>CM033620.1:32696765-33048898 GCA_019453435.1 Rhinogobius similis | reverse complement strand
CTGACAACCATCACCGGGGCTAAAGGTCTGGACCGAGGACTGTATCGGGTCATCTCCGCGGACAGATGACGAGGTCTGGGGTGTGGCTTCATGAATCTCCTGCTGTGGCTGTGCTGCGGAAACCAACAGAATGTGCTCTCTAAACGTGGACACTTTTCTCCGTTAATGGAGCAGAACAAGTCAAGTCTACGAGCAAAGATGTGCTGCATGGACTGCGGCACATGCTGCACTCAGAGCCTGGTTTATCGAAATCCAATGAAATTTGGTATACAAATTGTGTATGTCCTAGAGTTTGTATCCAATGGACTCCAAACTGAGTCAGCATCCTCAGGAAATATCTGAGATCAAAAGAATTATCATAAGTCTTTCGATGTGGTCGTAACAAGCTCTCAATGAAACAGAAATTTCGAAAGAAGAAAAGTCTTGCTAACTCTTCTAAATTTAGTCAGATTGGGTTGGACCCAATGAGGAGTTTATGTATTTTAATGAGATGGACATAATAATATGTGATTTTATGGGATTCTGAACAAAAAAAACAACTGAGACCACGCCTGATCTCCACCCTCATTTGCATAGCCACGCCTCAAAAAATCAATAGGAAGTAAAATAATGGCCCTGAGAAAAGAAGTCTCTTGGGACCATTTTGAATCAAAATGTGCATTTCTCCTAAATCTAGCCCTCGTATTTTAAAAAACTTTTAATCCGACGGCCTCATCAGGACATATCTGGGATCAAAAGTTGTTACAAGAATTTGTATGCGTCTCTAGGTGTGGTCATAACTACCTCTTAATGAAGCAGCCATTTTAACAGAATAAAAATCCCTAACTTTTGCAAACACTGTCAGAGTGATAGATCTGTCAAGCTGACCATGCCTGGGAACCACGCCATGAGACACGTCACATCCATCGGACAATGGTGAAGACGGTCCTGCAGCCGAAACATGTCACACTGTAACAAATTTCCGTAAATTTACGCCAGAATTTCAACAATAATTAACAGTTGTATCCAAATACAGTCCTTAACTGCTATTTAACGAAGTATTTGTTAAAATACAGCCATAAAAAACAGAACTATAATGTGATCACAGAAAACAATGTCATCCTGTTAATTTACGAGTGAGTACAGTATTTGTGGAACTCTGGGATACCTAACTTACTGCGGAGCACATGTGAAGACTCACTAGCACAATGTCGTCCACGTTCATCCAGCAACAGATTTCCAAGATAAGAATCTAATATTTGTGCATTTATTAGAGTAATGCCTTTAATGGACAGAGGCACACACTCGTTTATGATAAAAGCCAAAGAAGAACACAGTATTTTGTTTAGCTTATTGTGTCATGTTCAAATGTGTTTGAACATGAAGTCTTTTTGAATTTAACTAAGTACGTTTTTTGTTTGTTGTTTGTTTGTTTGTAAAAACAGAAAAATAATAATAAACAGTAAGTAATTTAACAGTAATGTACCTAAAATCAGTCTAAAATCACAAGAGCATAATGTGATTTCTTGAACAGCAATTAACCGTTAAAAATGAAGCAGTAAGGCTCTGTAAAAATACAGTAAAATAATGGCAACTATGCTGTCAGTTCTTTATACTGTTTACAGTGCAGGTAAATGAGCTTATAGCTATTTACAACTGTCTTATTAGAAGAAACTCACAACTTAAGAGCACTGATGTCATTGCAATAACAGATATGTGGCTGAATAAGGTTAAACTGGACAATTACAATATTAATGGATATGACATGTATAGACAAGACACAATCTGAATGTGTCTTGAATGGAGGCGGCGTGGCGCTGTACATAAAAGCTGTATGGACTAATAGTGCATGACTCTTTCTGTGGATAATATAATGAAATGTGTAACTTTTGAAATGGAAATGGAAGGAAAATTGACTTTAAAGTTGTATGTACAGACCACCAGGGTCTAATACCAAACAATTTATAGAAAATATAGAGTATTTACCAATCTAGATATGAAGGAGGCATTTATCTGCGGCAATTTCAACCTGGATCTTTTAAAAACAAAATCTCACTCACCTACAGAAACCTTCATAAAGACAAGCAATTCTTTCTATCCCAAAATAACCAGGCCAACAAGGACGTACAGGCAATCCTTGATAGATAACTTATTCACCAATGTGCTGCAAGACATGATCAACAGCATAATAATCAACGACACAACAGATCATTTCCCATTTGAAATATTCAAGAAAATAAGCACGAAAACTGAACAAAATATTCCAAAATATGTAAGAATAATAAGCACTTAGGATGAGTTTGTAAACCAAAAACTGGGAAACTACCCTTGATCAAGCTGAGGTAGATGTAGCATTCGAAAATTTCCTAAAAACCTTCAAAGCTTTTATATCTCAGAGAACTGTTAAGTCAGAAAGCAAACATATAAAAATATAAAAATAAACTAGCAAACATAATTAGGAACTGTAAAAAAAAAAACTTTATTACTGTAAATTACCGGAGGGAAATCGTAATAACACTAAAGGCTTACGGAATGTCATAAACACTGTCATAAAAAAAGGCTCAAAAAATTGTTGCTTGCCTGAATATTTTATTAACAATGATTTACAAAAACATTATAGCATTAATGAAGTAGTTCAGGAACTAACAACTAACTAACATTTCAATTATAAAAAAGTAATAACTGAAATTTCCAACCAGTATCCTATATATTTAATTTTTCTTTTACCAATGGGAAACTCCCAATTCATAAGAAAACTGCAAAGGTCATTCCCATCTTCAAAAATGGAAACTTTTTTTTCTCCAGCTGCATGTCCATCGCAATTTTACCCCAATTTTCAAAAATCCTTGAAAAACATTTTTAAGAAATAATTGAAAAATTGCTTGAAAAAATACAAAATCTGAAAATATAACCAATAATAGACAAGAAAAAAACATGTGGTAGGGATTTTCATAGATCTAAAAAAGCGTTTGATACAATTGATAACATACTATTAAGAAAAATGGAAAAATACAGCTTCAGAGGTATAACATTGAACTGGGTACAATCATATTTAACCAATAAGTGCCAGTATGTTCAGACTGGGGAACACAAATCCATACAGAAAATATTATCCCGTGGGGTTCCTCAGGGCTCTGTATTAAGACCAAAACTGTTTTTATTATACATAAATAACTTGTGTTCAATATCTCCAATTTTTATTATTTGCAGATGACACAGCAATAACCTGCTCAGGAGACAATCCACAACAACTCATCCTCCAGACAACAACAGAAATGGGCAAGGTAAAAACATGCTTTGATAAAAATAAAGTGTCCCTAAATTTTATGAAAACTAAATTAATTATTTTTGGAAATCAAGAAATAAAATCACAGACACAAGTAGTAATTGATCACATAGAAATTGAAAGAGTTAATGAGTTTACATTTGTAGGAGTGACACTGAATCATGAGTTGGAGACCTCTTATTTCCTACACCAAATCAAAAATAAGCAGAAGTGTTCCCAAGGCAAAGCCATTGTGAGACTCTCAATGCCTTCATGTCTTATCATCCCTGAGCTTTGGAGCACAAGTATGGGGACATACGTACAAACTAATACAGAACCCATATTCAAATTATAGAAAAAAGATGTCAAATTTCTACACGAAGCAGGATATACAAATATATCGTTCTTCAAATCCAAAAATAATAAAGTTCGAGGATTTAGTTAAATGTAAAATTCTTCTAACTATTTATAAAGCCAAACATAAACGACTACCAGACAAATCATGTTCAGCAACGGAGAAGGAAATTATAATTTAAGGAATCAGTTTAACTTCAAGAAATTATTTTACTGCACAGCAACCAAAAAAAAAAAAAAAAGTGCATCATATGATGTGGAGTTGATCTATGGAACTGTTTAAATGAGGAGACAAAGAGCTACTCAAACATGCACTGCTTCAAAAAGCAGTGAGAATATAACATTTAAAACATATGCAGAAGAAGGCTGAGTAAAAGGTGAACGTAATTAGTCTAATTTCCTTTGATGTTGTTAAATTAAATAATAATTATTATTATAAAATAAAACAAATTCATTACAATATTGTGATTTATAATTTTGTATAAGAAACTATTACATAATCAAACCTAACCAGAGCTACAGTTACTGTTAGAGGATTATTTAATGATACTATATTTGTAAAACTTTTATCACGTAAATTGTTAATATACAAATACAAATTATGTAATGCACAGGAGCGATGACAAACGTGGGGGTATCGATGCTGTCAACACTCAAAACGGAACACGGGCTAGGATTTTAAAAGTTTACACTTCTTCCTTCTCCCTTTTGAGCATAAATACTCCACAGCAGTAAAATGTAACGGAACTTGTTGCTAAAATAAATATGAATAAAATAAAAATACAATGAATGAAATGAAAAATGTAGGTTATTACACTCAAGACTTTGACATTTAATTTCAAACTAAAAATAACAAAGACACTAATAAAAATAAAGTTTCCAAACCCATGCAGAGAATGGCGAGCCCCACGCAGATGTCCGCGCTGGGGGAGAGCTTGGAGGTGAACGCCGAGCTGGCTCCGTCTTTCTCGGTGCAGTTTTCGACCATGTCTCGCTCTTTGAACCTCAGAGCCGCGGAAGGTGAGCTTTTACGTAAATATTCCGGGGACCACATGCGCTCTTTCTTGACTTCTGCTGTCCAACGGCGCGCGCTTCTCAGGTCAGCGCGCGGTCCGGCTCTGTTACGCACGAAGGCAGCAGTGATTGGACGCAGACGCACGGTGTGCATACATCCAGCCGCGAGGCAGGGGGCAGACTCAAATGAACAAGCTCTGGAGAAGAAACCAGAGGGGGCTTCATTATTGACTAAAGGACGGAAATTGCAGAATATTGTCATTAAGAACAGCACGAGCAGCTATTAGCGCATAAAGCACATGTTCCAAGTGAAAGACAATCACAGACGACCATTTGCCTTCAAAATGTATTTTCATGTAACGTAATGTAATGTACCACAGAGAGGAAGTAAATGTTCCGTGATTCTGAATGTGGGTACTTGACGTTAGGTCATGTTTTTTTTTTTTTGCAAAAGTTTTTCTTCCTACAAAATTAACCTCTACAGTGCACAAAATGCCATCCATAAAGTAGGCCTACAGATTTTAGAATTAATTTCAGTTTCATTTCTTCGTAAAAACAAACACCTGACACTGAAGACATTTTTACGCACACCCATCAAATATTGCCCATAAAATCCTTCACGCTACTCCGGTCTGAAATGTTTTTATTGTTTTAAATTGACTCCAGGCCTCCACAACCAAACATCCCATCCATCTTCTTCCGCTTATCCGGGCCGGGTCGGGGGTCTTTTGCCAGAATGAAGAATGTGATCTCTTGTGGACTGTTTCATTTAGTCTGACATATGTCACTGAGACTCCAGCATTAATGAAAATGCATCATTATTATTAACCTTATGACCACCTCCGCAGATTAGAAACACTTATATTCAAGCTCCAATAACATTTTAATAAAAGATCATTTTCACACAAATCCATGTATATTCTTAAAGCACTTGGTGAGTTCTAACTTTTTATACCAAAACTTGCTCATTTGGTATTGGTAATTTGATTAGACAGTTGGCCCATTCCTTTAGAATTGACTCAAAATGCAGTCGCTGCATCGTTGTGTTAAATTTAAGATCCCATAAATGTTCTTTGGTCTTGTTCCTCCTCAGATGTAAATAATACATTCCATGTGCTGTCCACATGGTTCCGGTGATGTGAGGACTCCTCTGGGTCCTGCAGCAGGTCATCTGCCACTGCTTACACACTGATTGTGTGGAGGTGGTGTTGAACACTTTATCCTCCAAGTTCATTAAAAAAAAAAAAAAAAAAAAAACCCTACTCATAACTGTGGGTCTGCAGTGCACTTTTTGCTTGTTTTTCAACAAATCACATCGTTCACTTCTGTGTTTGTTCTGTGATTTTGTTTCCTTAACCATTTTCATAGGTTACATTTACATAAAAGATCACAGCAGTGTTTTTGTGAAACACAGGTCACAGATCATGTGAACATCTGAGCGTGTCCTTAGTTTCAAGGGCTTACAAGGGTTCCTCAGATGGGAGTTTGGACATGGTTGTTGCAAGTATATTACTCAGACTCAAACTCAAACACTTTTTATCTGCATTTGAGATGGCACACATTGCACATACATATGGAGCACTATTTTTAAGTTATTCATATATTTTTCAAATATATTATAGGTTTGGATCTAGTATTTGCAATTTTAATCATATACGTTTGTGTTATATATGTCTTTTATTCTTCATCACTCATTTTTATTTATTTATAATTTATTTACAGTGAAATCAAATCTCATTTCCATGAGTACCCCGTTAAAATACTTATATAATATACAAAAGAAACAAAGAACACTATTATAAAACAATCACTAATATCAGTAACATTAACAATTGCAAAAACTATATCAAAGCATTTAAAGGGGTTAAAAAAAAAAAGAAAATAATAAAACATTTAATTTAAAAACACTTTGTGCTTTGTTCCAGGCTGATGGCAAAGTTTCTGAAGGCCTTTTCCCCCAGTTCTGTGTTGATTCTGTTCGACTCTAAAATACAAATGTCCTATGATCTCAAACAGAGAATACTTCATTTGAAGTTCAGAGTACTCGTTAAATAATATAAGGCAAAATACCAACGCGTACCTTATAAATAAACAAAATGCCATGTTGTTGTCTTCTTACAGCTAATGATTGCCATCCAACTTATAATTGACAGCGGTGAGTTCTGTATCTTTCTTCTGTAATGAATCTTAATGTTGAGTGAAAAACCAAGCTCAAACGTTTTAAGACTGTTGCTGTGATGCATATAAATAATATCACCATAATCCAACACCACTGAGAGAAATGTATCTTGGATTAATGGTTTTCTTAAGAGGGATACACTTTTTATTTCTAAACAAGAATGACAATCTGGCTTTAAGATTATTTGTCTATGTACAAGTCTGTCATCAGTCCAGATGCCCAGGTATAGGGCATTTTTTATTGGGCATTACGCACTGCGCAAAATATTCCACACTTGGAGTTTAAATTTAATGGAGCGCCTTCTCACGCTGACGTATATTTGAAAGACAGTGACTTTTACATGAACAGGTTCTGCTAAACAGCAGAAATAAGGCTACTTTGGAAGTTGGATTAAATAATCTAATTAACTGCTTTCTACTTTTGAAAATGGATTAAAATGAACTCAGATGAGCCATTAAACATTTTCAGAGAAAAGAAATACACAGACTCATCTCTTTGACTAAATAACTTGAACATCTGATTCATGAACTGGCTCTCATAGGATGACTTTACAATGTTGTGTTATTTTGTGAACATTCTGTTGTTGATTCAAATGTTTTGTGAATTGTGAACTTTTCAGCATGATAATAAGCATGATAATAAGGACAATGAGAAATGCCTAACTTGGTTATTGGTCATACAATGGATGCCTGTTTATTGTCTTTGGGATCAGGAGGTCAGACATCAGGCCAACCCCCAACACACTTACATCTGAGTCAGGACTATCAAGTCTCTGATTGGTTAGACGTTAGTGCCAAAGCCTGAGGTGCTGACCAAGCAGAAGTTCTTTTTCGGAGCAGTAAAGAAAAAGCAACTGAGTTCCGAGTGGGTTGGAGCTTCGGCCAGGCCCAGCCTCGTCTCAGGACGAGTCCCAACGGAGGAACTGCACATGGCGGTTCCACAGGAGAGAACCATCCAAGCCCTCCTAAAACCAAGGAACAGAGGAGACAGAGTCTGAGAGCACAGTGTTCTTATCAGCTCAGCTGTGAGGAACAAAGGCCCAAGGAGCCGACTCTTCTCTCTCTCGTTCAAGATCTGCGTCGTCTTTTGATGTGATTTTGACTGCACACATGCATTTTCAAAGGACCTTTTTGCAATTCTTCAGTCTACAACAACAACATTCGGGTTTTAATCTGTCACCATTTGCTGCTAGACCAAGACGTTCAATAGAGACACTAGAGGCATCTTCAGAGGAAAATCTTCCAGACCACAGCCATGTCCTCTGCAGCCCAGAGCTGAGGCTCTGCATCTGACCCTCAGGTCACACATGGGACACATGGCATGAGAAACTCTTGGGTCACGCACAGATTTCACAGACACAAACTGCCTTTAATACATTTTACTCTGTTAAATTGAACTCCAACACACAACTAGACAGATCCAGAACAACCCTGTCTAGTTTTACATCTGTTAATGACTCATTTGCATATTTAATCACCATATTTATCTGTTTGTATGTTAATCAATAAATTTCCATAAAACACAGTTGGTAAAGTGTTATTTTATTTCCAGAAAAGAAATCACTGTCACGGTTACGTTCTTACAACCTTCACATTGACCATTGTTTAATTATTAGTAATAATCAATGTGCAATTGTTTATGGATAATTTGTTCAAAGACCCTGATTAAAATAAAGATAACAACTGAATGAACTTAACCACACTCTCACCAAGAGCTGTGTGACATGTTTTAAGTTCAATCCATTTCCTGAATCAGTATCACTATCTCCTCAAGTTGAGAGGGCATGGTAGCACCACGTTTGATGTGAGGAGACAATCAAACGTATGTTTCCCTATAGCATCAAACCCAATAGTATCCAATCGATCCAACAGGATACATTGATCTACAGAATCAAAGGCCTTTGATCAACAAAAACAACAGCACATGCTGTATGACTGTCCAAAGCAAAGGCACTATCATTTGTATAACTTTGGAAGCAGCTGTGATAGTACTAGGGCCTGGTCTGAACCCGGACTGGTAACTAATTAAAACTGAATAATTGGTTAAAAAAAACCTGCACTTTTGTGAGAAACTGATTTAATACTTAATACTGTGTAAAGGGCTTAAGGGAAAATGTCTGATCATCTGCTCTGTTCTCATGTATTGAGGCAGCAACATGGAGCAGCATCATCAAAACGCATCCCAGATATCTTTTATCTTTGTCAGATTAATTGAATCTTTAAAAAATTCATTTGGCAATGAGGGAGTAGAAATTTGTGACAAGGATTAAACCGTTTCCCAAAATTTTGCTGAACTGCCCTGAGATTCAGTGAAAGTATTGACATGGTGTGCTTTAGCTCTACAAATAATAGAAACATATTTGTTGCGTTTATGACAAAACTGCTGCGAGTCTGCTGCTGATTTGGTTGTCTTGGCTTCTGTCATGCTCTCATTTTAATACAGCATGTCTGGACAAAACCAGGGATTATATTTTATTAGTGACTCTGACTTTTTGAAGAGGGGCATGTTATATCATTTATATCATTAAATGTTTTAATGAAAAAATCTAACGATGTGTTGGATTGTCACAATAGTGCTGTTCAGACAGAAATGCTTGTTTATTAAAATGTTTATATGACCTTTTAACAGTTGGGTTTGGACATGATTTGTATTTAATTCGCTTTGTGTTCCAAACCCAAAAGGACAGTGGTCACTGAAATCAAGAGGAAATACATTACTACATTGGCAGTTCTCAAGTTTGTTGCTTAAGATAATGTCCATAATGTTGCTTTAAGTGGGTCTTTAGGATCAGGTCGGGTGGGAGCAGGAGTAATTTGTGTGAGATTTAACTCCAACCAATCGATATTCATGTCACCTAAAACAAGTAGTTCAGATTTCTCAAAAGCGGAAAGGAAGGTTCACCTACAGGTGCAGAAGGGGATGATAAAAACCCACAACTGTTATTTTTCCAGTATTATATTTACCCAAGACCACATTAAAGGCTATATATTTAAAACTGCTTGACTTGGAGACTTAAGCGTTCACAGATGTAGTAAAACTGCTACACTACCTCCTTTGCTGGGTCCATCACACCGAAATGCAGTCCCAATCAAAAGTTTAAGATCAGCTGAAAAATGGACAAAAGTCCAAATGGTTGGATCTTAACAATGTTCCAAGTAGAGCGTCACAAGAAATGGGAGTGAGACAATTTTGAAAACAATAATTAAACTGAAATAGGCTGCAGCTGATCAAAAGTTTAGGACCACTATTCAAAAAAGAAAAGAACAAAACAAAACCTGAAACCCCCCAAAACAGAAATCAAAGTCCCAAACACAAACTCAGAAGTGAGTAGTGCCACCGTTATTGTTGATCACTTCAAAAATTGGTTTTGAACATTTTCAGGAGGTGAGAGCGAACTTTTCTCCAAGCAGTGAAGATGCCCTCATGAGGGGCATCTACTGTCTGGAACTGTGGTCCTTTTTTGTAAACTTCCCTTTCCTTCCATCCCTAAAGGTTCTCAGTTGGATTTAGTTCAGGGGAACACACAGGACGGTCCAAAAGACTGATGTTATTCTCCTGAAGACGTCCTTTGTCCTGGGGCTTTGTGAACTGTAGCGTTTTTCTGTTGAAAAACCCAGTGGTTCCACAGACGAGGGCCTCAGTCATGAGGGATGCTCTCTGCAACATCTGCACAGAGCCAGAGGCCGTTTGACCTGCACCACCTGGAGCTCCATTGTTACACTGAAGGAAAAAACAGGTTACATTTTTTCTCATCAGAGAATAAAACTTTCTTCCACCTTTCAATGTCCCATGTTTGGTGTCTCTTGTATAGTCCAAGTGGCATAATATTTTAAAGGTTCTTATTTTAAACCAGTGTTTGTTTTATTATTTATCAGAAGACCAAACGAACCTCGTTGGACTACTCCAAGTGGCAGTTGTGTGGCGTTCAAGGAGACGAGGCCTTTGAAGAAGTTTCTTGTCTCTGAAGCCCTTCAGTGTCAGATGTGTCTGATGTTATTGGGCTGCAGTTGGCACCAGTAACAGCCTTAATTTGGGTCGAGGATCGTCCAGTGTCTTGACGGACGGCCAATCAGATCCTCCGGCTCAGTGCTGGTGTAATTTTTTGGGTCTTCCACTTGACTTTTTTGTTCCATAACATCAGAATCTTATAAGAAATTCAAAATGCCTGTCTTACTGCGTCCCACCTCAGCAGCGATGTCGCTGTGAGAGGCGCTGCCTATGCAGCTCGACCTGACCACGTTCAAAAAGAGAATGTTTTTTTGCCTGAAGAACGTCATGAAAGTGTGAATACCTGACAGGAAATGACACTGAATCTGCATTTTTGCACAGATTTAAACGCATGTGGTCCTGGAGCTGCAGCTGTAGACCAGCCTATTTCAGTTTAATTGTTGTTTTCAGCAAAATGCTTACTTACATTCCTTGAGATCCAATCATGCAAAATGTGACCAAGACTGTATTATCTGAGTGAAATTTAGGTCTTTTATCTTTTTTAATGTCTAAGATTTGGGGGGTTTAAATGGGGGTGTGGTCAAAATCTGATCTAGCAGAAAATGACATGGCAGATTATGATCTTTTATTTCAACTACTGTATTTATATTTTGTAGTGCTGTCAAATTATTTTTAAAAATCTGATTAATCACACTTAATCACACACCTTTTCAAGTGGCATAGCTTATGTCATGTCTATTTTAAAGTATTTTGCATGTTTTCTTTTGAAAATGAAATACTTTTATAATATATATAAATATCTAAATACATTATTAAGATCTGTTTAGACTTAATTAAGGTCTAGACATTTCATGTTGAATCTGTGGCTTCATGTTTCAGGTAAATCTAGGGTACACGACCAAACACAGGTTTAATGGGTTAAGGGCCCTTCATACACTCATGGAACTATAGTTACAGAGGTAACTGACATTCATGGACACAGATGGAGCTGTTGGCGTTGGTCTGCAGCGTCTACAAGTGTCTGTAACAGTTTGGTGACATGTTTGATTCAGACATGTTTGGTCCAGTTCACTTGTTTTAGCGCTCACGCGCCAGTTTTGTTTTCGTCACGTAGCACATGCGGCTCGACACGTGATCTTCACCGTGTTTGGTTTGTTCTGCGCTTGTAAACATCAGCTGCTGAGATTTCTGCACTCCTCAACATGAGGATTTATGGATTATATGTGACTACAGCAATTCCCCTGGACCTTCCTCCTTTGCTCAGTTAAAGCCTCCTGCGTGATCTAAAAAAGCGTGTTTCGTCAAATCAACCCGTGTGATTAATCCGAGTCAATTTGTGATTAATGCATCAATTTTCTATGATTAATTGCATGAGTTAACACGTTAACTTTGACAGGTCTAATATTTTGTATACAATGCTAAGTAATTTTTAGACATTATGACTTAAATTTGCAGGATCTGTGGAACATAAATTTAAAGAATTCAGTTCAATTTCTTGTAATTTATTGAGTCATAATGTTGCATTACTTAGTGAAATGTGCAGTAATTTCTATATATTTTCATTTCATGTGGTTTTGTCTCAAGTGTGACACTGTTACTGTTACTGACACATACTTTGTGACAGGATTATGAAATTTGGCACATATTATTGTGAAGTAATGAGGATAATAACTGAATAGAATTGGTTAGAGTAATGTTTTTAATTTTCAAAATATTATTCATCATCATTCTGAGGACCTTGTCCCTCAACATGTTGTTCTACTCTGTCAAGATTTATCGAAATTACAAAGTCACATGGGATTGGGAAAAGAGAGAGAACACTTGCTACAAAAGGAAATAATCCACACACTTCAAATGAGCGCAAGAGAATTTCCTTAAATCCCATACAATTCTCTGCAAATACTTTTCCTATAGCAAGTACTGCCTGCACTATACAATGGTAATTTTTGTTTTAATATGAAGCTAAATACTTGAGGGAAACCGAATTGCAATAAACCTGGCCTGAGCAGAACAATATATGGAGGGAAAAGGTCCTGGAAATGGTCATTTTAGACCTTATTTCCCCTATGAAATGTGACACGTTAGAAAAATTCTATTTAATTATTATATTTATTCTGTCAGGATAATTTGCACCAAATTTATAATCCTGTCACAAAATATGTGTGTGCATGGTCTCATCATCTGAACTATTTTTCCATCACAAACATGAAGAGTTGCACAGTACTGTTACCCACTGAACTTCAGACAACAGTGTCACACCTGAAATAAAACCATATAAAATGAAAACACATAGATAAATTAGTAAGTAATGCAAGAACATGACTCAATAAATAACTGGAAACTGAACTGAAATAGAATCAGGTGATTGGACATGTCCCACACATTTCACAATTTCACTGTTAGTTTAAAGTCATGTTACACGGACCCCGACCATATCTCACAAACTGAAGTTTCTCAAATCTCTTGACATTGTATAAAAAGTATAAATAGTGGCTGTGGAACACACATGGGCAAAAGGAGCATGTCATTTTCTGCTAGATCAGCTTTTGACCACACCTCCATTTTAAACCCCCCAAATTTCAGATATTAAAAAGATACCACACTAAAATTTATCTCAGATAATATTTATTTTATCAACACCAACTGTGCCAAATTTGAAACAAATCCATAAAGGTTAAATTGAATTATACTCCATCGAATATTCCCATAGGTTTCTATGGGCAAATGAAGGAGAATTTCTGTCCGTCGGTTTGGGAGTATAGAATATTTATTCTGCTACAGCAGGAGAACAGTTTGAGATACAGAGCTCATCTTGGACTTTATTTGAAGCTAATATATTGGGGAAATGTTCTATCTACATATGGAACAGTAATGCCATGCTGGGGTCACAATGTAACTGTTTGGGAAGAGGATTTCTCCATGGAAATGCCATTTTGTCTAATTATAGAAAATTGATATAATTGATATGCATTGTGGGGAAGCTGGCCCGAAGTGTTCGAAGTAGGAGGCAGACATACAAAAGTCTTGTACCAGACAAGATTTATTAAAACGAACAAAACACATGTGCACACAACTGCACTGAAGTCTCTCTTTGAAATGGGCCAGCAGCACCCTTTTATACCCTAGGCCCCTCCCCTAGGACAGTACACCTGGATTGCAGGTAACTGCACCCTTTAACTCTCAAAGAGGCAATGGGAATTACATTTCCTCCTCCATGGACCAATGTCCCCAAAACAATTCAAATGTCTAACTGAAACTACAAACACAAAACAAATACATTTTAAACACCTTATTAAACAAAACTAAATTGAACTATGGCAGTTCTCCCCTCCACATGGTCTGGCCCATGACCCCTCCAAAGGTTTTAAAAATGGCCGCCATGAGGCCCTCCTCCTCTTTGACCAGGCCACGTGGAGGACAAGGTGAGTTTGCTGAAGTGAACTGAAATACAAATTTAAACAAATAAACATATTGAAAAGGAACTTATGTGTTGTGTGATAACTAAAAAAACTAAACAAAACAAACCCGGGATTAAGTTTACAGTTGATTATGAGAAATTGAAAATAAAGACAAATTAAAGATTATTAAAGGGGACAAAGACCCACTTTGTCACACACCCCCCCTCTTAAAACCGTTACTCCTGTGAGTCACGGGACAGGAAATCCATATATACACATTTTTAAAGATTCTAGGCAAACACAGTAACCAATTTACAATAAACACTAAGACATTAAGACAGTAGGCAACTTCAAAGTGTCCAAAGTTCCTCTTGTATCAAGAACATCTTCTCCAATGCAAGTACCTTACGTCTCCTGGAAAGAGTCTAGTTCCAAACAGCTCCCAATCTTCAGCAGCCCAAGAACGCAGGCCTGGTGAACCTTGAGCTGGTGAACCTTGACTCCTCAATGGGTTCTTGGACCTCTGGAAAATAGAACCAAACCAGTCTCCAAACTCCTCCTCCGATAGCGCTGGCTGCTCCAACTGCACACAGCTACAGTGAAAACACCAAGCACTCCACAGCTCCCGACAGCAGCTCATAGCAACTACTGACGTTTATTCCACAGTCGCTGACCAAAACACGCCACGACTCTTATGGTGTCCAAGAAGCCAAAAGTTGCTCCATTTTTCTGTGGTGGACCTCTGCACGAGATGCGTTCCTCTCTTCAGGGGCCTTCTCTGCAAGCTCCACACGGCTTTGCTGTACCTCCCATTGGAGGTGAGAAAACTGGTTCCTTCGTTGCCTCATAAGATCTTGTAGACTTGCCTGTTGTCCCGAGATGTTCGACTGTAGTTCTCTGCCGAATGCCCCCTGTTGGTTGTCAGGTGGACCTGTGACTCCATCAGCCGGAACCTTCTTCTGTCTGGTTTCCATTATTCTTCACTGCTCCTACTGGCCTGGATTTAGGCTCCAGTCTCTCTAGAGGCGTGGGTTCAAATCCCACCACTGCCACCAAATGTGGGGAAGCTGGCCCGAAGTGTTCGAAGTAGGAGGCAGACATACAAAAGTCTTGTACCAGACAAGATTTATTAAAACGAACAAAACACATGTGCACACAACTGCACTGAAGTCTCTCTTTGAAATGGGCCAGCAGCACCCTTTTATACCCTAGGCCCCTCCCCTAGGACAGTACACCTGGATTGCAGGTAACTGCACCCTTTAACTCTCAAAGAGGCAATGGGAATTACATTTCCTCCTCCATGGACCAATGTCCCCAAAACAATTCAAATGTCTAACTGAAACTACAAACACAAAACAAATACATTTTAAACACCTTATTAAACAAAACTAAATTGAACTATGGCAGTTCTCCCCTCCACATGGTCTGGCCCATGACCCCTCCAAAGGTTTTAAAAATGGCCGCCATGAGGCCCTCCTCCTCTTTGACCAGGCCACGTGGAGGACAAGGTGAGTTTGCTGAAGTGAACTGAAATACAAATTTAAACAAATAAACATATTGAAAAGGAACTTATGTGTTGTGTGATAACTAAAAAAACTAAACAAAACAAACCCGGGATTAAGTTTACAGTTGATTATGAGAAATTGAAAATAAAGACAAATTAAAGATTATTAAAGGGGACAAAGACCCACTTTGTCACATGCATAAACCTCTATAATGTTATATTGCTGTATTCCTCATCATGTCAATATTCTTTGTTCCAAATTTCATGACACTGTATGTGACTATTCCATTTTTACTTGGTTCATAAGAGAGGTTTTGGGGGTCCTGAGAACGAACAGGGCAGAGTTGAAACAAAAGACGTGAACTCGTAATGGTCTGAGCTTTACATTAAAGAAAACTAAAAAATATATAATAAGAAGAATATATAATTATTTAGTAGGGATCCCAGACTGTTATAACAAAAAAGGTTTATAGAGACTAAGCAACAAGGCAAACTAACACTTAGAATAATTATAAGAAAAATACAAAATATCAATACACATCATATGTTTAGCTGAAAAAGTTCACAAATTAACCCTAGGCTTACAAACTGCAGTCTCACAAATCACCAATGGAGGGCGTTTTTTACTTACAATTGCATACCAGGACAAACAAGTACTAGAACAGGGCTAAATACGTAAATATTTAGCCCTGTTCTAGTACACCGCACATATCTTTAAAAAAAAATGTAGGGCAGAGGAAACAGGGTAAGCCAGGTTCACAAAAACTAAACGTTTTGTAGTTCCTTCTTGTCCTGATAAAATTGGCCCCTACTTTGTCGCCCAAGGTACAGCCTGGTGGAGCTAAAGGTATAAAGGTAAGGTTACACACCTCAGCTGGCTCCTCTCGACCTGGAGGAGCAGTGGCTCTACTCTGAGCTCCTCACCCTATCTCTAGGGTCTCTGTAGGGTGGCCCTACAGAGAAAACTCATTTTGGATCGCTTGTATCTGCGATCTTGTCCTCATGACTATTAACCTTATTTCGGACGTTGCCTTACGCGCCGCCATCTTGTTTCCGTTGTATTAGTTCACACGGAGCAGACGAGCTCAACAGAAAATAAGTTCTACATGGACTAAAAAGCCGTTTTCAGACTGACCAGGAAATCGGTGCGTTGTTGACTTGTTGTTGCTCGTGTTCATTAAACATTTTATACAAATCAATCTACTTTATGTAACATTTTAGGGGCGAAACTTTTCCCTCGTTCGTCATTAACGGAGTTCTCGTCAAACGGAAGTACGTTTACAGACGGAAGTGTAAAAAACTGCAAAAGTGGGCGGGGCAGAATAAGGTCAATAGGTGAGGAATGTAGATCGACTGGTAAACACACCCTCCGGTCCCCCTTCTTAGACAGAGGGACCACCACCCCGGTCTGCCACTCCAGAGGCACTGTCCCTGACCGCCACACAATGTTGCAGAGACGTGTCAGCCAAGACAGTCCCACAACATCCAGTGACTTAAGATACTCAGGACGGAGCTCATCCACCCTCGGAGCCTTGCCACCAAGGAGCTTGCCAACAACCTCAGCCTGGGTGATGCATGAGTCCACCCCGGACTCCTCAGCCTCTGCTTCCTCCTCGGAAAATGTGACAGTAGGTTTGAGGAGAACCAACAATATCCCCAGTCGAGGTCAACAGCTCTCCACCCAAAGCACTGCTCCCCCCTCCTGAGGCGTCCACAGGCTGTGATACGCTTGGCCTGCCAGTACCTGTCAGCTGATAGGACTCCTTCCTCAGCCATTGCGTTCGGGGATTGCCGCTGTAACAGGCACTGGAGAGGCAGGCAACTCCCGATAGATGGAGGAGACGGGTTACTACGGAGCCCCGCAGGGGACAAAGGTAAGAAAATAAAAAAGTATCCTGTGATCCCGAGAAGTTTTCTCAGGATCTCGAGATCCTGAGTAAATTTCTCAGGATCTCGGGATGTTTTTTTATTTTCTCACCTTTGTCCCCTGCGGGGCTCCGTAGGTTCCAGAGCTCAAGCTGCGAGGTGAGGCCGAGTGGCCGACTATATCTAGCTGGTAACGCTTGACCTTCTGCAGACGCTCAAGCTCCTTCCCCCCAAGGAAGGTGATGTTCTATGTCCCAAGAGCCAGTTTCTGCGTCCAGAGATTGGGTCGTTAAGGCCCCTGCTTTCGACTACCGCCCGGATCTCTTTGCACCGGCCCCTTATGGATCCTCTTGCAGGTGGTAGGTCCAGGGAGGATGACCCCATGTCACTCGTTCGTGCTGTGCCCAGCTGGGCCCCGTGGGGACGAGCCCCTAACAGCTACCTCTTGGTTACCACACACATCCATTAATGCCGTTAGGCATGTTGAAGGAGACAGGCGATTTGCACCCAGTTTCAGACATCAGAGGTGTTTTAAGTGACTCATCAAAATGTGTGGTTTCAGGCCAGCAGTTTGCGAAGGAAGAGTGAAGGAAGGGTGTGCAACCAAGTATTAAGTTAAGGGTGCCATTCATTTGTGTGTGTGTGTGTGTGTGTGTGCATATATACAATAAAGGTTCGTGCAGGTGCTTGAAATCCTTGAAAACGCTTGACTTTTACAATGTTGTTTTCATGGTTGGGAAAGTACTTTGGAATTTGGAAAACCTTGGGAAAGAATTTTGAAAAATGTTTGAAATTCAAACTTGCCAATCTGTCTCCTACGCATTTGACAAAGTGCTAATGGTATTCATTTTGTTGCGTTGAAGTATTCTAAAATTGCGTATTACAACTATCCATAATGAGTTGCATGCTTGTTTGCTCTAAAATACAGGAAATTACTTCTGATGTGCCCAAAAATGTCCAACAAAGCACACTTCACCAAGCCTTGTGATCACATTCTCTAAGTTTATATTGGGACATTATTTTGTTGATTTTTAAAGATATATTTGCAAGTTTGTCCTGAATGTAGAAAACATGGCTGTGCGTTTAAGTATAAAGAGTATAAATGAAGAGTGAATGCATGAAACTGAAAAGCTCACCGTTGATGTCCACTATCACACAGAACACATTCATAAAGAGTTAAGATACCAGCCATTTACATCCAATGTTTATTATGTTTACAATCTGCATAAAACAGGTCCCCACAGACACACTGGAATGGACTGACAAAGGCATCACATGAAACAGTGTTGTAGCAGAACAGCATCCTAGAGTCTTCTAGACAAGTTAATAGTAACAAATCATTAGACTGGACCGGCTGTGGAAAGGCTTGAGCAGAAGAACAGTTCAGAATGTAACCTCCATAAAAACAAGAGGCATGAGCCTGTGTCTTTTCTGTTGGCTTCTCCAAACTTAGAGGAAATTGACAATGAAAGAAAAAGAAAGAGCATGTAGGAGTTTTATAAAATATTTCATACATTACATATCTGTGTTCCCAGATATGATTCAAACATGTTATCATTTTTTTAAACTGCTATTTATTCACTAGTGAAGAAAAAAAAACAAAACACTCTTGTCACACACAGCCTTTATGTCCTCACTATCAGACGGCTTATGCATCCCTGGTTGCGATTATTTTCAGTGAGACTGCATGTCACATACACAACCTTTATACTAATATAAACTGAACTTATCCGTCTCATTTCACTCATAACTGGCCATCCCAAACTTGGAAATAGGCTCATTTTAAGAGAATGAATACGTTCAATATCTTGTCACAATAGTGACCAAGAACGGAATGATTGATTTGATCAGAAACTGGCCACTGGCTGTTTTATTTGGAAAACCTGTATTCAATGAGCCTGATGGCAGGGATTGGGTACAGAACCAGCCTTTATGACATCTGAAGAATCTACATGTTTACTGTATTTTACTGTAATAGCGTTTTACACTTGATCTTGGTTTCAAAGTGGTAAGACATCAGCAACACATTTTCTCTCAATTACCAAGAAAATAATACATCCAAATGTGAAACTGATAAAAGTAATTCCCTTTAAAATAGCTTTACACATATTAACACAGAAATATACACACGGACCCTGCACCCATCAACAAGTTCAAATATACATTTATCACTACTTATACTTCAAAATAGAACCAAGTCTATTTTTTTAGACAAAAATATATTTTTATATAGCATACAAGTCCCACTGACAGAACATGACAGTGTTATCTCCTCAGTCAGTGTGATGGCAGCGCCTGGCTCTGGGACAGCTCTCAGAAGCAGGGTCTATGTGTTACTCTGCACACTCCGCTCAGGGTAAGGCCTCGCACTAATGTTCTACTCAGTCACCCAGCCATCCACCATTTCAAACAATTCCACTTTGTAAGAGTCCAGAGAGTTTGGTCACTGAAAGGAGACACAAAAACCAGACTTTCATTCACATTTCATTACAAGAAAGTACTTTGGCAGAAAACAAAAGTGCATTCTTACTTATAGAAGCTCTGCTTATGAACATGTGCAATGACTAATTAAGGCTATTGTTTGTTCTCCTGTCAATAAGGACCCTTTACTTCACTAGAATCAACGTTTTATTGACTAATACTCATTACATTGAGAGCTATGGCTGATTTAGCTCTAGTTATCTATACATTTTAAGAATACATTTTATGTTTTTAATAACACTTACTTTACTATTGTACACAGAAGTGAGCAAAATTATAGTGGTGCAACCAAAAAAGGCACTGCATTTCCTTGTTTTAACCTCTACACCGCCCCACACCCTACTTCATAAATACAAAAACACAAAATTACAGCATGGAGTTATTCATCTGCCATATGGAACTATGATATCTACCAAAAACATGGATTTATGTACTTTTTTGGTTACATTACTATTCATTTGGCACACTTCTGTAGGATGAATTTAACCCCAATCCTTTCCTTTATCTGGTCCCTTTGGCCCTTCAGCCTTAAGGTCAACGGCTTTACAAACAGCATGTTTAAAAAGGTCTTATCTTTAAATAAGTGCGGCGCAAATCAGAAAAGTCCCAAAAAGTTCAAGTCATTATGATTTCCGCTTATGTTAAACTGCCACAATCAGGTAAGAATCTCTGGTGAAAGAAAACATTTTTGAACAGACAATCCTGCAATGACAACAGTGTACACTACTGCAGCCACAGAGTGACATAGAAAAGATACTAAATATAATGTGTGCTGGCATTTACAAGGTCTGTCCACACTAATGCTTCCTCATATACACCACCATATGATCCTGTCATTAGTTCTACTGCCTGTGGGTTCACACTCGCCCACTGACCTGAGTAACACAAAATGCATATTAGCAGCATTTGTAAAGAACTGTTGCCACACTGTCCAACCATCAGAGACTCCTGCCCACCTTCTCTTTTGAGTATGACAGTAGGAAAGGTAACATATTCATGAACAACACGAGGAGAAAAAATAAACTGGAGCTAACAGTGCACAGTTTATTTATAACATAACTAAGAATACTGCTTTACCCTCAAACACACCTAACACAATGCCGTCTGTGGCTGTGCCCTCATCCTCAGTTACCCGTAAAGTTGAACCTGGACATTACCAAAGCATTAGTGTGGACAGAACCTCTCACTCTCACTCACACCCCTTAGACATCTTCACTGTCATTTGGCACAAGGGTCGCTGGGGTTGGGACTCTCTTGTTTGTGTTCATAGGTGTCTGGCTCATGCTCCTGACCGCTGCTGCTCTGGTTGTCATCTGTACT
This sequence comes from Rhinogobius similis, assembly GCA_019453435.1. Classification (NCBI taxonomy): domain Eukaryota; kingdom Metazoa; phylum Chordata; class Actinopteri; order Gobiiformes; family Gobiidae; genus Rhinogobius; species Rhinogobius similis. Next base: position 33,027,590 of record CM033620.1, on the reverse strand, counting down.
ATGATTTGTGGCGTTGCCATGGCCACTGTTGTTGTTGTTATTGTTGTTGTTGAGGTTGTGGGCGCTCGGCAGGCCGTGGTTGTTGTTCGGACCGCAGTGGTTCAGTCCGAGTGCGTCCAGTCTCCTCCACAGCTCATCCCTCTCCTGCTCCCTTTTCTTCTCCCTGAAAACACCATTAGCATTAGCGTTTCCTGACTGTAATTAAGGATCACAAATAAGATACAGCACATCCTGCCCTGTATCAGTGGCCTTCTACTTTTCTGGCAGAATTTGCCGTTTAATTGTAAAAAAGGTTAAAAGCCAGTTTAAAGTTAATAATTACTGGGGGTGTAATTACATATAGAGCAAAAACTGGCATAGAGAGAAGGTTTTTAAATTTATTTTTCTTAATAAGTGTTATTTAGTTAACTGGACATTTATACAACTAAATATCCAAACAAATCAAAGAATATAAACAACAAAAATAGTCCAGGGCTAGGTGAAGACAGAAGCTCCCGTTTACACTGCAGGTCAAGTGGCCAAAATCAGATTTTTATTACCCAACTGTGAGTAAGTGAGGAAAGGGACATGCACATCCAATAGTGTACAGAATCAAAGGCAAGCAACAAAAATGGGGAAAAGGACTGTCCAAGATGGCGTCAGTGTAGAAGCTATCCGACTATATTCACCAAACTGGAGGCACCATAGAGAACCTGAGGAAGGATTTAGTGTAACAGGAGTGGCGCATCTCAGACACAAATGACAAGTCTCACTTTATCATATTCTGGGAATTGACCAAAACATCTTTAGTAATTTTCCGGTTCTTTTGTTCAAGTCCTTCTGCTCTTGGTCATGATTTCTTCTGAACAGCACACATGGGTCTGTTGGGATTTCTGTACTATAACTGTACAGAGTACGACAAAATATATAATCACCATTTCTTGGCTTTTAATTGAAATCACAATTGTTTAAAACTATTACTAAAATACTGTCCAAACTAGACTAAAAATATTGTAATAGTTATAGTTCTGTCACTTGCAGGTTGTGAGTGGCAGAGCACATATCATTCTGAACAAAAAGGAACTGTATTTTCAATTTACAAAAATTTCAAATCAGCCTTTTAAATGTGATTAATTGCATGGTCCCAGTAGAGTACCTCTGTCGGTCAGTTTTGTAGGACGTCGTGAGCTCATCAAACAGGGGCCCGTTCATCTCCATCAGAGTCTTCAGAACATTGTAGACCAGGGCCACAATGGTCCTGCAAACACATGGAGAAAGGGTTTGATAGCGACTCATGTTCTCATGGTAGTGTAAAGTGGCTTCACCATCATTTTTACATTGAACAAATAGAATTTAACTTCTGTCTGATGTCACAGAATGAATCTTATCCAAAATATTAAAATGTGAATTAAAAAAGGTATTTAATTTCATTCATTCAATTTCATACTGATTGAACACTACCTTCAATATTTTTTTTGTAGAAACAAATAAAATGTCTATCAATATTAATGTCATGGGCATAAACAGAACAGATTTGTAACAATTGCACTTTTTTAAACAAAAATACTTGCTTTTACTGACAGAAGATTGGCTATAGACCTCTCCACTAAATAGAGCCAAGTTTAATTTTTTTTTAAACTGTTCAGCTCTCAATTCAATAAAAATGTGATTAATTACACGTACGTGTATGTGATGTTCTGATATGGTGTTCTGGAGGGCTTGTGGTTGTTGGTTGAGTACATGTTTGAGGTGTTTGTTTTTCACAATTTTGTTTATTGAATGTAGGACTGGGCAATGAAAAGGGTTGATTAATTTGTGGTTTTAATTAAAGATAAACTGAAAAACGGAAACATTTTCAATTTGAGGGCACATGCTCACAGAGAGGCCAACTTCAGTGGCTAACTATATTCAAAGAAGGACCGACTAAAACCTAGCGCCTGTTTACTGACCCTGTACTACTTATATCTTGGAGAAGCCTTATGTAGTTTAATGTTTGATGTTCCTTTGCTCTTCCTACGCAGAGACACAGAGCAGCAGCTTTCTGCCTTCTAACTATTTTTAAGAAGAGTCCAATGACACTGTAGTGTCTAATTGATTGATTGAACTTTTAATACGTTACAAAACAAGCCGCCTGCATGTGACTTATGGGTGTATACCACAGACCGTATAAAAATCACTGGATATATGGAATGTGCCGTCACCCATAGTGTTTGGCTCCAGCCAAACGAAGCCAATCGGGGCAAGCAGTTATAGTGGATAAAGTGGAGCCAGACTCCATATTTGGAAATCCGAGTCCCCGTACCGTGACAACCACACAGACCAATTAGGAGCGAGGTTGTAAACGGTTTCCGCCCCTCGGTGGTGACAAACTGCACTACCTGTCAATCAAATCTGTTACTAACAGAGCTACAAACCAGCCTCTGTCAAAGGAAGAAGCTGACTGGTCAGAAAACAAAACAAAACACCAGGATCATGTAGCGTGTGTCAAAACTGACATTTTAGTTCCAAGATGGTGAGCTTTACAAAAGCAGTTACAGAGTAAAGGGACCAATGTTCCAATAGAAAGTGAATGGGAGCTTGATGGCGCCGGAACAGCCTCCATGGCTACTTCCTATTTGGAAGCAGTAGGCTCCGGATGTCCAGTGATTTTTATATGGCGTAAGGTTAACAGTGAAGTTATCCATGGCGATGCTGTAAGTGATTGACACAAACTTAAAAACGTTTAAATTTGAAACGAGTTTACTCCTGACCAAGCAGAGCATGTTTATAGTGCAGGTGACAGAATTCAATCTGAAATGGACTGAGACAATAGTTAATAAAGGGTTTAGAGAAACACAGACTATTGAATGAAAATGAAAATAATATAAACAAATGATACATTTAATAAATGGTGAAGTAAAATGCTTATAGCCAATTTACAATAAACTAAATTAGTGTACAAGTATAAACCCACACGTAAATCCCTTATAAATAGCATGTTTAATAAAATATGAAATGTTTCTTTGTATTAATGAGTGGCAGTCACTGGTGACTTTGATCGACTGAATTAAAACCATAATCATCCAAAGTGTGCAGAAAAACAAGGTTGAGATTTTATTTTATGGTCTTATCGCCCTGCTCTACTTGAATGCTCTGCCCGTTTCACTTGGTCTATTTGTTCTTAGGGCGTGCGAGTCGCTGTCATAGTTTCAGCAACACAACAACTTCTGAGGAAGGCAGCAGGATGCAGACAAGGTATGACAAATATACTGTATATCTGCAATGTGGCACTATCTGCCACATTGCAGATAGTGCAATGTGGCAGATAGTGCACATTGCACTATCTGCCAACTGTACATTCTGTATATAGTCTATCTTAGTCTATTTTATTCTTAATTATATGCATGCCTTTTTATATATTTTTTATATTTTATCCTTTGCTTTATGTTGCACCTACGCCGAAGCAAGTTCCTACGTTTGTGAATTTCACTGACAATGGCAATAAACGAATTCTGATTCTGATTCTGATTCTATAAAGGACCATTCAAATTATAAACATCATAATAATGCCTGGGGAGAAGAAAAAAGATCTGATGACACCAGAAACCAGGCTCTTTTGATTTGAATATTATGCAATAATCTGCATACACATAGCTTTCACTCATATAAAACACAAACTGAACAAAAGAACAAGTGTCATTAAGAAAAGAATGAATGAAACAAGATTGTTTCTTATTTGAAACGTAAAGGGCACAACAATGAACCAAAAAAATATCTCAAAGAAAATGGACTGAGGTTTGTAAGGTAAGCACTCACGGATTCCAATGCTCCTTGGAGATCCTGTACAGGCTGCCAAACATTATGGGCAGGATCTTGTCGATGTTCTCCTCGATGAGGCTGAGAATGTACTCATTGTTCCAGAAGTAGAGTGCCCGCTCAGCCACCTGCAGCAAACATCACACTGGCATTGGGGCATTTCAGGAACTCATGGGTTATTCTTGTTTAGTAGCTCCGTAGTATAATCCATAAAGTAATACGAGTATAAAATTTATGAAGGTAGTAACCACCTATACCAGAACCAGAAAAACTTATGTTGATGACATACTTGAATTACATAATTTCAGATGGGGGCAAGGGCCTATATGGGAGATTCACCAGTTTTGAAAGGTAGATTCAACAACAAACACGTTGACCCTTATCACTTTTATTAGGAAGTGGGTCCACATTTTGCCATATTAATCTAGTGGCTTTAAAGGAAAAATATTATGCATTTTTCATATTGTTATTAGCTTTTAAACATGCGCTCAAGCACCTTAAATTTGCCATCTCATGTTTTGAAACAAAAAAAAAAGTTTCTTATTCATTAAATTACTTATTTATCATCTTGCATAACATCACATTTACTAAACTGCACTGCGTGCATCCAGCCAGTAGATGGCGCCAGAGCTATATACAACCTAGTGAAGTTAGTGCTGAACAGACACTATGGTGCAGGTTTGATGTGGCAGTTATCATGTTTAGACGTCAGAAATGCTTAGAACGAGTCTTATTTTTTAGTCTGAGTGATTATTTAAGGACTTAAAACAGCAGAAGATTATCTGATAAGTGACGTAGAAAATACGTCCCAGATCTAGGAAGTTCAGCAGGATGTGTGTTTGACGCTTAGAGTGGGGAGGATTTTCTAATAAACATTCTTCAAAACAGCGTGAATGCAGCTGAATGCGACTCCAGGTATGTTTTCGATGACACAACATTGTTAGAAAATGGCTCAAAGCTGAAAAAAGTCCTTGTGTGTCAGACACAGTGTTTGAGAGTCTAAATAATGGAACAGCATTTTAAAACTATAGTGTTAATCTGAATAGGCCTAGGTTTATCCACATCGATTTATCATCCCATGAATTATAGCTGATACATTACTATTATTGGGACTTAATATTTACTGTAAAATTCGGACCCTAACCCTAAGTTGCTACTTTTTTCACATGATTTCAACCCTGCAGCTTATACAGCGATGTGGCTAATTTGTGTATTTTTACGGGAACTGCCTCTAGGGGTGCTCTAGCAGGAAGCGCAAGAGCCAGAAAGACCGGTGAAAGAGATAGTGTGCGGAGGAAAACGTCAGTTTGCATCATGCTCACACCATCACGGAAAACACACAAAGAAATGCATATGATTCAGCTTAGTTAAGTTAAGTTAAAAGCAATCGATGTGGAGCCAAAGAAGGAAACAGAGCTGTTGCACGTGACCTTGTCATCAATTAATCAATGGTGAGACGTCGGAGGCGCCGAGTGAAGAGCGGACTCAGTGCACTGCCGTGTTACAGGTACCGTTTGGAAAAAGTCACGTGTTAAATTAAAACATTGCGTGTTCCATCCTTCTGTGTAAATGTCTCATGTTTCAACATGGACACCTGCGGCTTATAGGCCGGTGTGGCTTATATATGTACAAAGTTGTGTTTCTTTGTAAATATGGCTTGTGTTGCTTATATTCAGGTGCGTTCAATAGTCCGAATTTTACAGTATTATGTGTACATTTTCTAACACTAGTAGGGAATTTTTTGCATTTCTTTTTGGATTATGATTTGGCTTTTATAAATAATTATAGATCCCAGACCCTTCTGCATTTGAAAGGCCAGTAAACGGGGGCACGTGTGTCTTGTAATTTAGCATTAGTGCTAAAATGTTGTGGTTATAATTGCAATTTAAGGCTGTTACAGCCAAGCACAAACTCATTCATTGTGAGGAATTACATTTTTTCCAGCCTGAGGACAGTTATAGCTGGAATGGGGAGCGTGAGGCTATAGAAAATCTGCAAGTGGTCGATGGCTGGAATAGAACCCACAACGCCGAAATGGCAGCAACTGCACATGTGCAATGCTCTTAACAACAACCGGCACATGAACAATTTGTTTTTGGTTAGGAAATTCACTTCTCACGAGCTTTTATGTTCTTTTAGCGTAGCGGACAAAAACAATAATCCAGCTAGTGTTTAAGATTTACCTGTCAGTTTCTTGCCCAGAACAGCATTCAGAGTGTTTATATTTGTTCATCCTGGCATGTGTGTAAACGTGTGGTAGAGGAGTTATATTATCGCACCTGAAAATGAGGATTGGCCACACATTTTGCAATCTGTTTGAATAGCGGCTCCTCGATTTTCTTGAACTGTGTTGGCTCAATGACATCCAAAATCTCTTCAATTTCACCCAGAAACATCACCTACACAAACAACATTAATAATTAGAAAAACACTACATACAAAGTTCTCCTTTATTTTTTTTTTAAATTACCTCTTTCTGGCTACACGTCTTGGGCCAAAACTTGAGCAACCCACGAATAACCTACAAAATGAGCAAAAAACTATTTCATTACACATCTATTCTCAAAATAAAATGGAAAAATGTTTGTTTGGGTAGGCAGTTCTTAGTGGATTTATTTAGCTTGATGTTCAGTTTATGCCATTAGGTGGGCGGAAATGGTAGAGTGCCAAAATGTAAAAATACAAATACCGGCTCAGTGAGTGTGGGATCCTTCTCCAGGAATTGGACAACACAGTAAGCCAGCTACAAACAGCGAAGGAAAAGTATATTAATTTTACCTGCAACACAACTGATAATGAGTGGGCCAAAAAATACACACTTACAATTTTCAATTATAAAATGAAGTTAGAAATACCACTTAGTATATCCTAATTACAAAAAATAAAACAAAAACAAACACCTTGACCCACTAAGAGGAGCTATTGAACACTTTTATACTTTACTACAATCACAGCTGAACCTGGAATGCCATTAGCTAATTTTCATATTATATTATATTATATTCTGAGGATACAAAAACTAGTTTTAGGCTTAGGATCTGGCAACCTAAAACAGGAAGCTCAATCTGACTAAATGTCTTGAGAGCCACAACACAAAATGTAAAACTTTTTCATTAATGTTTTTATGACTTGAATTCTGCTGACAAATATATTGAATGTTTATTACTAATTCAATAAAATTCAGAAATGTATCTGTAAAGGTGCACTTTGTAACTACAGGTGACCAAATAATTGAAATATTGATAATATTGTGAATGTTGTAGTGAAGATATACAAAAATGGAATACTGATTATTGTTTAAAAAAAAGTTACGTTGAGCGCCTTTAAGTGGTCTAAGTGAGAATGTAATGCTCTGAGTTTGGGATGCTGCTGTAAATAGAACAGAGTTACACGTCAAACCTACATTTCCACTCTAAAAAGGCTTTTTAAGAGACGATAAAGAATATTAGCCTTTGACAGTCAACAATGCCAACATGCGTGATAGAACTGATAAATCTATGAGAAAACCAAATAGAGCTCATGGACAGTTGTGTGTAGTACCTGTGCGTGGAACAGCACCAGTGCTTTGGCTGTGTGCAGAGGGATGAGCACCTTCATCAGAAACTGCTTGTGCTCAGCCTTCAGCGGCAGAGCGAAGCCGTTGATTATACTGTCAAAAACACATGGGACATTTTAGATCAGCAGAAGACATTAGAGCTGTATACAGACTGTTGGAGAGGTAGACATTTTGCTTTAAAACATATGACTTACCTGCCAAGGATTTCAAGTAGTTCAGCCACTCCATTAAAGCGCTCAGACTCATAGATGAACCTGCAGACGGACGCACATCGTCAGATCATTGTGAAGGAAAATACTGGTTGGTTTAGAGTAATAAACTGAACGTTGCCAGTGCTATGAGGGTACGCTCAGCAAGGGTGTCAGAGATGCAGAGCATTTATATTTAAATGTATTCATTTCTGCTGCAAAACTGCCTGAGAGGGAAGTGTGAGTTTGTAAGAGAGTAAACAGTTTGTGGATGTTAAAGCTTTGCTAAAAATTACGCTAACCAACAACAAAACAGACTGTGATCACAGCTCTGTGAGGAAAACATCCTGACAAGAGCAAAACTTGGACAGATCAAGAGATACAGGTAAAGACATTTTTAAGTGTAATAAAGTTTTAACAGGACAAAGGAAAACTGCTGTGAGTCCTTTTATTTTATTTACCTTTCTTTAACCAGGCATTCAGACCCAATTGTACAAGTTTTAGCAGTAGGTGAAAGTGGAGCACCCGGAGGAAACCTACACAAACACGGGGAGAACATGCAAACTCCACACAGAAGGGGCCCTTGCCACCAGGGAGTCAAACCTAAGACCTTCTAGCTGTGAAGCAAGAGCACTAACTGCTGCACTACTGTATCTGCACAAATGTGACTGAAGAGCTGGACAAAGTGTGAATACATGCACTTTTATTCACTACACGAAAGTTCTAAAAATGTTCATGTTTGATAGCAACAACATTTGGTTATCAGAAAAGGCTTAATAGCCTATATGTATGCATCCAGCTGCTGGTAGTACATTGTAGAAAAAGTCAGTATTATATTTCACATGCAGCAAACTTATGCAAGACAATGTCCACAAATAACTATTAAATTACTATCTATGTGGAAAGATATTTAGATTTAAATACTGTTTATGGTTAAGGTTGGCTCGTGGTCCAGAATAAGTTTGACCACATGTCCTAAAGCTTTGTACATTTGTCAGAAGACTCAAATCCACCTCCCCAGCCCCTAACAGTCCCATGGGCCCGAGGACCACAGCCTCATTCTCCTCAGAGGCAGATGGCAGAGGTGGGAGTAGCGTTCAGGAGCACTTCACACCTGAAATGACGAGCTCCATCTGTCTACTCTGCTTTACATGGGGAGAGAGGGTCTTCTGGGGCAAATTGAATGGTTCAATCAAAAAAATCAGAAACTGCAAAGGCCCTATAATGTTCATATAATTTGACATTTGAGTACCAACATTTCTGTGGAGAGGCGAGCCTGTTTTTCAAGGTATTTTGAAGTATAAAATTACCAGTATTGCAAAATAGATACATTTAATGCCATACTGTGGAACATGTCCGACAAAACTATAACATCTCCATAGAGACAAGTAGGTGGAGCACACCCACAAGAAAGTTACATATTGCACCTTTAATCAAAGTAGTCAGACAAATTAGCAACGCTAAAACATAACAATATGGAAATAAATAGCCCAACTGACATTCTAAGCACAGTGCCTACTATTAGGGCTAGCAAATGTAGCTCGCTCAGTGAGGAGCGAATACCCAGTGCCCCCAGTCACAACAGAGTCTAGTGTCACAAAAGAAAATAGAAAATGTAGAAGAAGCTGATTTTTGATGGACAGTATCAATTAAGCTTCACTCACCGTAGGAATATATTGTTTATCTGTTTGCGGATAAAAGCACGTAAGCCCAGAAATTTGCCATAGATGCGGTGCAGGATAGTCTTCAGGAAGTCCCTCTCTCTTGGGTCCTCACTGTCGAACGACTCCAACAACTGAAACAATCAACAGCATACCAAACAAACACATGAGACTGTGGTTTGGTTCAGAAGCACAGCTACAGCAGACTGAGACAACACAAAGTTCAAATTCTCAAACATGATATTATTAAGTCACCCAAGTTAATCTTTACTTAGTTACTGCCTCATTCCAACCAGTGTGCCAGAAAGCTTTAGTGTGCCTTGAAAAAATATCAAATTTGAATCACACATGAATGTAACTTAATAATTTAGTAGCATTTAATATTTATATGCCACAATATATCGAGACTGATAAAAACAGGTGGTCTCGGAGCGGCTTCCCCTGCTTTCTGGTGCCGAGTGAGTCTGATGTGAAAGCGGGAGACCTCGGGCCAACCTAAATGTCATTGCGCAATCCGTGGTAAGGGTAAAAGCATTCAGAATTTAATCAAAAAATTTATTAGGTCATATATATTGGCATGAATGGGCACTACATTCATGCCAATTCATGGTTCAACTTTATATTACTTCTCCATCTGCAATGGCAGGCGAAGCCTCTGTGCGCCGCTCAGACAGCTTTGTCTCTGCCGCCTCCGGTGTGCACAACTCTCACAAGACCAGTGCGTACAACATCCGGGGAAGTAAGCGCATGCGTGCATATCAAGCAGCTCTTTTCACTTGAAGCAAGTTGTCAAGGAGATAAGCGCGACAGTAGCATCATTTTTTTCCCACAACACTGATCTGCCGAGTCCTGGTTAGCTAACCTGTACTAAAGCCCTAACCTGAACCAAATTAAATGTTCCTAAACCTAACCCTAATTCTAACCCTTCCTAGTAATACCTAATAATAATTCAATACAAACACTTGTAAAGCGCTTTTCATGGCATTCAAAAACGCTTTATAGTTCAAGACAGACAAAATCATTAATAAAACAAGAACAGGCAGTGGGAGAAGAAAAAAATAAAAAAGACAGTAAAAGGTTAAGAACTGCAGAGCTAATTTCTGCCGGCTGCAACAACACACCATGGCACCTATGGATAGCTGCAGTTCACACCACGGTAGCGAGCACTGGATGGGATATGTTAACCCAAATATGGTTACATGCATCACTGAAAAAAAAAAGACAGACATTGACGAACAAATTGCAAAGCAATGAGGTCTCGAATGCAGGACGATGATGATTACTAAAACATGCATGAACAACTCTAAATACAACTTAATGTGGGTTTAATGATGACGGGAAGCATTATAACATCACTAAAATCTCTTAAAAGTTGACTTTACACCCTGACATAATAAAGGTGACATAATATGCAGTGTTGTCACATCACTATGAACATGTCAAAGACTTTCCCAATTATGTAATATGCACAATTATAAATAGTGCAGACTGGCCACAGGAGCTCAACCTCGGACCACTTCACTGTCACAGCAATTAAAGGGACTTATTGGAGTTAGTTATGAAACAGAATTAATTCATTCAGCCACAGAGCTCCAGGGGAGGTCAGTATCCTTTCCAACTGGCCATATAAGGGGTTTCCCCTGGTCACTGTGTCCAAGGTTCACCTCCACCAGCAGAAGAGAGAAGCCAACTGAAGACATACTAATCACTACGATCCTTAACACCTCATGGTCTCGTGAGGTTATGGTTACACTTTATGGTCCCCCAATGGAAATTTGTCCTCTGCATTTGACCCATGAGGATCCATCTCCAGATCTTTCTGCTTGGCTTGGATTTGAATATGCATGTTTTTGGGTTGATGGGGGAAACTGGAGCACCCAGAGGACACCAACCCAGAAACAGGGAGAAATATGCAAGCTCGACACAGAGAGGCCTGGCCCGGCAAGCAAGTTGAACCTGCGACCATCTATGCCCCGTGTCGCCACGGCTTTTATAGCCTCTTGCCACTCTTTATGCAACACCTACTTACTTAATCTGATATAACATGGTCTAAACCCCAATAATAAGTTAAATATAAATTTTAGGGCATGGACGTGTTAAAACAACCGATCCAGTGAAAAGTATTGCAGCAACAAGTTACAATACTTTCTTCAATGTCCAGTCCTACGGAATGTGTTTCTAAACTTTCAATGCTTCATGGGGACATCACTGACTGATCCTGGCCGTAAACATAAATATAACTTAATCTTAATCTTAACCTGATTTTTGGTCTCATTTGAAATATTGAAAATGTAATTATAAAAAGTACCAAAATGTAATACTTTTATCCAAACTAGGATAAGCTAACATTATAATATCAAAGAAAATACTATGACTTTATGCTGAAAACCATTATCTTTATAATAATGCTACAAGTAAACTCCTTCAGTTCAGGTCCTAACCAAGTCTAGCTCAAGATCTAGAGATGGATCCTACTTCTCAAGGCGTTACCCCTGCAGCTCTGAAGGATGGGTCAAAAACAGAGGACAAATTATCCGGCGTGAACAATCAAGGATACCCACAGCCCAAAAGATACCTATGAAGTGAGCGTGTACAGATTATTCAGGAGATCACAGCGATGTGCGTGAAATCCGCAACTTTTACCCCACAGCTCATCTCGCAAATGGCTTTCAGAGTGTTCCTGCTGATTGACAACGGATGAGGCTGATGAGAAAATCATAATCAAAATGTATGAAAGAGCCATGCTTTGCAGTAAGGCAAATTTCTGACAAACATTTAGATTGTGATTAGATTTGGAATTTATATTTCAATCGTTGTATTCTGTTCAAAGTGCATATTTTTAACACGTCCAGGAGCATCAACATTTGAGGGAAAACTGAAATATGAACTGCTACAGAAAGACAAAAATAACCTTAGACATTTATTATTAGACCTTTTATTGAGGTCTAAGACTAAACTACAGGGTTAGCATTTTTTCCCCCACAAAACATTTTATTGTTTTTGTTGTTGCTGTTGTTGAAAAGGACTTAAATGATTACAGACTTTGCGATCTACCAAGTGTGACCATTCAGATTGAGATTTTGATTCAGTGCGATACATCTTGCAGTGCAGTTCTACTTTATAGTGAAATTAGGAGTACAAGAAACCAAAGGCATGTTACGGCACAGACTGAACATGTCAGGTGCCTCAGGGATTTTTATCATATTTTATGTGCAGCAAGGACAGAGTCAAGCTGCATATTCACAGAAATTCACACGCTGATCTCATGATGCAAAAGATTTAGTGCATTGAGATCCCGTCTAACCGTCTCTGATCAGTTTTGGCTTTTTAATGTAGAAGTCCACAGCCAAGCATGTGGTTTGGAGCAGAGATCAGACTTGAGCAAAATGTGAAAATTGTTTCGCGTCAAATGGCACTGATTAAAAGTCTGTATTGTTTATGTTCAGGAAAGTAATTTCTTTTAAATAAAATACATACAATCTGATCAATAATTGTGATTAATTAATATAACAGAAAAAAATATCTTTTTAAAAGGACACATATTCTGCAACAGTGACTTTTTAGAACTTTCAACCATTAACAATGTTCTGTCATCAAAAACATACCCGGAGTTGTATTCAGCTGCATTCACGCTGGTTTGTGGAATGTTCATTTGAAAATCCTCTCCCCTCCGAGCGTCAAACACACTTCCTGCTGAACTTCCTCGATCAGTGATGATTTTTCAGATTTCATGTCACTTATCCGAGAATCTTTTGCTGTCCTTGTCCTTAAATCATTGCCTGACTTGTTCTGAGCATTTCTGTCGACTAAACACGATAACTGCTACACCTAATCGCATCATAGCGTCTCTTCAGCGCTAATATAACTCAATTATGTACAGCGCTAGGTGCCATCTACTGGCTGCATGCACTCAGTAAGTGTCATTGCACACAGCAGATAAATCCTTTCCCCCCTTGAGGGCCCAGGGCAGCTGTGGCTGCAATAGTAGTTTACCACCACTGAGTGTAGAGTAAATGAATAATGCAATGTGTTTAACCCAGAAAAGCACTAATGCATTATTATTATTTAATCCATAATTTAAAAGTTTCAGAACATTTATTCATTTTCTACCACATGTTCCCATTAGGAGTCGCAGGTGACTGGAGCCTATCCCAGTGACTTTGGGCCTTAGGCGGGGGTACACCCTGGACAGGGGCCAACTCGTCGCAGGGCTGACATAGAGACATGGACAGCCAATTATTCATTCTCACATTGATTAACCAATTAACCTACACATGCATGAGAGAACCCACGGTAACATGGGGAGGACATGCAGACTCCACCCAGAGAGATCATGTGATGTTGGGGTGGTCCAGGATTTGAACCCACGATCTCCTTATTGAGAGGGAGGAACTCTAGCCACTCTGCCACCACTCACCACGATTCAAAACATGAGATGGTAAATTTAAGGCACTCAAGGATCAAGCTGGCACAGAGAGAGAGAGTGGAGGCAAATATCGATGCCAAATATCAGCTAAATTTTCAATATTGGACTGATCTGGAAATGAGTCGATGCTGCCTGCATCTCCTGACCCACCAGCGCCCACCCAGCCACACAACGGAGGGTCAGAGGCAGAGAATACATTTTTACTACAATGACAATTAGGTCCACAAACAAGTCAAGTCAATTCCACAAAATGTACCAAATGACAGCATATACAATGTTCACACTTCAGAATCTCGTAGGGCGACCACCTTCTATAATTCACTCGTAAAACCTTCTAAAAGACGGTTTGCAGCACAATGAGGAGTGATTACCACAAACATCCACTAAACCAAACCAGTATTTCTGTGGAAAACAAATAAATGTATAACCCTTCTCATCTTACTGGGGTAAGCATTATCCTGCAAAACACCACAGGATAATGCTTTCATTTTGCACTTTCAGTGAAACTACATTTAGTATTACTTGTTGGACTGGGAACTATCAATGTCCCATTACTGATGGTTTAACGACACCACACCTGTTTCTACACAGGAAGCTGAAGAAATAATGCACATGCCTTTGTGTAGACTACATCATACACCATGGGAAGCACAGCCCAGACTGTGTGGTACTGACAAACAGTGCAGTGTGTCACCATAAAATAACCCAGGAAATCACAACACTTTGAAGAGAAAGACAAGCATTCATGGTAAGGTGCAAGATAGACTGTCTGGTATGAGCATGAAGCATTCCTAATCCAGAGGCAGGTAGAGAAGCCAAAAAATATAGTAACTAGTATTCAAGTAGTAGTAAAATGTAGTGACAGTTACTCAAACAGAGTAAAAAGTATATAGTGAGCATACTACTCACGTACAGAATAACGGCATATATGGCCGCTAGATTATTTGTTGTCTTGAAAATAAATGTGAGGTAGAGAGCTGAAAAGCCAATGTTTATTATAAAAAACACAAATTAAGCTAATTAATTTAATTCATGACCCAGAAATAAAAAATAACTTAATAGGAGATCAGTTAGTGATCACAAACTGCCTCTGTCCTTGTAACCACGTTAGTTTTTAAATCAACAAAATGTGAGTGAAATGTTTTCTGAAACGTACCTGTAGAACAAATCTTTGGTCGATGTAGCGCTTGGCAATGCTGGGCTGGAAATCTGGATTCTCTAGAAAACGCAGAAGGAACTCGTACACCAACTAAGGTGAAAAATAAATGTATCACTTAGAATTCATAGATACTTTTCTTAGGTGTCGGAATATAAACGTACCTGCATGTGGGGCCAGGACGCCTCCAGAGTAGGCTCATCTTCCTCAGGGTCAAAGTCTGGGTTTTCACTGGGAGGAAGAGTCCGGAAGATGTTGGTGCAGATCTGGGGAGACAGAGACAACAATGAGACCAAAACAGGGACATTGACCCAGGGATAGGTGGTGGGTTTAGTAACCATATGTACTGTCCAGAGATTGTTACTTTTTAGTGTGTTGTTGCTAATGCTAAAACCTAAAGCAACTAAAGCCTGATTTATAACAAGCTCAAGATTCCGTCATTTGTGAGTGGGTGTTTTTAATACACCGGTCTTCAGCTAATTCTGTGTCAGTAAAAGCGTGTGGTTTGGAGCAGACACACAATAGGTTGTGTTCACGTGACATCATAACATTCCATCTGCCAATAATATTTGCTACACAAGGAGGGTAGTTAAAATTAATATTGTTAAAATGCAGATTTTTGGTGTAATACAATGTGTTCTTAGATCTAGTCACTGAAAGAAATCATCAGGTTCAACATTTGTGAATTTACCTTTGAGATATTTTATGGCAAAATCCAATGCAAGCAATTGAGAGAAGTGGCTCTTGCCTCCATCTGAGGTTATGACATCATGATGTGACTATATAAAGTAAAGCTTTGATTGCATAAAAAATGCTGCATAACATACTCAACCTTATTTCTAGAGTGACAGCTGCTGTTGTGACATTAAGCAACTAAACAGAGTTGGATCAAACAAGTCCATGTATTAAAATTACAATTATTCAGGGCAGGGTCATATTACAGAATGTAATCACAAATGTTCCTCAAATAGATTGATCATGATTTTTTTTCCCACCAAATGACATGCTTTTGTCTTAGTTGGCAGAGAAGTGGTGGTTTCCATTAAAAAGACTAAAGCTGATCATTATTAGAAATGATTAAATAGATTAACATGATTAATTAAACAACCCAACAATTAATTAATATGCATCTGTAATGCATCTTTGCCCCTTTTGGGTTTTCTTTTCTAGGGTCAACACAGAAAATCATCAGATTCACACATTGATGTGGCAAAATGCTGAATGAACATATAGTGCATTGAAAACCTGATCTGAAGACTATCACATTTCAATAACTCATAGTATGAATAACTGAGCTCGGAGCAGCCATTTAGAACCACATCCAATTAGCTATCAGCAACTGGAAAATCCAAACGACAGCAGAGGAATGAGGATGAGACACAGAGAGAGCGGCAGAGAGATGCAGAGTGAGACAGAAAGACAGAGACTGGTAATGCAGTGAAAAAGTCCAGAAAGCATTTATCCCATAGAGCTCAATGTAAAAACTGCTTGAGTCTTGGTTGGTATTTTTGAAATCCTTCAGTTTTCTTAAAAAGGAGTTTTTAATCTTTCTGCTCTACCCAACTCTCGATTAGTCAGCGCGGTCACACTACTGCACATGGTTGGCGGGACAAACAAACAGAGCCTAAAGGCTAAACTGGGCTTGTCCATTGACTCAAATGGGGCAGTCCAAACTTTTTTCATCAAGGGGCACATATTGAAAGACAGCCGAAGCGGCAGGCCAATCGATGGCCATAGACTGGAGGTCAATACAGTGAATGTATTCAAATGGGTGCATTTAGCACAGCCTTAGAACCTCCATTGGACACACAAAATGTTTAATGTTAGGTTTATACAGTTAAATGTTTAAAACTTGCAATAAAAGGTACTCCTTATTTAGCAAATTCACCAAGAAGCCTGAGGGCCAAGAAATGTTGGTCTGCAGCCCACATTGGCCTCCGGTCAACAGTTTGGACATGTCTGTTCTAAAGTGTATGGGTTTGTTTAATGGTGTGCAGATGAGTGTAGAGACTTAGGATGGGAACCATAACTTTTTGTGTTTTATAAATAAACAGAGTAGCTCACCTTATATAATTGTCCTTACAGAGCACTAGACTGACACTGTCATATTGATGAATGGTAAACTAAAGAGTGAATGTAAAAAGTCCATCCGTTCCTGTCGCCTTCTCTCCTGACATCACTGATGTTTGTATGTCAAACCAGGCACACAACTGTCTCTGAGTGGAGCCAAAAATTAAAACATGCATAGATAGTAATCAAAACTTTTGTCGATCTTGATCATAAGGTAAGCGCATTTTAATCAGCATGTCTACTAGCCAAATCTGAGGAAGTAATTGCTTATGGTTCTTAAGTGGAGTTACACACAGTTATTTAAGAGTCACAGCTCGTCTGTCCCTGCAGCAGCACTGTAGAGTTTAGACTCCTGTCCCAAACCAGATTTCCACGATCTATTGTCCGGTCGGGCTGGGTGTTTTCACGTGTGCCACATACACTCCTGGATGACTGACAGCTACATCAAAGTGCTGAGCGCAGCCAACGCTGACTTCTCTTTTTCCTCTCAAGACAAACTGTTTAACGCCTGATGCACACCGACTCCGGTCCGGCTCCGGTTCGGGACCCGCGCGGGTCCCGCAAGACTTAGAAAGTGCTTAACATCAATGCGCCCTGTCACACCGACCTCGGAGCTCTGCGGCTGCGGGTCCGGCAGCCTTGGCAGGTCTCGGAAAAAGAATCCGCAAGAAGTCTATTTTTGCGGCGCCGCAGCGGTCTGGTGCGGCTTTCATGTCATTTGACGAGTGCTCTCGCGCGAAACCACGTGAATCTACGTGGCTTTCGTCAAAAACGGACCGCAGTGAACCGGAGCTGGTGTGACAGGCGTCTGCAAGAGACCCGCGCGGGTCCCGGACCGCGACCGGACTGGACTCAGTGTACACTAGGCGTAACTCCCAAGTCAATGAAGTGGCCAAATATACGACTTGAGCGAAGTGAATCGTGACTGAAACACAGTGCAAGGAGTTTATTTGAAGTTTACTGTCTGGCGTACAAGTGACCATGGATAAATGCATTTATGACCAATCCCAGTACAGTTGCATTTCTAGATGAGTTTAAATGCAGAAACGGGGCAGCATCGCTGTCGATGCTGGAGCACGCAGCAGCTGCAGCGCGAGCCAACAGCAGAGCCACAGAACACGCCCGAAGGGAGGAGAGAGAGACAGGCAGTGCCAGAGCATAATCCTACCTGTTCATGCTGTTTACATCCTTCATAAAGCAGTTTGTTGTTGACGTGAACCAAAGGAAAACAACTTTATCAAAGTCTCACGCCGCTCCCCTGAGTGTTACCATGGAGCTCATCTCACCAATAGCCATTATAATATAATATAATTTGTTAAAAGAGCTACAAGTGAGGTGGTAATAAGCTTAAACTTCCATTATTTAGTCTATTTGTAGCCATTACGTTTTATTTTCAAAACAATTGGCTGTATTAATTGGTAGGCAAGTTAAATATTATAATTAACACATTTTCCTATCAGGAATATTTGCAAGTTGAAGCATTAAAAAAATGTAATTCAAAAAAAAAAAAAAAAAAAAAAAAAAAAATATCAACATTTCCTTCTTTTTGCAATATTTCTCCTCACAATAACGCTGTAATAACTAGGGATGTCACCATGTCAATTTTTTACAATTATTTTTACAGAGTTAAAATAATTGTAAACAATTGACATGGTAGTCATGGTAGCATATTGAAGGCCCTCCCGTAGCCTCACCATGTTGATGATCTCTGGGTAGGTGGCCTCCACCAGCACGCCCCTGTTGGTAGACACATAGTCCACGAGCTCGTTCAGCGTGGCTCTCTTGATCTCTTTGCTCTTCAAATCTGTGACGGAGTCGAAGAAGTCAAAGAGGACACAGCACTGCTGGAGCTTCTGCTGGAACAGCTCCTGCTGCTCTGTGCTGGTGGCGTCTGAAAACAACAAAGGCCATTTTAATAGATCTTTTAATTTGGAAAAAATACAAAAAAACATTACACCAGGCGAGGAAGGAGGAAATGGCTGGTAAGAGGATTTAAATGAAGTCATTTGGGCAATTTTTTGTGACGTGGGCTTGGAAATGTTTTACATGTGGCACTATGTTATAAGGAATGTCGCGGTCTGTGCTTTAGTCTGTGATGACTCACCAAACAAGTTTTGACAAACAAAACTGTATTGACTTCTTCTGTGCAATGTACTTTTACATTTACATATGTAATATATAATATATATATTTTTCCAGTTATATTTTATTTACATAATAAAAGCACAAGTCTGTTTAGCAGAACAAGGGCATTTCACCTAAACCCCATTCATATAGTGGTGTATGTGAGTGCAAAGTCTGGTACGGATTACTCTGGGGTTATTAGAGTTGTCCAATCTGACCTCAGCTATTAACAGCCTTCATTTGTTCCTCCTACACACAAGACACACGAGAAGATACAACACATCATATGCATCAAACTGACTGATTAAACCTCAACATTTACAGCAGATAGTTTTCTTTGTAGAAATTTTCTTTACACTAAAAATAGTTATTGTTAATACTCACTGACTACTATCATGTTTTTCAACAATTGTTCATTCAGAAAAGTGTTTACTGGGATTATCCTGAATAAGGAAGTCAGTGGCATGAAGCGGCGGCCTTCAATATTAGAGTTTGTATACGTCTTATTGTGATAGACATAGTAACGATAAGCGACTTCTGTTGCCATAGATGGCCTCGGGTAAATTGTCTGTGCCATCGGCCCCAAAGACCACTACCAACCACTCACACTTCATACAAAAGGCAGGCAGAGGGGGAACACAGACAGCTGACATTGAGTGTACATTTTCACTATGCCTCCACAGTCTTAGGAGGAGCAACCTGAGAGGGCTGCCCCACCACAGGGTTATGTAAACTAATCAGTAATAGGTGAAGGCAGCTGCTCGTAAACCCACACGACTCCCACGGAAACATAGACCCGATAGTACGGAGGAAGTCTACAGGAGCAGCAGGACAAATCACTATTTTTATAATTCAAGGACACTATCTTACGAGAACTGACGTTAAGTAAGGATTGGAAATGCAATTGCCCTTCATCACCAAACAAACAATTCAAATTTATTTTGTCTTATTAAATACAAATACAAGTTAAAATGCCATTCAACATTTATTTTCTGAAGGTAAACAATACATACTTTTGATGATTGCCACTGAATACTAAAAAATACTGTAGAACTCCGCTACAAATCAAATGTTTTTACTGAACACTTTATAACATCTGCCACTTTAACAATATATTATAATAGAGCAATCTATTTGCACTGCCAATTTGCATTGTCTATCCAACTGTACATTTCTGTATATAGTCTAAGTCTATTCTATTCTATTTAATTTTATTCTTAATTTTATGCATGCCTCTTTTATATATTTTATTATATTTTATCCATTGTTTTATGTTGCACCTTACGCCGAAGCAAGTTCCTATGTTTTTGAATTTTGATCACTGACAATGGCAATAAACCGATTCTGATAGAAGACTGGCTGCTGACAGTGAGCCCTCTTCCCTCTAAATTCCCTCTAAAATCCTTGAAAGAATTGTAGCTAAACGGCTTTGTTGTCACCTACAGGAGGACAATCATTTATTTGAAGTTTTTCAGTCAGGGTTTTGTGTGCACCACGGCACTTAAACTGCACTAGTTAAAGTAACAAATGATCTGTTATTCGCTGCTGATGATGGACAGGTCTCAGTCCTGGTTCTGTTGGACCTCAGCACAGCGTTTGATACCATCGACCACAACATTCTACTGCAGAGGTTAGAATGTGATATAGGTGTCAGTGGAACCGCCCTTAGCTGGTTTAAATCCTATTTATCGGAGAGGTACCAGTTTGTTAATGTAAACCAGAGCTCCTCACCTTGCTCTAAAATAACCTACGGTGTGCCGCAGAGTTCAGTACTCGGTCCAGTTCTGTTCACTCTTTATGTGCTGCAGTTAGGTAAGATTATCAGAAAACATAACTTCCACTATGCAGATGACACACAACTCTATGGTCAATGAAACCTGACCAGACCGATCAAGTAGACAGACTTAGTGCCTGTGTGAAGAATATAAAAACCTGGATGACACTTACCCGTAATTATCTGCTCCTTAACCCTGAAAAAACCTAGGTCATTGCGCTAGGCTAGTGATGCGCGGGTCGACTTGTAACCCGCGGTCAACCTGCAGCTGTTTCTTGTTTCTCCACAGTGCAGCCAAATTTATAAAAAAAAAAAAAAACTGGCTGTGTGGGAAAAAAACATCTGTCTCGTTAATCAGATCCCTTGTTTAATTACGTGGCTAATTTGTTGGCTACGATAAACACATTTGTCATAGGATTTGCCCTTTTTACGTTGAGTTTAAAGCAGTTCTACAATAAATAACAGGTGAGTTAGGGTCGGGTTTGGAAATCATATCACATGTTTTTGGGTCGGGCAGGGCGGGTGCAGTTTAAAATTGGGTCGGCAGGGTGGGTCAGAAAAAAAGCCGACCCACGCATCACTACTAGATAGTTTCTCTGGACAGATGATGGTTGTCAGTGTAGCCTCCGGCTCTACTGTAAGAAACCTTGGAGTTTTATTTGGCCAAGAGCTCTGGTTCAAAGCACATATAAAGTGACGCTGAAAAAGTCATCCATGCATTTGTCACACCCAGATTAGACTACTGTAATGTCCTGAAGCTTTCAACTGGTTCAAAATGGTTCAAAACCGATCATTAATGGGTACTAGAAGAAGAGATCATATTAGTCCGGTGTTAGTGTCTCTTCACTGGCTTCCCAATGAGTTTAGCATAACATTTAAACTCCTCCTCCTGACCTAGAAAGGCACATGATGGGGCATACCCATGGATGTATTAAAAGAACTGGATAAGGTACGCCCCCTCTGTCTGTGGTCCCAGATTGATTTGTGGCCGTGCGAGGTACTGCAGCCTCTTGGAACCAGCCTTTTTCTCAAATGTCACATTATAATTGCAGACAGTACTGAATTATTATCTGTATTTAAATAAAATAGAAGGAAATGTTCTTTTCTACAGTTTCTAAAATCACCGAAATTACCGTTTTTATATGAAGTGGGGGATTGTCGTCACGTGGCGTCCTAAAACAAAGATGGCAGCCATCGTTTCAGGAAGTAAAACAAAGATGGCAGCCATCGTTTCAGGAAGTAAAACAAAGATGGCAGCCATCGTATCAGGAAGTAAAACAAAGATGTCAGCCTTCGTATCAGGAAGTAAATGCGGAAGTAAGAAACTTTTTTGGGGTCATGCGCCAATGAGCACTCTCCATAGGGATAAACAGGACGGCCATCTTGGATTCATCTTCCAGGTTTTATTATAGTTCTATGGGCATACCATCCAAACAGAGCACTTTGCTTTCAAAATGCTGGACTATCGTTGGTCCCTAGAGTCTCTAAAAGCACAGTGGAGTCTTTAAATACCAAGCTTGTGTGTTATGGAATCAGCGCATGTTCAGAGGCCGACACAGTCTCCACATTTCAGACCATGCTCAAAACATCCCTCTTTGAAATAGCTTATGGTCAGGCCAGTCAGGAACAGAAACAAAAATCTACAATTTTATCTATGCTGCCCTTGGAGCATCTATGCTGGAGGAAGCATGGCAGCTTGAACACTATCCTCTGGTTCTTCCTACTTTCCATCAACTATTCAAGATTAGTTCAACCTTAGACTGTTCATTGCTGTTCACAGGTTTTTTAACGGTTTCAGATATTGTGAAATCTAACCCGCGCTACAAAAATAAATTGAACTGAATTGACTTGACACTGACAACTATGGCTAAATGATGAGTGAATCTCAATCTCAAAACAAAATTGAACAGCATGAACAGGCTTAACTGATTTCATCACAAAAACTGCTTGATAAAACAACACAATTAGAAATTGTAATTTGCTCCAAAGGTAAAACAAATCTGCCTACTGCTTCCTTGTCACTCACTACAGCAATGTGCAATGGTGAGTATTGAGTTTTTATTATGCAACGAAGCGGAGTACAGTAGACAGAAGCACAGCCAAAATATTCACAATCAATTTGACACACTGTGGAAATGTTCCGGTGTGATGACAGCAGACGAAGGCTTTATGTAACTGCTCAGGTCAGACTCTCAACACTGACCAGGGAGCGTGTCTCCTGCAAGACATTCTGCTGTGAGGAACACAGACATCCACAGTGCTTCAGGAGCAGGCAGCACTGCTCAAACTAGGACCACAAGGTCAGCAGATAGTCGAGGTTACGATTTGAAGGGTCACAATTAGAGAATCAGAGGCTGAAGAAGGCCACTAGTTGAAAAGGTGCACAGTGAACCAAATCTTGGTTTTAATTAAATTCAATCTTTTTCCCAAAGTGCTCAGTACTAGCTCAAGCTAATGTTTATGAATGGTAGCTTTGGTCTTGAAGGTCCAGATACACATTTCTATTTTTGTGAAATTAAGCCATATAAGAAATGCATATATATTGGGTAAATTAGCAAATGGCAATAGAAATAGTAGCAATTATAAAAAGGCATCATATGTTTCAAAATTAAATCCCGTCCTATCCGGGCCAGCTGATTATGGGTCACTTTTGCTTAGTGTTAGTTTAGATGTAATGAAACGCCATAGTGAAGGTAGACCGGTGACTAGATGTACCAAATAACAGTGCCAAATCAATTTGAGGAATGATCCAAAATGTGAAAATTAAGTATTTTTCTAAGCTGCTCTCATCTCTATGCGCCACTGTGTCATCCCCAGTTTGTCCTCAGTGCATCAAATGTGTCTTTCAAAACCGAGCAATGAAGCAATGCCACAATCATTTAACACAAAAACTTTTATGCCAGACAATTACAATTTATAATAATTATTTTGACTGAAGTATTCATCTGTTAGTTTACTTTACCACAATATCAATCCATATCTGACCAACCCCTACAGCTGACCTTATGTCTGTTTTATAGCACCCAGGAGCCGACTGCTTAAGTCTAACACATGGCCTTTGTCCCATCAACACTTCAGAGAAACACAGAGCACAAACACAGAGCCCATAATAAAGCAAAGGATGAGGGGCAGGTGACCTCTGCACGCCCAGAGCCCTCAGTTAACTTTGATTCAGTCTGCACAAGCTGCTTATCAAATAAATTACACACATTTTTCTATTTCTAAGGGTTCAAGATACAGCTTTTTTACTTCTGATGCCGATACTGTTTAGTGTACACAAACAGGCTTTGCCCATTTGCAACAATAATGGTTGATTTTTCCCAAACTAATTTATGTGCACAAGACGTGCATAAGTTGACGAGTGCATTAGTGAGTGTTTGGAAGCAGGCGAGCGCTTTGCACTCGATTTTGTGCGCACTTTAACAGCAGTGCTTTGCACACCATTACATCACTAATTGGCCTTTCACCAGATTGTGGCGCTCAGTTCCAATAATACATCAAACTTAGATAGCACTTTTTAGATACTCAAAGATGCTTTACAATAAAAGACCAAAATAGGGCTGGGCGATGATAATCGAATTGTGAGCTATTGTGAGCTATTTTTGTGAAACTGTCGTATTGTGATTCACAGTTTCTCTCTTTAATGCAGCTGTCTGTTCAAACACACTTTTTCTCCTGTTTAGCCTCTGTAAGTCTCTGAGCAGATGACTTTATTTACCTCTTAGGCTAGGGCAGCACAATTCAACAAAATCAACAAATAAAAATAGCAATTTTAATGGATGCAATTAGCAAATTGTAAAGGCTGCAATTTTTAAAGTACAATCATTTCTTCCACAAACAACAAAATGTCTTGCTTTGATTGGAATAAAAACTGCGAACACTGTCCTGAAACAAGTGACAAAGATGCATGCCAAAATGCATTCAAAAGCGACAAAATGCACCAACAACGCAACTCAATGCACCAAAACTTGACTAAAAGCGACAAAATTGTGTTTGAACAGAATCCTATTATTAAAACATAAATTACAATTAGATACAGTATTTTTTCTAAATTGTGCCGCTCTGTTATAGGCAATAGAAAAACACAACGTGAACGCGAATCGTGATAAAATCGAAATCATGATCTGGCCCCAAGAAAATTGTGATAATAATCTTTTACCATATCATCCAGTCCTCGACCAAAATATGTAAAGACATTTATTTTAGTCAATAAGGTCCATCCCTACCCTTGATACAAAACCCCTACAGCTGGATAATCGGATCAGAGCTGAATATAGATATTCTAAACCCCTTTTTGAAATGAAACATATTGCAAATGGCCCGTGTAACCTTTGTTCATTTCATTTTCAATTTGAAATCGAAATTTCGTTTTTGTTCAATAAACGAAAAAAGAAAAATACAGTTATATTTTTCGATTTGAACATCAGAATAAAAATACATAATTAGAAAGAAGGTTTGGAGCATGGATTCCTGCATTAATTTCGCTTTATTTATTCTGCGCAACGCAGGTTGTGTGTTCCCTGCACTGGGTGACAACCATCTGGGGGGCTCAAAGGTCTCACCCAGTGCAGGGAACACATAACCTGTAGCCACTGTCATGTCGCTCGAGCTCTGGCCCCACTATTGGTACAGTCCAGAACCAACTCCCGCGTTGAGCAGAATGAATACAGCAGAATTAATTCATGAATCTGCGCTCCAAACCTTCTTTAGAATTGTGTATTTTTAACCCAATGTTCAAATTGAAAATTGAAAAATCTTTCCATGAACAAAAACAAAAAATTGAAAATCAAATAATATTTTTCATAATTTGTTTTCGATTTCAAATTGAAAATCAAATGAACGAAGGTTACACAGACCATAAAAGAATGAGCTGCATGGATAAAAGTCCATTATTTGATACCGATGATAAATACTGAGCTCAAAGTAATATGGTTAATATTTCATTTATTGAATATGTTCGTTACGGTGACAGGTCTACCAGTACAACATAAATGTCTGTTTATGTCCACACAAGGTTAAACTGTGCTGAACCGTTTCGAGTGTTGTCTTGGGTATAAACATGGTTTGACATCAGCGAGCTCAGACGCCTGCAGCTCAGACGCCCACAGCTCACATGCTGGGGAACAGGTTGGGCCACACATACCTATGCAACTTTTACGCTGGGCAGAGTCAACTTACTGCCATAACTAAATCTATTGGTTTAAGAGTAGTGCATGACATTTGCAATGAAATTATTTATTGCTGCATTTGACAGTGCTCCAAATAGTATCAAAGATTTAATTTAGCAGCACACAAGATGTCACTTATACCTCAGCCAGTTAAAAAAGGACAGATTAAAGATCTAATACATTGGCGGTAAGGGCCCAACTGAAGCAGTGAGCGGATTCTCATTTCTGTAAAAAATGTGGAAAGACAAATCCTGTGGTCTTGGAAAAGATGTCATTGTGTTCAAACGATTGGACGATTCGAATCCTTAAGCACAGAAAACATCTGGGAGAAACTACTCAAATTGGCAATGGCAGCGCATTATTAATAACTGGAAGGATAGTGAGAAACCATCGTCTTGGAGGAGGAACTGTGGTTGTAGAGGCAGGTGAGGTGATGCCCCCATCATGCCTTGTGCCTCCTGTACACGCCTGTGGGGGCAGTGTTATGATCTGGAGCTGCTACAGTTGGTCAGGTCTAGGTTCAGCAACAGTATGTGCCCAAAGACTGAGATCAGCTGACCCCTGAATATACTGAATGACCAGTTTATTCCATCAATGGATTTTTTTCTTCCTTAATGGCACGGGCGTATTCCAAGATGACAATGCCAGGATTCATGGGGCTCACATTGTGAGTGTTTCAGGAGCGTGAGGCATCATTTTCACACATGGATTGATCTCCAGAGTCCAGATCTGAACCCCTTTGAAATCTTTGGGATGTACTGGAGGCTTTGTGTAGTGGTCACACTCTTCCATCATCAATACAAGATGTTGGTGAAAAGCAAACATTGCAGA
Source organism: Rhinogobius similis (assembly GCA_019453435.1). Taxonomy (NCBI): domain Eukaryota; kingdom Metazoa; phylum Chordata; class Actinopteri; order Gobiiformes; family Gobiidae; genus Rhinogobius; species Rhinogobius similis. The sequence goes on along the minus strand of CM033620.1, from coordinate 33,000,862 downwards.
AGCTTATTTAAACAATGGCACAGAGAATGTGTGCTGCAATCAAAGCTAAAGACAATCCAACCAAATAATAGTGCATGTGATCTTTTCTCTGTGGCAACTTTTTGTTTTGGCAGGGAAGAGTATATTGTAACAGAGGTAAGTTTTATCATTCTGTCCCTTTTATTATACGTAAATCGAACCAGGAATAACTAAAACATGAACTTTGAAAAACTCTAAGACCACTTGTTGAGGATCTTTTTAAAAAACATTCATTTCCAAGTTTTTCTTAGAAAACACGTTTGGACACCTTCACTTGGTATAATTTGTTTAGTAGTAAAACAGAGGAGAGTAGAGCACTGTTTATGTGTTTTTGAGGAAGAGGGAGGAGGAGCTGCTGCTGCTGGGAGGAAAGGCAACGAAGAGCAAACATGAGAGTAAGGACGAGCACAGACCTACAGTCAAATAAATGATAAAAAATAAAAGGCACAACATTGAAAGGTCTGAAGGTGATTGTATGTATAATAGAATATAAGCAGCATATTTCATAAACACACATGCTCTTCTGAGGCACTTTTTTTTTTTCAATGATTCAAATTTCAGAGCTAGAGTCTAATCATTAAATGATTAGACTTCTACCTACTCCTATAGTCTAATCATTAAATGATTAGACTTCTTCCTACTCCTTTTGAGCATCACAAACTACATAGTGTATAAATAACGTATCCTATCTATTGTTATTTTATTTTACCATCATTATATGATTGTTTTCTTGTACATTTTAATTTTACAGATGCTCAAATAAAAATAATATCATTCATTCATTCATTCATTTTCTACCGCTTATTCCCGTTAGGGGTCGCGGGTGACTGGAGCCTATCCCAGTGACTTTGGGCCTTAGGCGGGGTACACCCTGGACAGTGGCCAACTCGTCACAGGGCTGACACAGAGAGACAGACAAGGACAGACAACCATTCACTCTCACATTCATTCACTAGGGACAATTTAGAGCTATCAATTAACCTACACAGTCATGTCTTTGGACGGTGGGAGGAAGCCGGAGAACCCGGAGAGAACCCACGGTAACACGGGGAGGACATGCAGACTCCACCCAGAGAGATCGTGTGATGTTAGGGTGGAATTCGAGACCACGATGTTGGGGTGGTCTGGGATTCGAACCCCGATCTCCTTATTGAGAGGCAGAAGCTCTAGCCGCTCTGCCACCGTGAATTGAATAATTGAATTGAATGTATTAAATGAATACATATTGGAAGTCTCTGCTGCTGTAGAGAGTAATGGGGATTAGGGCTGCACGATATGGGAAGTTAGTGCAATATGTGATATGGGTGTCAAGTATTGTGATAACGATATTATTGCAATATTTTTTCCCCATTGGCATGTATTTTTCTTTTCCAGGTATGAAGGATATCTTAACCTTTACTTTAAAATATAGTTGCAAATACACACACACTGGAGACCATTGGCGTATTAAAACCTAGAGTTGCTTTGTCCATTACTCTGCAAACAATAAATATACATTACCAAGGCATTTTAAAATTCCAGACATTTTATTCACCTTCATTTATGTGTGTATGTAATAGAGGGAAAAGTTATGAGGATTTTGAAGCAAGAGTTAAAACATTCACTTTTGTACCTAGTGAAATGGTGCTTTTGGGGGTGGACATTTGAGTCTGATTAGTAAAAATAGTAAAGGAAGAAGTAAGAAAGTAAAGTAAAAACAAGCTCGGGCGCACAAGAAATGCAAAATTAATTAATTTAACCATTAGAAAATATCACCCATCTTTGCTATATGCATATTGCAATAACATTTTTTTAAATATATTGTGCAGCCCTAATGGAGATCCTCACATAAACAAAAAAAACACAATGTATTAAAAAGTTGTGTTTTATTTAGAAATTTAACAGTAAAGAGTAGCATAGATGTTTATGCACCCCCCCCCAGAAAAAAAAAAAAAAAAAAAAAGTTGATATACTTCATTAATTCCATGTGAGGGAAATTCATTCTCTGTATTTGACCCATCCATCATGGTCGCTGGGGGCAACTTGTCAGGAGCTGTGGGACCCAGCTCCAGATCTTGGGTCTAGTCTTGGTCAGGATTTTACCTATGGTGCCTGTTTTGGGTTGATGAGGGAAACCGGGGCCACTCAGTCCCAGACAGAGGGGAAAACATGCAAACTCTGCACAGAAAGGCCCAGGAATCGATCCTGTGACCTTCTTGCTGTGAGGCGTGAATGCCAGTCAGCCACCATGCCACTTATAAAGTTACTAGTTATGTTTATGATAATAAGTGATACTTGTGTTGTATTATTAGAGGTGTAATGTAGTGAAAATTGTTTTGAAAATAAGGCACATTTAAATATAAAAGCTATTGTTTATTAAATAAATGCTGAAAAAAAAAGTTTTAATGGATTTATTTTGGATTGATCAAAATATTTTAATATAATTGAAAAGCATAAAAAATATCAAGATTGTAATTTTGTCAAAATCACTCACCATTATTTATTATATCAAGTGTTTGTTTAGCTTGTTTTGGGGGTCACTCTATTCTCCTGTGTTAATGAAACCCTTCTTTACAATGCAATGGACTGTAGGGAGTTTCTTCTGAAGGCAGTCAATGTCAAAGTCTGGTAGTTCTAATCAAATTTATATTTAAACATACATAAATTAAACATAAATACAATTTTATGTAATTTTACATAAACCTGCCCAATAGTGATCTTGGCCAGATTAAACCTTGGTCATGTTTTGGTTTAGTGCTGATTTAGTATTGGTCTTGATGATAGGCAACAATAAAGCTTAATATTTTTGTGGATACTTGCAATAAAAGGTGGAGGCAAATCCGCCTCCCTAACACTGTCTTGCTTTCCCCTTTAAGCCCTCCTTGGTAACTGGGTGTGATGTGGTCAGCGTGCAGCCAATTTTAGCACCCTCATTATGATCCTCTTACCTTTGAGCTGGGGAAGCGGAGACAGCTCCACCGGGACAGTGCTGTGCGTCCGGTACTGAGACGAGCCCTGCGACCTCCTCTGCCGTTGCTGGGCCTTCCTCACAGACTTCCTCGTAAAGCCATCCACCTTCTCCGATGCAGAGATGGCAGCCGACATGTTAACCCAGTAGTCCCCCGGGAGTTTTGTTGAGAAGCTGGTCGTGTCTTCAGATAACCTTGTCAATCTTTAATGACAGCAAACAAGCTTCGTTTCATGTCCAAAATGCACTAACAAGGTGTGCGTAATAATCGTGTTGTTTTGCTATTCTACACAGTGAATAAAAGAAGAGGGTTTTTCAGTTGTTCCTCCAGAGTTCAACCTGGACATTGGCTGTGAGGAAGCTGAACACAGTTGTATTTTGTCCTGAGGGATATTACTCTCCTCAAATCGCAATCATACACGATCTGCTGACTCTACCTGACAATCCTCCTGTTCAGCTGCACATAGAACTTATTTATCTATCTATATTACTTGGTTTAGTTACAAAATACTGTATCCACAAACATTTGAAATTTTACTTGGTTTGTGTCATTGACGATTCTTGCAAAACAAAAAAAACATTGCATTGGCGTTATAAATGACCACGGTTGGCATTGGTTTCTTGTTTTTACACTTGTTTGAGTCTTGACCAACATCCACCTGTTCCAAACCATAGCCTTGACATTGTCCGGTAAAGTTGTGTGAAATGTCCGTGAAGTTTCTTGCAGCAGTAGCCTCCTCCTCTGAAGCCTCTGGGCCTAGCGTGCTACGGCTGCTGCTGGCTAAAACAGACCGACGCTCGTACACGAGGGTTAAATCTCAAATGTGCTGGTCTGTTGCGTTTGATAAAAAGGATAGTCCAATATGATTCGACTGCACGTAGCTAAGTCCTAATTCTGTTTTTTAATCCACGTAAATACACATTTTACACGAACGCACCAAGCCTCTGTCGAAGTTCAATTCCTAGTAGTTATCCATGCGTCCAACAAGCCGTTTTCTTCTTAATGGATCCATTAACGGGCACGTAGATGTAGACACACTTGCGTCGCATTTAAAAGCAGCTGTATAACAGAAAATAGCTCAGATAGGAGACGAACAGGCGGCCATAAACACTCCTCGTAGCCCCGCTTACCCGTGCGTCTGTCTGGATCACCTCTGCGCTGGAGCCACGGAGGGCGGGGCATGACAGGTGGACGTCACTGACAGACAGCGTACACATCCAATCAGCGAACAAGGGTCAGTGAGACTGGAAACTTTTTGGGCCAATCATAGGGCACGCACGGTAAACTCGCACCATGTGACTTGCGAAAACATTCGATGACGTTGTGATTGAAGCAGGAGTGGCGCTACGTAGAACTCTTCATTATTGTTTTTTTTTTCATGTATTGTAAAGCCTAAAAGGCAGATATTTATATTATAGTAAAAAGAAAAAAAAAAGGGTTCGTTTAGCTGTTTTTCCTCTCTTTCATCTACCTCACGTACGATATTTCATGTAGGACATATATTAGTATGTGTTCTATACATTTGTAGATGTTTGAAATGTTTTATTTTATGTATATAAAAAAGAAAAAAAAAAGTCAGCTTATTTGAGAGTACCTATAGATAGGACACCTGTGGGAGAAGACTTAAGAGATGGGTGACCACTTCAGTGTAAAGAAATACTATTGATGGAGTCTTAACTTAACACACTTATGATTAATTATTTTATAGAGACATTGCAGAGAAATAAGAAATCTTAAATTTAGAGATTCTGTGGTTCCTCTGTAGTTTACTCACATAAATGTAAGTAATTGTTTCCATTATACTATACACTTTCCATATAACTTATGACATTTAATGTGTGAAAATTGCTAAGATTGCACATATTTGTGACACATTATTTGCAAAATAGCTAGAGTCAGGGTTAGATTACTTTATTTTTGAGTGAACTAGATTTTAAAATAAAAAAAAATTCAGATAATGTATTTTTTCTTTTTTTACTCAAAATCTTAAATAAACCAGGCTTACAATTGTATATCAAGAGGTCCTCCTGAATTATCTGTCAAAACCTTGTTTATACAAGAATGTGAAGTTTGGTGTGTGTGTAGGTGCTACTTTTAAGGGCTGACATTTGTCTCTGGGAGTTCCAGTCCATTGGATGTTCCAATCTCACCGTGTCATTCAAGTTGTTGTCATTCAAGTGGATTAAAGGAAATATGACATCTTTAGGTGCAGATTGGACAATGTTTCCAGGTGACCAACAAAATAAAAAGTTTCTCACTCTAGAGTCTTCAACAAGGTCTTCGCAACATTAAACATTTGAGTGTCCAGAGTGAAATTCTTAAAATGGTTGCATTCTTGTGGATATTTACTGCCAATGTGACAACTGAACAAAACCCACCTCAGTAGCAGTGAGGAGCTTGTTTCTGTCTAGTTACACAGGCCTAAAAACTGATTGCATTCATTTTCTTATTTAAAACCCATACACCAACTTCTTTACAACCTCTAATAAATATCATTAAATATATTAGAATAATTATATATATATATATATATATATATATATAAGCGTATGGAGTTCATTTTGATTCCTTCATCCATTCTTCAGTCAAACCTCGGTCAAAGAATCAGCAACAAGCGTCTCCACTCACCTAATATTCATGATTTAAACACACGCAGAGACAAAATAGAAACCAGTCCTGTTTAATAAGATATGGTATTTGACAGTTCATCACTGCTAATAAACCAAAACAACATCCAGTGGTTTGTTCTGTACAAACGGCTCCACCGACAATTCCAAATACAAAAAATATATACAAAAAATATACAGAAATTATGTACAATACTCACACAATGCCAAATGGATGTCAACAAACCGAAGAAACGGGCAAACAATGGGTTTTTCATGTAAGGTTTTTACAGCACGCATTATGGTGGCCAATTTTCTACTGGTGCAGTCAATAATGTGGCCACATGTTTCAATAAATTGATTTAAAATAACTGTAAAATATACAGATTTGAAAACAGGGAAAAGGGGTCACTCTGTTGCCCCCTTGGAGAAGTACGTCGATATTTTCTTCATAGATTGTGGTGAGCAAGTGGTCTGTAAAAAAACAACAAGTGATAAGATAAGTTGAGGTTTTGACACAATGTTCTATCTTATCTAGCAATGTTGCAAGTTATTTTATCAGGACATTTTATTTCCAATACTAAAAGTAGGAGTCTGACAATCCAGTCCACCTGCATTCCACAAAGAGTTATTTTGTGATAGGAGTCTTTTCTTCATTGGGTTGGGCCAGTGTTTGTTGATATTCTTAATTTTATGCATGCCTTCTTTTATATATTTTGCTACAAGTGAATTTTGTTCACTCTCAATGGCAATAAACCTTTTTCACGAATTGATTTCATTTCATCTATTGTGGTTTTGTTAAGGCTCATAAAGTTTTGTAATTTTTGGTGATTTGACAAAGGCTCTCAATCCTTTTCAATGAACTAACATAAGCTGTTTGTTCTATAAGTACTATGCATTTGTGATTACATTTGCAATATACGGGGAAAAAAAAAATCAAGATCAGGTTCCTAGCGAATATTTTAAAACCTGCATTAACATAAAAGAAAACTTAAATCTGAACTGCAAAACAAATCCAAGAGTCTATGTGTTTCAGAACATGTTTGTACAAGTCTAAACTACAGGGTTAAAGCGTTTAGACACAACAGTTGAAATGATTGAAAATTTAAAAAATACTCAACAAAACTACAACAGTAGGTTTGTGCATTGTCCGTGCATTCTTTAAACTGGACTTTAAGTCTCTTTATTGGTCTGTTGCAGCGTTACATCCGAGACAAATCACAACACAGACATCAAGCTAAGAGTTGTTCAAACTGTGTTTTCAAAGATTATTTTAATGCGGAGCACAGGGCTCAGTAATACAGAGGTGGGTAGTGCATTTAGTGAATTATTTACTTTTTAGTCAAATTGTACTTCTCAGACTACTCTTAAGACCCCGTACTTGTCCTCCTACTTGTGACAAAAGTTTTATGTTGACAACATTAAATTATTTGAACAATTGTGTTTCTTGCACTGCTCTTTCAGATGTGATTTAGTTTCTAATCTTTTGTGTCTATCCTTTGAAAATACCAGATTTTTACATCATTAGCGTTTTGTCCTTCCACTTACACTGACCTTTATAATTATTCTATTTATTCTAAAGCAAAAGGTCAGTCAATTACTTCTTTTTTACTTTTACTTGAGTAATTTCTACATTTCTTAGTTTTTCTATATGAGTATTATTATTTTAAAGCAACGGTTGACTACTCTAACCACCTCTGATTTAATAATTCAGTCCTGAATCCTATATCATCTTCATATGGCCCTAAATTTCAACACAAATGTCTAATAATTTTACTTGTGATATTATATTGCTTATGATAAATATGAAAACTATTGCCGAGATGTTCAGGAAAGGTCCATGTCAGTCGTATTCAAACAACCTAGTTTCTTATAGTTATAGTTTCAGTTAGTATAGGATTATCATTTTTCTGACAACTCTAGTGCCACTCACCGGAGAGCCAGGCGTCCTCCCCTCCGTCCTCCTAGGGCTGCTCCGACTGCTCCTCATCTTCTGGCTCAACACAGACAGCCAGTTCCCCCCGTTTGGCCCACAATTCTCTTTATCCTTAGAAGGTCCTGCTTTGTCCGTCTCGTCGTGACAACACAGCCCTGCTACAACCCGACTTTTCTTTGTCGGATTTAACTCAGATACACACTGACATTGCTCTACACTGCTACAACAAGAGGGACCACTTGCTTCCAACCGGCGTTTTGCACGTTGCTCTGTGGTGGGAGTAGCAGCCTTGTTTTGATGACTTAGAACTCGAGACGCTAATGGAGTCGGAGATCTGTGACTCGGAGACAGCCACTGCTTGATGGATGTTGGAGTTTTGGGGCGGCTGGTGGATGTTTTGGAAGCGGGAGAGGGCTGAGGGGAGGTGGTGCTGGATGGGAGAGGGAGGGAGGCGCTGTTGGAAGCACAAGCAGCAGGTCTGGGAGAGGACAGGTCGACCATGCTGTGTGTGCGCGGACTCTTGGCTGGAGTAGTTTCTGCTTGGGTTAAATTTCCTAAACACAACAGAGAGACATAAGACACACTGCAATACCAAAATACTGACCAATTTCATTTTGTTATAAGGAAATCTTTTATATTTTTACTAGGATTGTCAAAAATATCAATACCCACATACTAAAACTAATATGGACACTCTTTGGTGAAGATTCATTTTGTCTACTATTTTTAACTGTTAAACGACAATTCTTTTTGGTAAGACAGGAGTGTTTTCAGTGTTTGAGTAATAAAACTGGTATAATTGAATTAATCAAGATTGCTAAATTTAATGCCATACTATGGAACATTCCAGACCAAACAATAACATCTCTATGGAGGCAAGCTGGTGGTAGACCCTCCTCCAGAAGTTACATTGTGCAAAGTGATATGACTGCATTACAGTGGTTGATTCTACAGTCAATCTCTATATTTGTCAGCATCACACACACACACACACACACACACAGATATTTAGGTTAAAGCTATGAAGGACTGACTTTTTGGAGATTTCGGCCGAGCCCAACCCACAAGGTTAGCCTCTCCCAAGCGCGACTCCGCCTCAGCGGTTTCTCTGTGGAGACGCCAGATACGCACAGTGTGGTCGTCCGAGCAAGACACAATCTACAGAGGGAGGGAGACAGCAGAGAGAGAGAGAGGGGGGGGGGTGAGCACAGAGACGAGTAAAGGGGGGCAATAAGAGAAGAGAGTGAAATATAGTCATTATTGTTTTTCAGTTGGGTAAAACAGTGCCTGGTTGTCCTGGTCTTACCTTGGTGTAATCTGTTGGGCACCATGACACAGACGTAACCTCCTCACTGTGGCCCTGGAGCATCATGGGAGGATGGGAGGGAGAGGAGATCTGACAATATACATATACACAGAAAATACGTTTCTAAAGTACAACAAGAGTAACAGGCGTAATCAGGGTTAAAAGGTACCACAGCAGTACTCAATATATGTTATAGCTATAACAAGTTTTGATCTCTGTTGAGTCCTAGAAGAGTGTAGGCACAATTAATTACAAATACTACAGTTTTACCTCAAATAAATTGTATTCAATGGACTTTGCGGAAAATGATGCATGTATTTTAATTGTTTTGTATAAAGACGAATACCAATACAATGATTAATAATGGGTACTATAAAAGTACTGTCAACCAGGTATCATTTTAAGTAATGGTACAAAAAAATGGAAAAGAATCCACTTTTCAGTCCTGTGTGCAATAATGTCACTTTTCACAACTCTAGTCCTGCCTTGTCAGCTGGGGTTTGTGTTTATACCTTCCAGATGTAGGTGTGGTTGTCACTGGAGCCACTGGCCAAGAACTGGTCATCAGGACTCACAGTGGACTTGATGTAAAATGAGGAGTTCTGGTGTCCACTGAATACAGCCACTAGTAAAACACATTTACAAACATTAGCATTTTACAAATGAGACATCTCCAGCAGCTCACTACAGAGCTACATCTCTTACGTCACATGGACCAGGGCTCATTTTAAAGTTAATTAAAAAAAAAAGAAAAAGTATAATAATGTAAACTGAAACGCTGAATACTTTACTAAATACAAAAAAGACAAACGTAAGCATTTTTAGAAAAAATTCTAGTTTAACTCAAACACTATACATTTTAGTTGTGAAGTTTTAACTTTACTCCTAAACCTAAAATATGTTTTGACCCAGATAATTAATTGTGCAGAATGGCTCCTTGGACATCAGACGTGTGTATGTAAATATGTACATACATACACACATATACACACATATACACACACACATATACACACACACACACACACACACACACACACACACACACACACACACACGCACACACGCACACACGCACACACGCACACACGCACCTGGAGACGTTTTGACTCCGCTGACGTTAAACATGTAAATGTTGTCATCAGTGCAGTTACACATCACATTGGATCTGGTGGAGTCCAACACCAGTCCAGAGTAACCTAAAATCACATCAAGGGTCACACATGAGTAAAGCATCAGTGTGGAACATACTAGATAAGTCTGGTTCAGTACAGACCAAGCCTCGTCCTCACGCTGGACCCTGGGTAGGGAAAGGTCTGCAGAGCCACGGGGTCCTGGTGGTGGGCCGAGTAGTTCTTCCTCAAATCCCACATCTTCACAACACTGTGGAAAAGAAGCAGGAGACATGACAGAATCAAAAGAGTGCAAAAGCTTGGAAATATGGTTAGAGTAGCCAGAAACGGTTAGTTTAGTGTACTGTTAATTAAAAATAAAATAAATATTGGCATTCATTTATTTTGTAATATTACAAATGCCTTTACCACCACCGAGTGTGGTGTAAAATTCACACAACTGTAAAGCAACTCACATCTGAAATATATAATATATAAGGAGTACAGGAGTAATACAATGTTCTTATTAAACTACAGCAGCTGTGAACCAATCTTTAGAAGACTATACAATGACTAATTCTGGCAAAGACAATGAAAACAAGACAATATTAATAATCAAATAACATTTCCTCAAGAGGGGTAAAGCAAAAACGTATGAAGTGAGCTTGTTATGTTCTGCAGTGTCTACAATAGTGGGGGTAGTACAAAGTTAGCAACTAAAAACAACCAAAGCACCAAATACATTGTGGAAAGCAAATCTTAAGAGTCAAAAATAACCATACATTTAAAAAAAAATCAAAACAGTTTTGTTTTTGTCACACTATGTATTTAAAAACAAAACACTATCATTTTTAATGGTGAATAAATAATCTAAAATGTGTTTAGACTGTTGTCTCTTACCCGTCCACTGCCCCAGAGGAGATGAGTGTGTGCTGATCTCGTAACAGCACCACAGTCACACTCTGCTGCGTGTCCTTCAATAACATTACAGCAATACCATTTACTAACTTTAGTAATATTGTGATAAATATGTGACAAAATGTGACTGTACCACACTGGGAGCCATGCCTCGAGCACCGCCCCTTTTTTTTTTTGTTTTCTGCAGTGAGTTTGGTTCTGTTTTGTTATGAGCGCCACTGATCTGCTTCACCTGTTTGTAGTAGCCATCTGAAACAGAACAAGTTAGGAGTTACTCATGTACACAGGTCTAGGAGGAGAAACCTTTACATCCTTATATTAGAAATATTAGCCAAAACGAATTATTCATAATTGGATTTTTATTGTGCCATTCAAAACATCCAAAGCTCATTACAGTGCAATGCACACATTATGTGCACACTATTAGGTAGGTTCGTAACTCGATTCTTGGCCCGTTTTATGTTAAAATAGTTGACAAACAGCTTACGTTTACGTTTTATGTTTACGCAAACTTCTTTTGCAATTATATTCTATTATCTGCCACCCGAAACGTCAACATGAGGAAGAAATGCTGAATTATTTTTTGGACATTTATTGTCATTGGTGTATAGACTTGATGTTGATTCATTATTCATTACTGATTCATTATTTGTGGCGATTTTAATGCTCATATTGCTGATTTAAGAGATTATATTGAGACGGATGACATTTTTCCCAGAATTTTAGTTCTAATAAACATATGAAGCGTTCTGAGTTTTTATTTTTATTTTTTATATATTGTAAATGCAGCGCCCTCAATGGACGATTCGATCCCCACACATAATTTTACATCTGTATCAGTGAGAGGAAGAGCAGTAGTAGATTATATTGTAACCCCACAGTGCAATATAAAGTCGTGCCTTGATCTGAAGGTGTACTCCTCATCTGAGCATTAGTGCTCTGATGATGCTTTACATTTGACTTTATGCAACCACAGAACATCATTAAGAGACACTATCCCCCAAATTTTCAATCCTCAAATGATTGTGAGAAAGCCTTGCAGAATATTCAAAAATGCCTGAAAGAGCAGAAATCCCAGAGAAATATGGATCAAATATACGCATCACTTTGTGGCATTCTCCACAAAGAATGCAGTGCTCTCATACAGGGAGAAATACTGCACATAATAAGCCTAAACATTGTAAAACAAATCAACCTTTTTAGAACACAGAGCTACATAAACTGTGTAGTACCATGAGAATTATTTTTGGAAAGAAATGAATAAATTAGGCCCTCAGAAAAAGACATCCATTCCAATGGAGATTATAACTAATGGAGAGGTTTCTGTAGAGCCTGATGCGATATTATCAAAATGGATTACACTGCCCTCTATAGGGGTGATAGGTCACTATTAGATGAAGTCTTCTCTGAAATTTGTTTTGTGAAAAATACTACAAATACTACAAATTTGGGCCTGACCTGACAAAGGAAATTAATTAAGCAAATGTTGGGATTTCTATTTATTGATAACTTAAATTTGTCTCTTGTTGTATGCCCATGATATTGTTCTATTGACAGATACTAAAGCAAATCTACAAATATGCTAAATAATAATAAATTATTTTTTCAGTTAATTTATGAATCAAATCAAAAATTAGCGGCAGAGGTTTTTTGAACAGATAACAATGGACCCGTTTCTATTATTAAGCCGAATTGAATTATATGTCTTACGTAATGTTTAGAAGGAGCTGGGTATAGGTTTACAATAAAATACCTTTCTTGCTGCATCGTGTGTCCCAGACCATTATGTTTCCATCTCTGGCTCCAGTGCAGAAAACAGCTGAAGGGGAAATGAAGAGCAATAAAGTACATATAGTAATTATGGACAAATAAGTCACTGAGTTGACAATATGTTGTTCTTTTTGTTATTGTAGTAAAAAAAAAAAAAAAATTCAGACCCAAAATTGAATACTCCTTTCTTCCATGTTGTTTATTGCTGACAGACAATAGTTTTAACTTCTCTTTTTTAATAAATGTGAATAGGATTCTATATCCATATCATCAACCATAAAAGGGGTCACAACATCTGCATTTTTACACTTTGTACCTTTGTCCTGGGGGGTGAAGGCCACAGACTTGAGGCTGCAGAGGTGACCCCTGAAGCTGCCCAGTAACTCCCCCGAGTGCACATCCCACAGGCGGGCCATCTGGTCCCCTGCAGCGGTCACCTGGATCCAACGCACAGCAGCATACAATCAGAACCACAACAATTATTTACTGCCATGGCATAGCAAGCAGTTCAACTATAGCAACAATTTTAGATGACAAATTTCAATGTAATCCGAAAACGAAAACCTGAAGGTAAAATGCTTTTTGTCAGGCTGTTTGTTTGTCACAATACATTCTCTTTTAGAGAAATATAATTTCATAACACTGATAAATACTGGAGCAGTGGTAACTTAATAGATAATGATAACGAGAGTGTAAATAATCAGGAAAAATCACTGTATAGTTTCTTCTCATGATAATTATAATTAGTAACTCTAAAATTTGATATTGTGACATTCCCGATTATGAACAGTACAACTAAGACCAAATTCTAGAAGCAAAGTAGTAGCGTAAGTGGGACTGGGCACTGATACTGACCACATGAAATTAAACTTCAAGTCGGGTTAACAGCAAAGTAGGCAATTAGATAATTTTCCAAAAGCATTCTGCCAGAAGATACTGATACTACTACAACCAGGCGATAGAAGCATCAAAACAAATATTAAAGAATGTGGTCCTGTACATACCAACTGAGGCTCTCCCGGGACCCAGGCAATATCAAAAACCGCGTTCTCATGGGCTAACCACTCTGCAACATTCACCATCATTAACAACTGACATAAGACTTTAAAAACAAGAGCAAAATTGTACTCTGATAACACACCTTTGAGGAGCACATTCTCCCTGCTCTCCGTGTTGTACACTCTCACAATGCCCTCCTCATTGGCCACGGCCAGGACGTTCTGGAGGTTGGCGGCTGGAGATACAAGTAAAACAAATAAATCTCATTTATTGATTCCTTTCAATCACAGTTTGTGTTTTGTACTGTATATACTATACAGAAACAGAAAATTAGACAGAATTATTTAAATGTGCATTATGTATAACTTTTCAGGTGAAGGGTCCACAACCTGCTCGTCTCGATGCAGATAATAATAAAGAAGAATAATGAATTTTATTTATATTGCACTTTACATTCAAAGAACAAATCTCAAAGTGCTACAGTCTGTCAAAAACACACATTAATAGCAAAAAGTATAATCCAAGGATAAAAAACATATAGCGTGCTATTGCTTTTCACAGTATGACATTAAACTTAAGCAGTTCAGACACAGAAAGAATGCATGTTTTTGTTATAGATATGCTAAATGCTATACTGTGGAAGATGAAATTATTGGATTTTGTAGTGTACCTATATACCTAATATGAATATTATTGCCATTTTGATTACTTTTTGTGATGTGATGTGCAGCCTGAAAAAGTAAACCTGTACGAGAACTTGCTCTTTTCCACTTTAGTGTGACTGGTGCCATCAGAGTGTGGGTTTGTTTTGTTCTTTACCAGAAGAGAAAGCCAGTCCAAAAGGAGGTACGGTGTCGCCCAGGTTGCCGTAGGACACATGCTCATCGTGCCGCACACAGCTGAACCCCTGAAGCAGGAAGCCCAGGGGGTGAAGGGGCGAAGGCGGAGCAGGCAGGGCTGCAGGGGACAGCATAAGACGGAGGGTTAGAAAAACAAAGAATATGTTGTTCAGTCAAGACTAAATTAGCTTGCAAGAGACAGTTTGGGAAGAAATTTCACATCTAATATCAAATGTTTATAGGGAGTTCTACTTATTCCCACATTACCACTAACAGTGAAGCTTGATATATTTAGTTAGACGCAAGATAAATTATTGCAATATCAATACTTTGGCGATACAGTCCTAATTTAGAGTCAATATTTTCCAATTTGCGTCCTCTTTTGGGTTAGATCCACTGTCCCATTTCAGACCTGGCAGCTCCACTGGTTTAGTTGGTCCTGTTACAGATCTGGTTTAGATCTGGGAAGGCGAAATAATTTCTTGGGTGGCACTTTAGAACTAGTGCTAAACAGTAGAACGATTAGATATTTAGATAAAGATGCAGGGAAACAGTGAACTCACGAGGGACTGGTTTAGGTCTAAAGAACAACAAAAGTACTGAAGGTGCAGCAGAACTAGGACAGGGGCCATTTTAGTGCAGCCACAAATAACAGACACAAACACTGAAAAGGAATGGAGAGTTTGGTGAGAGCAGGGAAATTGTCTCTGCACTTAGATCCCATGTCCACATGAAATTGCACTATGTTCTATTGTTACACCAAATATAAAATACTTTAGAACATTTTCACTTGTAGTCTCTGATGCAACGCTTTTGCTAAGTTTGTCAACTTTGAGGAACTGTACAATAGTTTGGATAGATAAACAATGACACAGTTTTAGAAGTTGTATACGACATAGGCCTTATATCAGTGTTAAGAGGCTGGATCACAAAAAGAGAGCTGCTGCTGCTTCTCATTCGTTCACATCTCACCGTTTTGTCTCCGTCTGCCCAGCTGCCCGTCAACAATGGACCGGAAAACCATGGTTTATCTTCAGAACAGGCCGATTCTTGTCTTTAAATCCGTGGATGTGGTCAAACGTAGCAGATCGAGCGCAGTTCTTGTTATTTCCCGCGAACAGAGCAGCCGTGCAACGGGGACTGAAAGCCCCGCTCAAAGCGCCGGGCAATGCCATTGGACAGCGCACACTTCCGGTCTCCACCCAAACCGTTTCCGCCGCAAATATGGTATTTCACACTGCCTTATGATCATGGTTTTTCATCTTTTATTTTTTTTTATCATTTGCTAAATATTTAATCCACACATGCAAGTTACCAAAGCCGAATGGTAAAGTAGGTGACTAGAGTAGAAGTCCAACTTTCTCGGTAAAAAAAAAGGCTTTTTACCTTGTTGCAACCATAGACTATACAGTCAACGGTGTTTTCTCATCATTATCTTCCCGCATGTTTCAGTAATCCAGGCCTCAACTGAGACTCCAGTGCTTAGAGAATTCCTGTTTCTACCTATATCCCAGTTCTTACAGTGATTATTTGAAATATTAAATGAAATAAGACTCAGGGTGATGCATGTTGGGTTCTAAAATGTCACAACCACTTCTTCAAGATAAAAAACAAAAAAATTAAATCAAACCTCCACTTTCTACAGTGAAATATCACTTCGTAGACGCAGGGCTGCAGAAACATCACCAAATTAGTGAAACATAAGATATTTCTGTCCATATATTGTTAAACAAATACACTATTTTTTATATTTCTTTTTTCATTTCATTTCATTTTTTTGTTTTTTTTGCCACGTAACCCTAGCACAACCCGAAAAGGGGCTTAACTGCAAGTGTAAAGTTTAGATCAACGTTTTTATTTAACTTTTTAAAAATCTTTCTTTGCATTTGAGTTGCATTTGACACCCGCAGCCTATCTTTTCCACTGAATAGTCTTTTGAAGTGAAATCTGAGGCATATAACGAGTTCGAGTAAATGGGAAAAATAATAACGTCAACATCCCTACATTTAATAGGATTTTGGTTCTAAGAGGAAGTGTCGAATATGTACTTCCGGTTATGTGAATTCACGCTCCATTCTCTCGTCTCTCTGTTGTTACTATGTGAGGCAAAGTGAAGCTCATGAAAGCTCTCCGTTTTTTTTAATTAGAAACTCTCCACCATGGCTCTGTCCACCGCCCGCTCGTTCCTGTCCGAGGCGTGTTATGGCGAGCAGGAATTGGACGCGAACTCCGCTCTTATGGAGCTGGAAAAAGGTGAGTTTAGATCCAGGAGTGTAGCACAGAGCTAACGTGACTTCACATAGCATCTATTCATTTGTATTCATTTTCTTTCCATTGACAGTAATGTAATTAGAACTACATTACAGAATTGATTCGTGTGTATAGTGTGTAAGTAAAATTCAATGTACATAAATAAACAATCTGAGGGATATTACTTTTATTCTTACTATCATCATGGGGCAATTGTAGTCTTGCAGTGGCAAAATAGAACAATAGCTGTAGAATAAGAACGATGCAAACAGTATCAATCAATAAGGTTCAAAACAAATAAGGATTCAAAATAGGCTAATTACTACAAATAGACATGGTGAGCTACATGCTAACTAATTTCTAAAACTAGCTGTAAAATTATATTCATAAATTGTCTGAAATGCAACATGGGATTGCTAGTGTGTCCAGTCAACTTAAAAAGTAAGCGTTTAGAACAAACTAAAAAGTAAGCTTTTAGAACAACCTGATATACTGCAATGAAACTAAGTTCAAAACTAGAGCTGCAACTAACGATTATTTTGGTAATCAATTAGTGTAGTCATTATTCTTTGATTCTTTCAATGTAACAATTGGTTGTTTAGAAGTCACTTGATGGGTCACTAAACCAAACACACTGAATCTACACATTTTCCCTTTACCTATTTATCGACCATGTAACGATTATTTGATTTCTTATTGTTGTGGACCCAATCTCGTGTCTTGTGACTTTATAACCAATCCCATCTCTGACCTGTTATTGAATGATGTGTGTTGTCTTTTATATTGCATTGGATTGTTTGTGACAGTCTTTTATGTAAAAGCTCAAAGAGGGACGGACATTGAGAATCAGTCGCGGTTAAAATGTTGTAATACTTGTTCCTATCAAATACACTTAAATAAATACATTTGGACTGCCATAGTTGTAAGTTCTGCTTCTACCCCATACAACTTTTTCAGTCACTATTGTTTTAGGCTCAGCAGCGCCTCCACTGTCAGTGTTAATTTAGGTGTTAGCGTTCGTATTTAGCTGCAATCTCTTTCTACCTCCCTTCCAAAGTGTATGGACTCAGCTGCATTGTACGCGGAATTCCAAATTTCATATTGTCCCAAAAGCAAATTATTAAAAAAATACACAATTTAAAATGTTGTTATGATGTTAAAATGTTGCGAAAAGTGTTGCTAATCTAACTTTTTCTGTGTTGTAGGTCTGCGCTCCGGTAAGCTGGGTGAGCAGTGTGAAGCAGTGGTGCTGTTCCCTAAACTCTTTCAGAAGTATCCCTTTCCCATTCTGATCAACTCTGCTTTTCTCAAACTGGCAGACATCTTCAGGCTTGGGTAGGCCTACACATACTGACCGCTATTTCATTTCGTCTCTTTATCTCGGCTGTAGCAGAGTGATTATATTTGACAGCTCTTTTACAAAGAAAGTGTTATTTGCCATCTTCACATTTCAGGTACTTCAAACTGGATTTTCATGACAGTTTGAACTAATCAGAGGAATTAAACTTTTCACTTCAGACCCACATGTGAACATACCCATAATAATGATGAACTATAAAATACATCAGAATTATGTATATATTGTTTCTTGTCTACGTAATTGCTTTAGTATGTGTGGTGTTATTTAGTAACAATTAGATACTGTGCTGTGTTAGGATACTTCTGTTTTCATTTTTTAAATTTAATACAGGCTACAGACTCTTGCGTTAAAACCTACAAACCAAGTTAGAACTTTAGGGGTAATTGTGGTTTCAGATTTGAATTTTAATAGCCACATCAACTCTATAACATCAGCTGCCTTTTACCATCTAAAAAACATTGCCAGAATCAGAGGTATAATGTCTAGACCAGATTTGGAGAGACTTATCCAAGCTTTTTGTCTCTATTAGACTACTGTAACGGCTGCTCACTGGCCTCTCCAAACGAGCTGTAAAACAGCTGCAGTACATCCAGAATGCTGCTGCTCGGGTCCTGACTAGAACCAGGAAGTACGAGCACATTAGTCTGTGCTCAGGTCTCTGCACTGGCTTCAGGCTCAGAGAATAGACTCTAAAGCAGCTCTGCTTGTGTTCAAGTCTCTCCACGGCCAAGCACCAAAGTACATCTCTGACATGTTAGTGTCATATGAACCATCTCGCACTCTGAGGACCTCAGGGACCGATCTCTTGGTGCCCAGAGTTAGGACCAAAAATGGGGAATCGGTGTTTCAGGTTTAGGTAGCCAGGATCTGGAACGATATTCCTGATGTTGTCAGACAGGCCCCAACACTGGCAGTTTTCAAGTCTAGGCCAAAGACAGTTTTGTTTGGCCGTGCATATGACTGAGAGAATTGTACATGTATTTTATGTTTTTAAAACATAAAAACAAAATATTTTTATCTTGAATTGCATTTCTTAATATGTGTTTTAATGTTTGTAAAGCACTTTGAATTGCGGTTTGTACGAATTGTGCTATACAAATACATTTTGCTTGCTTGCTTGCTTGCAGGTAAGAATTACAGATACAGTGAACATTTCCTTGTTAGGCTACATTTTGTTAAAATTTCTTTTGAGTCTGCTTGTAAACATTGGTCTGTGCTGCACAATATCTTTTACCCATTTCACCCAAGTAGTACAATTGGTTTATTAAAAACAAATAAACTAATTAAACTCAAGTTGGACAAAGTAGCTAGATAATAGAAAATAGATAACAACAAAAATATATTTGTAATTTTGTGTTCACAGGAATAATTTTCTTCGACTCTGTGTCCTGAAAGTAACCCAGCAAAGTGAGAAGCATTTGGAAAAGATCTTGAATGTGGATGAGTTTGTCAAACGCGTGTTTTCAGTCATACACAGCAATGACCCTGTGGCCCGAGCCATCACTTTGAGGTAACACTCAAGAAGTAGGGCCGAACAGTTACACAAAACGCACACAAAATAATATTACTCTATGAATTGTCGCTGATGGAAATGTCAACACACCGGAAGTCAGTAAACAGTCAGAAGTAAAAGTGGGCAGGTAAAAATAGTCTTAAAGAAACAGCTATTATTTTGAGTTGAAGTACATTCTCTCAACATTATGGATGAAGGAATGAATGACTATTTAACATTTACCTTAATCTCAAAAAGAAGAAAAAGAAGAAAAAGAAATTTTACCATTACTAACACATCTGCAAACATATTCTGAAATGTTTGTGTGATTCTTGTTTTAGTTTAGCATTTCATATTACAGTCTTTCAAATATTAAAACTGAACATTTTAAAAATGTACATTATGAACCGATCCAGATATGAAAACAAAATAAAACTAATTATAATCTCATTCCCAATTCTTGTCAAAATAATGAGAATTCTATACTTTTCTTTTCTTTTTTTTTTTTGATTGTGTGATCCATCTGTTCGGAGCAGGATGCTTGGGAGCCTGGCCTCTATAATCCCAGAGAGGAAGAACGCCCACCACAACATCCGCCAAAGCCTGGACTCTCACGACAACGTGGAGGTGGAGGCTGCTATATACGCTGCAGCGAGCTTCTCTGCTCAGTCAAAGTAAGAGACATGAGATTAGTACAGCTCCATATACGGACTTCAGTAAAATGTGAAATCTGTCATTTCAGAGACTTTGCAGCTGGGATTTGCAACAAAGTTAGTGAAATGATCCAAGGTAATGTCAAACAGTTTTGTACTGTACTTACACTCCAAGACAATATTGAATACTGTATCATGCCTTTACTCCTTCATGCAGCTAAATGTAAAATATAAGATAGACGGTGCACTGTTCTGAAAGGCCCAGTTATTCAGTTGTATAAGCACCTGTACTTTGTAGCACAAGAAATGTAGACCACAAATGAGTACAATTCCATGTAAGTAACTAAACAGTAATTAGTAATCTGCAAGTTCAAATATATGTACAAATTAAAGCCTGGTTATAAAGTCAAAATGAACCACCTTTATATTTCATTGTGGGATTGTTTTTTCATAAGCTTCTGAATTTTCACAAGCTTTCGTTCTGTCTATAGTTGCAGTTGTTTGTTTTTTGTTTTTTTTTAAACCTGTTTTGATAATACCATGGTCCACTGTGCCGATCGTCAACCAGAGAAGACAAAATACACTTTATTCCAGTGGTCAGCCAGGCTCTGTCTTTGTGCACAGTGGAAGTAGTTGCGACCTCTGTAGCTGGTATCTGCCTGGTTAATCTAGGCAGACTTGTATTGTAATTATGTAACTGATATTCTGTTCAGGCTTGGACACTCCAGTGGAGCTGAAGCTGAAGTTGATTCCGATGCTGCAGCACATGCACCATGATGCAAGCCTGGCCTCCAGCAGCAGAGATCTCCTCCAGCATCTAGTGGACTCTTACCCCTCCACGCCTATGGTTATTGTCACTCTGCACACCTTCACTCAGCTGGCTGCCTCCTCGCTCATCGACATTCCCAAACAGGTATTGTACCATTAGAACAATGTCACCTCAGGGTTTCTTACATTGAATCCCCACGTGCATTAAATCTAAAAAAATAAAACATACAAAATAAAATGTATCCAACAGAACAATAAAATAATTAATTAAGCCCAAATAATTATTCAATCAATTCAATTTGATTTACTGAAACCTGCATAAACCCTGCACGTTGATCTTGGCCACGGTGTGGTCCTGATGACAGAATTGCACTTAAAATGGCCACTAACTGTTTGTACTGTTTTGTTCAGCTACTACTTCTGCTGCAATATCTCAAGGATGACCCCAGAAAAGCCGTCAAAAGACTGGCCATAAATGACCTGAAGCTGCTGGCTAAAAAGGCTCCACACCTGTGGATGAGAAAGGACACTCAGGTATCTCTTGTATATAATGCATGCACGCACACGCACACGCACACGCACAGACTCACGCACACACTCAAGGGCTTTCATCAGTACACGTTGTACAGGACACTCTGTGCTGGAGGTCCATGTTGGACTTGGTGAAGTGTAGTCTGACCTTCAGCTTTATGTCTTGGGGGGAGATGGGGATTGAAGCCCTGACAAAGATGGATGTGTTCTTCTGTGTAAAAGTATTTTCTGTGTGACACCCTCTAGACCCTGTGTGAGTGTGCACTGAGCTGCCCCTACAACAGTCTGAAGCTGGGCATGTTGGCTGTGATCTCCACTTTATCTGGAACCATCGCAATCAAACACTACTTCAATAAAATGCCAGGTACAATTTAGAAACATGCTTTTCTATGTCAGCATTTACAGATATGATGTGAATAACATGGCTGTTGATCCCAGGTTCATCCCTGGTCCCTCCCAGACTCACAGACCTGGTCAAACTGGCACAAGAGAGCTGTTATCATAGCAACTTGTGGGTATCGGGTCACGGTGTCATTGTCCTCACCAACATCACACTGTGTGGTCCCGACAAAGGTTTGTCCAGTGTTTTAAAATGCCCTCTGGTGTGAGTGTGTCCTGATGTGGTGTTCTGTCACAGAAATGGTCCAGCTGGAGCAGGACACACTTCTGGCTCTGCAGTCTCTGGTGATGCTCTGCAGTCAAGACCACAGTCTCAGCGCTCAGGCCACGCTCAAAGTAAGAATGGAACCATCTTTAAATGCATCAATACTTAAAGCTGTACTCTCTAACTTCAGCTAGTCTTCATTTAGGCTTTATTACTTTGGAGTATAATTGTCACTTTTTGCCTCTACAGATCAAAAAAGCACATATTTAATATGTTAATTCTATAGTTTTATGGCAATATTAGAAGCATACATTTTAATTTTTATTTCCAATTTTTTAGACTTGAGGTCGTAAAAATGGAGGTCACTATAGTCTCCTCTATTAAACCTTGCATTAGAGCGTTAACGCTGCGCTAGGTTAGCTCCACTGGCCACTCACTCAGAACAGACAGAGGCTGACCAGTTGCAGAAGTGGATTGGGAAAACTGTTCACGTTCGTGTATGGAGCGGGGTCTAGTCAATAATTTTGTTTATTTATTTGCGATTTCTAGACGGCTCTCACCTCATTAGTGAAGCTGCTGAAGAACCGGCCTCATCTTAGCCAATCGGCTGTGGAATTCCTGTTGGGCCAACTGCATGTGTCATGTGATTGGTCTTGTGTGTCGATGTGCCACGCCCTTGCTGCCATCGCTTCCCACTTGCCCGTGTTAGGAGACTCCATGCTGGGAGACCTGCTAGACCTGTATAGAGTGACCAGCAACTCATCCACAGACAAGCAACAAGAGCTTCTGGTGAGGCGCATGATGTTTCAATGCCAGTTTACATGTGTTTAGTTCGGAACAGTCTGTAAAGGCTGTCAGGTAAATAGTAAAATAAGTACATTTGCCAATACATATAGACAGTGCGCATACAGTATGTATACTATATGTACATATACATCAGTGCAGTAATCATACAGTCCCAATCAAATGTTTAAGACCAGTTGAATAAATGGCAAAAATCACAAATTTGCATGGGTGAATCTTAACAAGGTTCCAAGTAGCTTCAAGTGAGTGAGACAAAAACAAGTTTGAGTTAACATTTTATTGAAAACAACAATTAAATTGAAATAAGTTGCTCTACAGCTTCTACAGTTCTACGTTTAGGACCACATTCCTTTTAAAAGGCCAAATCTGTGCAATAATGTGGATTCAGTGTCATTTTCTGTCAGGTATTCACACTGTCATGATGTTCTGATGGCAAGGGCAAAAAATGTTCCCTTTTTGAAAGTGGTCGGGTTGTCGAGCTGCATTGGCAGGGCCTCTCACAGCGCCATCGTTGCTGAGGTGGGACGCAGTAAGACAGGCATTTTGAATTTCTTAAAAGTAACCATCAGACGACATCTGCGACATCGCCTCCTTGAACGCCTCCTTGAACGCCTCCTTGAACGCCTCCTTGAACGCCTCCTTGAACGGTCCTGGTGGTTTTCAGTGTTATTGGCACGACAAGCAGATCCACCTGAGATGTTTTCTACGCGCCGCAGGACTGAGGCCCTCGTCTGGAACCACTGGGTTTTTCAACAGGACAAACACTACAGTTCACAAAGCCCCAGGACAAAGGACTTCTTCAGGAGAATAACATTCACTCTTTTGGACCATCCTGTGTGTTCCCTTGATCTAAATCCAACTGAAAACCTTTGGGGATGGATCGCAAGAGAGGTTACAAAAATGAACAACAGTTCCAGACAGGAGATGCCCGTCATGAGGCCATCTTCACCACTTGAAGAAATGTTCTCACTCACCTCCTGGAAACACTTGCATCAGGCATAATGCTACAAATTTTTGAAGTGACCACTAATAACGGTGGCACTACACATTACTGAGTTCATGTTTGGGACTTTGATTTCTGTTTTGAGGGGGTTTCAGGGTTGTTTATTTAGGTCTGGTCCTAAACTTTTGATCAGCTGCTGAATGTCCTATTTCTAAAATGTTTAGTTAGACTTTTTTGTCTCACTCCCATTTAATGTTGCATATTGAAGCTCTACTTGGAACCTTGTTAAGATCCAGAAAGTGAAAATGTGACTTTTGCCATTTAAAAGCTGGTAAAACTTTTGATCGGGACTGTATTTAAGTTAATTGTATCTACAAGAGCCCTGACCTGTTCCTTTTTTAGGTCTCCTTGGCCACAGTGATCTTCGTTGCGAGCCAGTCTTCCCTCTCGGCAGAGGTGAAGGTGGTTATAAAGCAGCAGCTGGAGAGTGTGGCCAATGGCTGGACAGTGTACCGCATCGCACGCCAAGCTTCACGAATGGTAACGGCTTCTGCAATATTATATTTTCACAGACGTCTGGTTTGTTCTAGTTTAAGATATTGCTATAATATGAATTTCAAAACCATTTTGCCTCAAATATAAGGATTGTTTCATAAAATCTTAAAAATATTAGTTCTTGAGTGAGTGAGCCGGGTGAGTGTGTATCAGAATATGACTGTGTGTATTGAATGTAGGGCTTATTTCATACTTATTATTATTATTATTATTATTTTTTTATGTATAAAACTTAATAAAAATATTAAGGGAAAAAAAATAGTTGGGAATAACAAGCCACTTCATGAGCACAATTCTTGGCATTGTTATATTGCGAATATTGAAAAGATTACAAATTGAATGATATCATATGTAAAAAATATTATGGTAACCAAATAAATTTTTAAAACCATATTGCACATGCACAGTATTTTTAAGATTAGAATTTTAGAATTTAATTATTTAAAAAATCAATACTAGAATTAAAGCCGCGAAGCGGCGATGGTGGCCCTCGCCCCGCGCGCGACCGCCTTCCCACGCGGCCTCGGACGGTCCAAAACCGCCCCGGTGCACCGTCCTCCTCCTCCGAGCGTCACTCGGGCCCCCGTGACCCCTCCCCTCCCCCCACTCACACCGGGAGGCGTCCCTATAGAAGTGCTTTGGCGGGCGCTGCTCTCCAGAAGTGACGAAACCGCTCAAAACACGGCTTCGATGTAATTGACTTTTTCGATCGGAATGCTCTAAATAATGCGTCTGCCGAGTTTCACTGACTTTGCTCGAAATAATTTTGGCCTCTCCATAGACTTATGACATGTCTCATAGGAAATGCATGGGAAATATGCGTGGCCCCCCAGGCCAAACGATCCAAAATAGGACATCGATGTAATTGACTTATTTGCAGCTTTTGACACTTAAAATCAGATTCCAAAATCCGATAATTTTGGTACTTTTACATGACCAGCAGGGGGCGCTATAGTGAAAAGTGCTCATGTGCTCCTGAGTCTGTTCTGTTTAATATTTGATTCCACATCTGTGGTTACAGTTTGTGCTCTGTAGGGCAATGCCTGTGGCTTGGAGAATAAGTTTAAGATACAGGAAGTGAAGGCGAATTCTGACCGGAAGTCATGACTAAACCGAATGAGACAGGCCAAAAATGTGGTTTATTATAAAATTTCAATGTGTCCTGATCAGGAGCGTGTATGTAAGACTGATCTTAGCCTAAAAACCTAGGACCCTTTTGCAATGGAAAAAAAAACTTAAAGTGGCGTCTAAAATTAAATTCAATATGGCCGCCTTGTCGTTTGTCTAAGCACTGCGCACCAATTATATTTTAGGGTCGTCTTTATGTGTACTATCACCGTGCCAAATTTCATAGGCCTCCTCCAAACTAAATGTATCTCCCTTTTCATAGGCCTGACACAACAGGTGGCGCTGTAGAGGCTGTATTTGACTTGCATGTAAAATGGTGTTATGGGGCATTGATTTTCCTTAACAGGAGTCACTGTATTAAGTTTGGTGGCTGTTACTCACTGCTTAGTGGGTTTTTGCTGCATCTTTTTGTGATGAGAGCCAGACTCCCGTAGAGAATGCATGGGAGCTCTGGAGGCCTCTAGAGGCAAAAGTGTGAAAAATAGGCCATGGGTCTCATTGACTTTTTTGCATCTTATATAGCAAAGAATCATGTCCCAAAATTTGGTGTCAATTGGACAATCTGGACACTTTTAAGTGAACTGTAGGGGGCGCTATAGTTATTAGTGGTCCTGTGCTCCCTGGTCTATTTTGTGTAATATTCAATTTTCCATCATTGGTGGCAATTTGGGCTCTGTAGGCACAGTCCAAGTGCCTCTGAGGGATAAGCACAAAAACAGAAAATGATGGCGATATTTGACAGGAAGTCACGCGCAAACCCTAAGAGATATCTCCAAAAAATGTTTTTTTATTGAATTTCAATGCGTCCTGATCATGGATGTATTAAATGAACTGGATAAGGTACGCCCCCTCTGACTGTGGTCCCAGATTGATTTGTGGCCGTGTGAGGTACTGCAGCCTCTTGGAACCAGCCTTTTTCTAAAATTGCACATTATAATTGCAGACAGTACTGAATTATTATCGGTATTTAAATAAAATAGAAGGAAATGTTCTTTTCGACCGTTTCTAAAATCCCCGAAATTACCGTTTTTATATGAAGTTGGGGATTGTCGTCACATGGCGCCCTAAAACAAAGATGGCAGCCATCGTTTCAGGAAGTAAAACAAAGATGGCAGCCATCGTTTCAGGAAGTAAAACAAAGATGGCAGCCATCGTTTCAGGAAGTAAAACAAAGATGTCAGCCTTCGTATCAGGAAGTAAATGCGGAAGTAAGAAACTTTTTTGGGGTCATGCGCCAATGAGCACTCTCCATAGGGATAAACAGGACGGCCATCTTGGATTCATCTTCCAGGTTTTATTATAGTTCTATGGTCCTGATCAGGAACGTGTATGTTAGACTGATCTAGGCCCAAAACCTTAGGACAAGTTCTCAATGGAAAACAAAAACTTAAAGTGGCGTTTAAAATTAAAATCAATATGGCCGCCTTCTCGTTGGTCTTATGACTGAGCACCAATTATGTTTTAGGGTGCTTTTTATGTGTACTATCACTGTGCCAAATTTTATGGGCCTCCTCCAAAGTAAATGTGTCTCCCTCTCCATAGGCCTCACCCAAAAGGTGGCGCTGTAGAGGCTGTTTATTAGTTTCATGAAAAATACAGTTATGACCCATTAATGTCCCTTAAAAGGAGTCACTGTATTGAGTTTGGTGGCTGTCCTGCAGGTTTTAGTTGTTTTTCATTGCAGCCTTGTGTGAAGAGAGTCCGACTCCCATAGACAATGAATGGGAGCTCTGGAGGGCTCTAGAGGCAAAAATGTGAAAAATAGGCTATGGGTCTCATTGGCTTTTCTGATCAGGATGACGTCTAGGAATGGTGTGCAAATTTTCACTAATAAAAGTCAAAGTAAGGTTTTTTCTCCCCATTGTAATTTAGTGCGCTCCTACAGGTGGCGCCGTAGGGTTGATTGTTATTGTGCGCATATAAATGGATTCAGCAGCTTTACGTTTACGTGTGTTTCAAATTTCATGTCGATCGGAGTATGCATGTATAGCAGGAGCTATTGAAATGATTTGGTGAGCACTCTTTGCGCCCCTAGTGGCCAACGGTGATAAATGCATCATATCGCTAATTCAGTTTTTTTCATGGCGCCCTGCAGTTGACATATTCCCCAAGTTTCGTCCAAATCGGACAAAGTCGATGTTTGACTTTATAGGTAGGGGGCGCTAGCGAGTACTTTTTATTTATTTTTATTAATGCATCACATTCAGATCATAATTACACACTCGTGACTGAAATTACAGCTCTGTCAGTCCAAGCGTGTAGCCGTGACATGCGATTGGAAAAACAGGAAACGAAGGCGTTCATCGATGGCGAGCCACGGCGAGACCATTTGAGATATCCGAATAAAAGAGGCAGATTATTAAATTTCAATGCGTGCCGATCGCATAAATGTGTGCAAGACCCACGTCGGGCAAAAGCCCTAGTCCATGTTCTCCGTCAAAAAAAAAAAGTCAAACTGGCGTGGCGACTTCGGTCCAATATGGCCGCCGTGCGCTTGGTCCGAGGGCCGCGCTCCAATGTCATGTTTTGCTCGGTTCACTGTTCTCTATCACTGCTCCGAGTTTCGTGCGCGTCGGGCAAAATTTGCTCGTCCCATTTCCCATAGGGGTCCGATTCGGGCCGGTGCTGTTCGTTCGGGTCGGGTCGGACGCTCTCGAGACGCGCGAAATACGTAATTTTTTTCCGGGCCGATCGCGACTATACCCCCATTGAAGACTTTTCGTGCATGTTTACTGGGTCAAAAAGGGCCGCGAAGAGTAAGAAAACGACAAAAATAATAAGCAAGAAACCGACGAAGAACAATGTCCCTCGCCAGTTTACTGGCTCGGGCCAACTACATTCCAAAAAGTTGTCTTTGACAATAGAGCAGCTAAATTTTTCCCTTTGTGAAACTAATCTCAAGTGTGATGGATTGATTCAGCACTAATATAAAATTACCAAATATGATGGTATTTTGAAATATTATTATTTTGTCACAATCCAATGTATGATATAATAATGAATATGATGTTCCGGGGGGTTGTTTTGAGGTCTTTCTGATTCCACAGCTCCTCACCTCTTCACGTGTCGTCCTCAGGGCTGCCATGACTTGTCCAGTGAGCTGTACCAAAGCCTGCGCACACGCGTGGCCTCTGAACACTTCTACTTCTGGCTCAACAGTCTGAAGGAGTTCTCCCAGGCCGAGCAGTGCCTCAGTCACATCCAGGACGGTGACTACAGTGGTGCTATGAGCGCCATCGCCGAAGCCCTGAGATCCTACCAAAAGGGCATTGCTTCACTCACAGTAAGCAGCCCAAACCAAGATTTTTTTTCCCCAAACACTTGAGCAAGTGTCATTTTTATTTTACTTTTACATTGTGAGTGAGTAACACAATTTTAATGTATCAATGACATCAGATTTTTCCCGCCTGTTATTAAATATGCAAAATGTTTGACAGGATAGGATAAACTTAAAATGTTCTGGATGTTGAAGTGAAAACAACCCGTTTATGTATTTGTTTATTTCAAACATATGTTTTTAACACACAATGTTGAATGAAGAAATGGTAACCTACGCTCAATATATCAAAATCTGCTTTTGATCCTTCATTTCAACAACAAAGTTTACATTACAAAAAAAGGAAAGTTAAAATTGTATGTATTTCATAATCTTGTCTACTTTTCTTTTTTTTTTCTGGTTAATGTTGTTATTTCAAGATCTATCTATCTATCTTGGAACCAGTTGGAACACAATTAAATATAGAATATTTAATACGTTATGTGAACACTATATGGCTGTAGAAAGCAGCAGTTTATCCTGATGACCCTGTGTATGTGTCATGTGTAATGTGTCTGTGTGTGTCTGTGTGTAGGCTGCCAGCACGCCCCTGTCACCCCTGAGCTTCCAGTGTGACCTGATGAAGCTCCGCATGGACACAGTGCAGGCCCTGTCCCAGCTGCTGTGCACCTGTAACAGTCTGAAGACCAGCCCTCCTCCAGCTATTGCCACCACTGTCGCCCTGACCTCTGGGAACGAGCTACAGCGCTGTGGACGGATCTCTATGCAGGTCAGACACACCTGCACTGTTTATTAAGGCTGCAGACTGAATCCACCACCAAAAGGCCATATAAATGGATTGGAGCATTTGTATTACTTTATGGCAGCAAGATTAAATCACGATTGAGTCTAAAATGTTGCAATTAATTCTGTATTGTCTTTAGCTAACAGACTCTGGGTATTATTCTGTCTGAAAGCTGCATAACCCTGTAGCTTAGACTTGTTCTGAAATGCATGGGATTCTTGGATTCATTTAGCAGTTCATATTTCAGTTTTCTCTCAATTGTAATGGACCTTTGCATGTTTAAAATGAGCCCAGAGAACTGTATCCTGAATTCCAGTTAATCTATGTATTCAATGACCCTCTCAAAAAAAAAAGTTGTACAAAAGAATTCTGACCTAATTCATTGTTTCCTGCCCGTCTTAGGCTTTTACAAAAAAAAAAAAAACTTACTCTTTCACACATGCATACAGTTTTGAGCCAAGATGTAAGTTTGGAGGTACACATTAAGAACTCAAATGCTTTCTGTGGTTAGTGTGCTCGAGTCCATGCTTTACTGCTGAAAAGGCTTATACATGTCAAAATTTTGCTTAGGATGGTTTAAGGGGCAGTACCTGTTTTTTGCTGTTTTGAAACGGGAAAAACGGAACTAGTTTATGTTCAAGTCTTTACATCAGTCACAGTATCAATCACTTACACCTGATTATCACATGTCACGCAGTCTCTTAAAGTGATAACATAACTAAATTATGTCTAGCACTAGGCGCCATCTACTGGCACACTGCAGAGAAAACATGTTCATTTAGTCTTTATTTAAGATACTCATGAGCATGTTTAAAGGCTAATAACAATAAAATGCATAATACTTTTGTTTTAATTACACGAAAATTGGGCACATGAACTAGTTCTATTTTTCACTTTTTAAAACGGTAAAAATCAGGTACAGCATCTTTGAAAGACCAGTTTTTAAACCAAATCTAGTGTAAGCAGACTGTTTATTGATCTTATATTCTTTCCAAATGGAACATTAAAACCTACGGCTTTGAGTTGGCGACATGTGTTCTATTCATGATGATACCAAAAATGGATGTTTGTAAAATCATGTGAATTTATTGTAATGTCTCTGAATGTGCCTTTTATATGTGGCTCTGCAGATGAAGGTGTGCATGGATGAATTCCGGAGTCTCGCTGCTCGTTACGCCGACCTCCACCAGTCTTCATTTGATGCAGATTTTGCCACTTTGCGGAATGTGGAGCTGTATCCTTGTTCTCATGTGGGAAAATGGTTAAAATATGTGAAACGTTCCTTCTCAATGATGTGTTTATGCTGCCCACTAGTGGCCTTTTTCAAGTATTGCCGCCTAGGTTTTTTT
Source organism: Rhinogobius similis (assembly GCA_019453435.1). Taxonomy (NCBI): domain Eukaryota; kingdom Metazoa; phylum Chordata; class Actinopteri; order Gobiiformes; family Gobiidae; genus Rhinogobius; species Rhinogobius similis. Next base: position 32,969,912 of record CM033620.1, on the reverse strand, counting down.
TGTGTGTTTTTTGATTGATAGTGGACAGAACAGCTTTGTTTTGTTCTGAGATCGCATGCACATTATTTGCACATGAATTAGAAATGCAAAGTTATTTGTCATGGTTGAAGGTCAACTATATATACCCAAATAACAGCCGAGTCAGGGAGGCAATTTAGGCTGATGTGGGATATGTAACTTGAGTCCAAGGCAGGGCACTATATTTGCTGGTATTGTTTCTAACACGAGGAACCTCAACCTCTTTCACTACTTATATTTACTTTTTCAAAACATTTTATGGGATTTATTTGGCTCGCTTGGAACTGGGGTTGGAAAACAAACGCAGTCTGGAATCAGTCTTAGAGCTGAGGCCAACACAGAGCCTGGCATATCAATCACTTAACTACCACAGAGCACCACTGTTACTACTTTTAGATTGACTCTTCTTCTTAACTTACAGTTCAGACAACAACAGAGCTGCTTGTTGGTGTCTCATGTGATTGAAGCTCTGATACTTGACCCCCAGGCTGCAAGGTAAATGTAATTTCAGTAACATATGCATTAAAGAGCATTTGTGTTGTGTAGAACCTTTGCTAAATATTCTTCATAGTTTTTACACCAATCAAGTGGAAGTTTGTGAAGAAAAGGTAAGGGAGAAAATTACAGAAAGGTGACATGAGTACTAAAATATCTCTATGTCATTATACCTTGCGTACAAAGAACACATTTTTCTGATATTCATTTAAAAATAAAGGTGTTGCCATATATTTTAATTTGCCAAAGAACTATTGTGGAAATTGGACAAGATTTGTCCCATGTTAAACCCTATCAGTATTATCAGTGCCCCTCAGCACTTTTGTCAACTACAAAGCTTGACTTGACTTTTCAAAACATGATATTCTTGGATGACTGTTTTTCTCCTGTTGTGCTGTCCATTGTAGTTTCCAGGAGTGTGGTGTGCCCGGCTCGCTGCAGACAGAGACTGAGTTCGAGCGCAGGATGCTGTCTGTGTTTACCAAAGTCCTGGAGGAGGTGGAGGGTCTGAGTAAGAAGCACCCTCCCGTCTCATACCTGGTACTGTCTGGATCACCACACATGTGGTCTGTTCAAGTCCAGTTTTACAAAGTGTTTTACTAACTGTTCCTCTGTGTCTCCAGCACACGAGCTGTCTCTGTGACGCTGTCATAGCCCTGCTCAAGGTCCCTCTGTCCATAGAGAGGTATTTCTTCCAGAAACTGCAGTCCACCAGCATCAAGGTATGTAACAAAATCATTAGGTAACTGCATAGATGTGATTATGAATGCAATCTTGCTATGGCGCTTCATTCAAAATGCCCTGTCTCTAAAGTACCTTAAACTGCGCTCAATCGCTACAATTTGTTGTTGTTACAATCTCAGATGTTGAGAGGGGCCTATGTAATTCCTATGGGGGGTTTACTGTTTTTGATAGAAGTATCCAAAATAGAAATCCACAAATGTTGAACCTTGGTCACACTTTCTGAGGCTACTGTGAAAAAATGTGTTAAGTTTTGTTTATTGAAGAAGAAATTGAACTTTGTGCCAGTTTTTGTTTCATATGGATAGGCTTAGAAGTATAAATATTAACCATAAACAAAAAACAAAGTAAACAAATCTGCAGTTAAACAGCAAATTCCACCATAGAATTATGACCTGTCTCCACCGCCGTTAAAATTATTAAACTTGAACTCGCAGAGTTCAAGCCAGTCCGAAAGTGCCTTTATAACAGGACCGCGGATTTGCCACAAAACAAGGCAAAAGTGTGCGGGGTGGAATAAGGTGAATAGAGATTCTAGAATGTTGTTGTAGATAGAAGCCATTTGAACACAACATTTGCACTAGTATTTTTTAGGCTCATGTTACACAAATAAATAAATATCCAACAAATATTCACAAGCGCTACTCGGGCCACGCCTCCTTGGACTTGCTAGAGGCAAATTTAGCTTAAAGTCGGGTTAAATATCCTTTACTCTGCAAAATATAAATATATAAACAAAAATTAATATCTCAACATATTGTCAAGGCAATCTACCAGAAATGTGCTATAAAACATTCCGGTAAAGTTTGTAATTGAGGTTCAAGTATCACTCAAAGTGTAAAATTTTTCCATGCATCTTCCACCTCAAAAGTCCATTTCTGTTAGATGTCCACATGTTTGTGCTTTGTTCCTCAGTTGGCCTTGTCCCCTTCCCCACGCTCCCCGGCTGAGCCCATTCCGGTGCAGAGCAGCCAGCAGCTGACTCTGAAGGTGGAGGGCGTAGTGCAGCACGGCTCCAGCCCCGGACTCTTCAGGAAGATTCAGTCTGTGTGTCTGAGCGTGACCACAACACTGCAAAGCAAGAGTGGAGCCGACCACAAGGTAATGTCAGCAATGAACTTTTTAGCTGTTCTTTGTTGTTTGAAGCTCTATTCATCCATTTCCAAATCAGCCCATGCCTGAGTGTGCGCACCGTAGGGGAAAACTGCCTATTTTTTAAATGAATAAATTCAATATATTTTATTATAATAAATGACAAACTTCTAATTATAAATATCAAGCTTGTTTGACATGTGCAGTTTCTTGGAGAGGTTTTAACCATTTTAACATTGTGGTACTAAGTGACATGGAACACAACTTCACACGCCATGATCAATGCCTGTACCAATTTAACCGTTCAGAGCAGCCGATGACCAATGAGCTTTGTTTATATTTTTGGGGTGCGGTATATTGGTATATATATATATATATATATATATATATATATATATATATATATATATATATACATACACATATGAAAAGACTACAAATTATATAAGTATAAGAATGAAAAAAAGATATATGTATAGCAATATATATTATTTAAAAAAAATAATCATCATGGAGCAGTGTTCACTTTTAAGTGTTAAAAAAAAAAGCTTTGTCTTTACTTTAAGCAAGTGATCAGTTCCAAATATCTGCCTGTACGGTGGAGATTTAAGGCCAATAGTCAATATGCCAAAAAGTGTAAATATCTGCCTAATTTATTTCTCTATTCATGTTATTTGTTATCCCATCAATACTTACAGCAGATAGCTTCTCACGTAAAAAAAAGATTTTGTTTTGAAGGTCGTAGTCATTGAAATAGATGAAACAACGTTTAAACTAGGATTAATTTATGTAGTATTTGCTGTGTCTCTCAGCAGTTTGTATGTAAAGTATAATGCAGCTACTATTATCGTTGAATGTCCCCTCTCTGCAGGTGGCTCTGGATGCTAAAACTAATGAGATGGAGCAGCGTGTGGAGCCTCACAACGATTATTTCAGCACTCAATTCCTTTTAAATTTCAACGTCCTTGGCACACATGCCGTCACTGTAGAGGCGTCTGTGGTGGACCAGAGCGGCACTGAGTGGAAGACGGGCCCCAGGATGAGTCTCTGTGTCAAGTCTCTAGAGGACCCCTACTCCCAACAGCTGAGACTCCAACTGCAACAGGGGCCCCAGACACAGACACAGAGAGGGACCTTCCTTCGCTATTAGATAGATTAGCCTCTGTTTCATTTGTAAATTACTTAACTGTTGTTTATTAAAACTGAAATTATATCTAGTTGTGGTTTGGTGTGTCTGTGTTACAAGCTACAGTGGTTTCAAACCTATTTGGCAAGATGGGCATTTGACATTAAAAAAACAAACAAAAAAACTCTTATCCAGATGGTGATTCTTGATGATCCCTAATGAAGGAAAATTTGAACTCAACTCAAAGTCTATTAAGTATATTGGCAATTGGGTTGTGATGGTCATGTCATGGTCAATTGACGTGAGGAAGGTAGGCTACATGATTTAATAGATAATGTGATCAATAGATGAGAAGTTCCTTCTGTCTGGTATATTTACAATGTCACATTCACCCAGCAGAGGGCGGCCTATACTTAGTGAAATCTTTGGAAAGGACAAAAAGTGAAATAACCGCATTAAATTACTGTTCTTTTATTCTGGTCATTATTAAAGTTAAAACGTACGCTGTAGTATTAAATAACAAGAAATGACGTAGACACGTTGAAAATAGTTTATTAGCCAAGCTACGAGCATTCAGGTTTAAGCTCATGCCAGTGAAACAAATACATAAATAAAAACACCTAAAAATAGCCTAATTAAATGTCCTGGCCGTTATTAAACCTGAAATATGTCATTATTTGAGGAAGTCCGCGCACTTAGTAAAAAAATAAACAAAAAACTATAAACGATGCGTTAAAACAACTCTTAACGAATTCACTTTTCAAAATAAAAGCCGGCACATATTACAGTTTAGGACACTTCTATTTATACGTTCGTTAAGTCACACTTACTCAAACAGAGAATTGGATGCAATATGGCCTTGCTCAAGGACACAACAGCAGCATGGATTATCAACTGAAGGGGTTGAACCAGCAGTGCATAAATTGGTTAAGAATTGTTTCTGCTGGCTCGTTCTGGCTTCAACCCTTGAAGAACATAGTTGCATGTTGAAATTGACCTTCTTAGGCGTATGTCCATGTTGGAGGTTGATGGTTGATAAAGAAGATAACTGGTGCTTTTCTACACAACAATGTTTACATTAAAGGATTTACACTCAATCTACAATCAAACCAAAGGTCCGTCAGGTCTTGAGGATCAGGCTGAAACATGTCCTCTAAAGCCCAGACAAACTAGGATATAGCAAGGCCCACGTGTTTTGGGAATATAATAACTGACATAATGTGTTAAAAGAAAGTGAAATCAAAATGAACTATGTGGCCAATACTCAATCCTATTTCGTTGTGTTTCACATTAGTGGCCCCTCATATTTTTTCCTTATTATAACACATTGAATGGTACTTTATGTCTAATATTTCACCCCTTTGGAAGTAAGTATATTTAATCTTTAATCAGTTATTCATTACAGTAGAAGAAAGTTGGAAATTTACCCCAGAAATGTATTGGTTTATATGAAAATTGCTTGTTCAACTTTCATTACAGCCTCATGGAAACACTGTTAAACTTTATAATTATGAATAAAATGAATTACTAATTGAAAGCATATATCGTACAATGTAGGATGTTCGTCACTAAAAATCTCAGAAAGACTGAAATGACCTTTAATGACTTGAGGATCTTAAATGATCAGTATTATTATTATTATTATTATTATTATTATTGTTGTTTTATTATTCATATTTTTTATCATGTTTATTGTTGTTGTTATTATTATTACTCTTTGTGCTACAAGAAAGAGACCGCAAAACCGTTTCAGGCTTTTACGTTGAAGGCGCGCTGCTGCTTCCTCTTGTCTCTATGACGATGTCCCACTGTGAGACATAACGGGACCAAGCGGAGCAGCATCTGGGGACCAAAAACCTCAGTGGGTCACATTTCCCAGTGCCTGTGCTCGGTTCCGCTGCCCTCGCATCCCATCGGACCCGCTGCACCCGGGGCTACGACCTGCCTCCGCCCGCCTTTGACGCGTCGTTTCCCGCTAAACCCCGAACCACGATGGCGCTGCTGCTGCTGGCGTTGCATCCGAGCAGGAGGATTTATCCCGGTGTCTTTGCCTGAGATGGGGCCAGCGTCGCTGCGGCTGAAGCGGACTTTGTTAGCCAGCTAGCGGGCTTTTTCCTAGCTGCATGGACGTGGCTTTACGGGACTGATCGCTGATGGACGTGGTTTTTATGGCACGGTTTGGCGCAGCGTCGTTATCAGGCGTTTCCAGCAGCGGCGGCGTCTCTCGGTTTGATAGCGAACATGTCCAGCTCATTTATTAACTAGAGCCTTCTCCAGGTTAGCTGTGCGTGTGATCCTCCATATCTGTCCATCTCTGGCGCTCCACATTCGTGCTTGGATGATTCAGTGACGTTTTCTTGGGTGAGTAACTTTAATTCAAGCCTAGAGTTGGCCAGTCCTTGGGTAGGGCGATATTCTGGGCGCAAAACAACGCGGAAATTGCGCTTTGTGGCAACCTCAATACATAATCAAGTGGAGCTAACATCTGCTCACCCTTCCGGAAAATTGTAGCCCCTTGTTTACGACTTGAATTCTCTCAAGCTACTGGTTTGTTTAAGTTTCTTTGGCTTGCTAATGTCTGCTCCCTTTTTGCTAGCTCAGCGCACGGCTAAACTAGCATGGTACGAGCTCCAGACTGGTCCTTTTATGGTGGTGTACTAGCATGCCTTGTCCCATGATGCTATCGCCACGGCCAGGAGCCTGATCACACGGGCATCCGCGTTACAGCATAGATCAGGGACTTAAAACGTCAGTGAATACAGTCCTTGCTTGTGCCTCGCCCACAGTGGGAACTAAAACCAAAACAAGAGCCAGTGAACATCCAAACCTGTGCAGTACAGTTCAGATGATGGCACAGCTGGTGGACAAGTTGCAGCAAGCTTGGTATTTTCCTAAGGAAGTGACTGCAAGGCCCCTCATGCATTTGAATGGGTTTGAAAGTTTACGTTGTGGCCCCTAAATGCGTGAAGGAGTGCGTATTGGGGGGGGCAAATAGTATGCCTGAGTAAAGATTGGAGTAAGGTGTGAGTTTTAGTAGTTACAGCTGTTTTGGTGACCTTTCCACTTTTCTTCTTGAAGTTAGACCAGGCTTTATCCCAATTGTTTGTGTTAAGGTAGAGTTGCTGGAATTGTGAAAATGCTTGCTTTTTGTACATTGAGAGGGATGATGTGACCAGAACATCCATTATAGCTTGAAAATGAACTTAAGATACTTGAAATCTTACCAAACCACACATCCTTAGTGGAGACAAGCGTGTCATTGAGTTTTTCCTATTTCCTATTATTAGTATCATTAGTCATATCATTAATTTGGACCCGTCAAAAACACATGTTGTTGGGGACATGTGTCAAAAGTCCATAGAGATGCTTTTGTTAAAATAATATGAAAAGTAAACAAATGGGCAATAGAACAACCCGTGGCCTGCTATGTCACTACTGGTAAATACTTTTATACTAATGAACGCTAAGTTTAGTATTTAGCATCTTAAAATTTCCATTGGTCTAATATTAGGCTAACTTGAAAGTTCTATGAGGTGTGATGACATGATTTTGATCTCTGTACCTTGGGTTAAAGGTGTCTGGAGCACTGGGCTATGACTTGGTTTTTATTTAAGATAACAGATAAGAGAACCTTTACCACAAGGGGGACATTCTTGTGAAACTGATTCACATTGCTACAGTATTGCTCTAGGAATTACAGAGGGATGACACGTGTACAGCGTTAGCAGTGAGCATTTCTAAGCATTTCTAACTAATACAGAAGTTTAATTAATCAATATGTGATTTAGTCTTGTATTTTAAATGCCAAACTGCAGACATTCCACATTTCAGTTTGCCTCCTTAGCATCATGTGCCCGTCTCTTAGTCACACACACTAAAACATGTCAATAATTAACTCACTGTATATCAAGTGTATGGCAGTCAGCACAGATTTTGCCTATCTCTAGATGACTGTAAGAACCTACAGATAGTTAATCTGAACTGCTAGAATAAAGGGCGTTCATGTGATGTCATAATATTCTTACAAGAATATTTTAAGATAGTCCTAGATCAGTTTTAAATATCCCACCAAGTATATTCAACAGCATGTTGTGCAAAGGTGGACTATAATGTCTGGTAGTGTCCCCCACCTGCTTAAGATGTTATTATTTTTTCTGGATTGGAATGATCTACGGTATAGCATTAAGTTTATATTTTTTACTTATTTTATTATAGGCGTTTATATTGCTCAAAATACTAAATGTGAGCAGGCTCTTCACTCCACAGATTGATATTGATGGATTAATTTAATAACAAAAGCAATATGTTTGTAATCTAAATGTATTTGACAATACAATATAACACAGTTGTAAAGTCCATAAAACCATATCTCTCTCGTCACAGCGAGTGTTTCCAGGATGGCACAGCTCTGGGACGGGGCTAGCGGACTGGCCTGGATCGTGCTGAGAGCTCTCCTGCGTTTTGTCTTCATGTTCTTCAATAACTGCGTGGCCATCCCCTCCTACTGCCTATACCTGCTCGCCCTGCAGCCGCTCCGGGTGTGGGACAGCGCCACCTTCTGGTACCTGGAGGGGGTTATGTTCAAGTGGTTGCTGGCCATGGTGTCCTCCTGGGGCTGGATTGCGGGATACACAGGTAGGATTGCTAATGCTTATCTGTGAAAATACCCTTCTCTGGACATGGCAGCCCTCTGTTTTTTTTTCTGTGTGTATGGTTAGTTGTGTTTTTGAGTTTAGTTATTGCGTGAACTCCTGGACTTGTGAGTGCAGCTTTCACAACAGTGCTCCGCTCTCATGTGAGTTGCACTTCACAAGATGACCTCTCTCTGGGTTCAGTTTGAGCGAGGCGTAACATGACTTGGCCAAGAGTGCATTCTTTTACAAGACTCTTAAGTGTTTTAGGCTACAAGCACATTTGATCAAACAGCTTAAAAAGCACATAGTTGCCTTTATCTTCTACGATACCTATGGCTCCATCATGTAGTAATTAGCCTGATAGTACGTGAGTGTCCGATTTCTGCTGTTACATTCCTAGTGTGCATGTAGATAGAGAAGTTTCTTTGGAGGACAACAAAGTAGGAGTATTCTACGCCTGTAAATGGACAGTTATTAAAAGGTTTCTTTAAGAGCCTAACACACTGGCTGCTGTAGCGTTAACGCGTGTACCCGAGCACGACCACACTGGCAGCTCAAGCGTTGCTCAAGTCTGTGGACGGCACTTACTCTGTGATTCAATGGGAATGCCGCTCTAACTTGACTTTCTTTGCATGTTAATCCACTTGTAACAGGTCTACAGTGAAAATAAATTGCTGAATAGGCTCGTTTACCGTCAGTGAGCTAAGATAAAGCTAAGCATGGTAAATACAAAGGCTATCGCGCCTCCTTATTTTACAAACAGACCATAATAGTTGTGGAAAAAATGTGTGTAACTTATGATGACCCACTCCTTAAGACCATCAAGTTTGAGCTCATTTGGGCGAACACTCAAGGAGTTAAGTGTTAACCACCTGCAAATTTCAGAGATTTGTAAATTTTCTCTTCGGGATAACATTGTGGGTTTCTGTCATTGCTACGGCAACGCTTTAAGAAATATGGCCTGATTCTGATTGACTAGAATTTTGTACAAAATGCAAAATAAAGTTGTTTTTTTTTTGCTTCCCATATAAAAGTTTGCTTTGATCTGGGGGCGCTGAGGTGCGGAATTCAATTATTTCACCTCAGGCATGTTTTGGGCAAGGAGGGTAACAACTGATTAAATGTTATACAATTTGGACTTTATATGTGCAAATGGGTGCAAAATTAAAATGTTAAACATTTCAGAAATTCTGACCAGCTTTTGCGGCTTCGCCACACAGAGTTTGTAACACTTGGGCAAAAAATGTTGATAACTTTTGATGTCACACCTCTCATCGACATTTTCACAAAATTCCGGCTCATTCGAGCAAACGCTGTAGTAGGAGTTTGTAAAGGTATGACAATTTTTAAAACTGCTGAGTCATGCTTTGTAAATTTTGAGCCAATATGGCCAATATCTGTTTGGGCGGATGGCGTTGCCATAATAATATTTTTGCCTCTCTTGTCACGATCTACCTCTGTGCTAAATTTCATGATTCTATGATAAGATTGAAGCCCCTCCGCCGCCACCACTGCACTGGTGTGGTCCTCTTGCACTCTCAAAGCTACGGAAAGGCTGCGGTCACTGCACCGCAGCTGGACTGCGTGTGGTGTGAGCCTGAGGTAATAGGCCTCTCGCCAGGTTGTAGCACACTGGCCTAAAAATGAAGGATTACCAGGATCACCATGAAAAAAAAAAAAAAAAACTTTTTTCCCCTAATTATCAATTTTACTGAGCACTGATAACACACTTTCAGTCAACAAGACAATGATTTTGTATAAAATCAGAAGCTTGTAATAAATATATATATTTGTTATTGTCTATTTATAAGTGAAAAGTTAATTTCTGACTTCATTTTTTACTATTTATGGCCCTTGCTATGGATTTTCAATCTAGATATCAGTACTGGCGACAGCAGCAGAGCCAAATGAAAAAATCCATATTGGCCCTAAGTAAATGTAAAATAGCCAGGGCAAAAAGCATTTTACATTAAGGTTGCATTTTTGATAATATATTGATTTGATATGACTTGATTTTGATTTTAACGTCACCAATATTATTTCTTAAGATTATATTGTGACCAGAATAATCACAATTATCAATTGAATATAAAACAAATCATCTTGAATAATCCAAAATATCCAACCCCTGGGGGCAATTTAAGTGTTATCATAATATAATTATGGTAAATGGACAGTTTGCATAATGGAGGATTTCACATTTTTATGGTATTCATTTTTAAATCACAATGCTTGCAGTGTGTGGATTTCCCCATGCTGTGAGGATGCAGTGACTTAACTGTCTTGAGTACAGTAATGAATGGTGCTCTGTCGGGTGTTTGGTTCTCTTTCAACATTCGTTTCGGTATCTCACAAATGGGACAGCTCTCTACGCTGGTCCCCAGAAGCCTTATAACACTACGCCAGTCTCAGACTGGCAGGCAGACGCGACGCACGCAACGCAGGAGTAGGCGGGGCCAACTCCTGCCTATATAGCGTGACAGAGGCGTCACCCCTTCAGTCTTTCAACTCTTCTCGCTCCGAGAAGCCAAACCCTCAGAAAGGTGAGTGGCAAAGAGTTAGCTTAACTGCTTTTAGGGAGAGCTAATCACTCTGCCGCCGAGCGCTTACTTTGCTGCCGCTTCGCTATTCTGAGATTAGCAGGTCTGTAAACAAACAGCTGCTGTTAGCGCCGATTTTTAATACGGAGCTGCATCTTCTGCTGATTTCTCCTCACCATGGAGAAAGAGGCGCCGAAGGCCTGCAGGTGCGGGAATAAAATCTCCGGGGCAGACAACCATCCTGTCTGTACAATGTGTCTCGGGCTGCAACACGCCCGGGACGCGCTAGCATCCCCGGTGTCCTGCGAGCACTGTGCCCGCCTTTCGGAAAAAACCCGCCGTCGGAGACTTGCGCGCCAAGTGAGCCTGACAGATGCGGATCCTGTGCTGGGGGCATCCAATCCCCCACCACAAGAGCAGCCGGAGAACGAGTGTCCCCAGGGACGCACCATCCCCGCGGGACCTTCTTGGGGCGATCAACTCGATGATGTGGATCCTCTTTTTGACCCTGAAGAGCTGGAGACCGGTCTCACGACCGAGCAGCTCTCCAGATATGACAGCTCTGACTCCGGCGACGAGCTCATCAGCCTCACTTCAGAAGAGGCTGAGGCGGATGTGGAGCAATTCACCCTCACACAGGCCGCAAGGCCGAGTGTGACCGCCTCCGGCAGCAACGGGGCGCAATCCCCGTCTGCCACCCAGGATTTGCACCAGGTTTGTCGGAGAGCAGCTGAAAAGCTGGGCTTAAAATGGCCGGAGCCACCCGTCGAGACCGCAAGGTCCCGCTACGAGGGCAGAAGGCTACCGGCGGCCAAAACCTCCGCGAAGCAACTCCTGCCAGCATTCCCAGAGTGCCTCGAGGAAGCCACCAGGTCGTGGAGCAATCCACTAACAGCCAAGACCCTCTCCCAGGGAGGGGCTGCGCTGGACTGGGATGGCATGGAGGAGAAAGGTTTTACCCGCCTTCCCCCCATTGAACCTCTGGTTGCATCTCACCTCCACCCACGGAAGTCCATGACTTCCGCGGGCCCGGCTCTTCCCTCCAAAGCGGATTGTCTCCAAACAACGCTAACGGAGAAAAGCTACAAAGCCGTGGCTGCTTCAATGAGAGCCCTGAATGCGTCCTCCCTGCTACTAGCCTACCAGGCAGAGCTACAGGACGACATGACCTCCAAACCGGACCCGGTGGTGTGGGACGAGCTGTGCGTGGTCACTGACCTCTGCCTCCGCCTACACCGATGTGCTGTCCAGGCATGCGGCCGAGCCATGGGAGTAATGGTGACACAGGAGAGGGCCAGATGGCTCAACCTCTCCAGCCTCTCCCAAAGAGAGAAGACCCAGCTCCTTGACGTCCCTGTGGACCCCAAGGGCCTGTTCGGGTCCGCTGTCGCTGCTATGCAACAACGGTGTGAAGAGAAAAAGCGGGAAGGCGAAGCTCTACAGCTGTGTCTCCCCAGGAAAGAGCCTTCCTTCCCCGTTATGGTACCAAGACAGGCGTTTTCAAAGCCACATATGACCAGACCGGCATATCGTATCCCGAAACGCCAGCTGCAACCTCAGGCTGAAGGTGACAAGCCACCTGAGCTGAAGGGTGCTTGGGCCAAAAAACCTTTTGCTCCCAAGGTGACGCCGGGAACCCAGCAGGGCCAGCCCGCCACCCACGGCACAAAGAAAAAGAAACGGCCACCTAGGGGTACACCTCTGGAGGGATATGGGCCAGGCCAGGCGTCTCTTCCCTCTCCGGACGCCCAGTTCAGTGTTCAGACACGCTCGGTTCCCATGAAGAGGCGTGTGGAGGCTCAGATGGCGCTCTCCCCCATGGACCAAAAAGAATGAGAACTTGTCCTGCAGAGAGCTCAGTGGAGCCACAGCAGCATTTGAGCACACACCAGTGCAAATGTTCTCTTTTTTGTTCAATAAAAATGTGTTATTGCAAAGAAATAAGGTTGTATTCTTGCACAGACATAAGAATGTGGTGCACTGCGTACCAAGACCCCATGCCAAGAACGCAGTCAGTGTTGCAAAACATAAAGAACACAAACACAAGAATATTGGACATCCCCGTGTTGCAAAACACCGAACCCATGAATATGGGAGCACTGCATATTCTAACCGAAGGGCAGGCTCTGCAAGACCCGCTGTGTCCAGTAGAGGGAGCCATTGCACCACTAATGGAACAGCAGGCGCCTGCCCCTATCCAGCCCCTCCAAACAGATGCACTCGGCCCGCTAGCGTACCACACCACGCAGTGGCACGGCTGCGGGGCATCCGGCTGGATTCTGAAAACTGTAACCAAGGGTTACAGACTCCAGTTTGCGTCTGTCCCTCCCAGGTTCAACGGGGTGTTGCATTCACAACCACGGGAGAAAGAGGCTTTTATCCTGCAGAAGGAAATCGAAGCTCTCAAAAACAAGGGTGCGATAAGAATAGTGCCTGCAGAGCTATGTCAGACAGGTTTCTATTCAAGATACTTCCTTGTACCCAAGAAGGGAGGAGGGCTGCGTCCCATACTAGATCTACGCACTCTGAACAAATACCTGAGAACGTATACGTTCAGAATGCTGACACACGCGACTCTGCTACGCTTCGTGCGGCCGGGCGATTGGTTCGTATCCATAGATCTGAAAGACTCATACTTTAACATCCCTATTTACCCCCCTCACAGAAAGTATCTAAGGTTTGCTTTCCAGGGGGTGGCCTACGAATACACAGTTCTTCCGTTCGGCCTCTCATTGAGCCCACGGGTGTTTGTGAAATGTACAGAGGCTGCAATAGCACCCCTCAGACAGAAGGGGCTGAGCCTGGCCACGTACATAGACGACTGGCTGCTCGCAGCACAGTCGCCTCATCAACTCCAGGAACATACAGCGCTGCTCCTATTGCATCTGACTTCCTTGGGTTTCACAATAAACTGGGAAAAGAGTGTCCTTGTCCCGTCTCAGTGCATCAAGTTCATAGGCCTGTGTCTGAACTCGGTCACATACAGGGCACAACTTTCTGCGGACAGAATAGAGGCGTTGTCTGCCTGCCTGGCCACTTTCCGCCGAGGCGCACTGCTACCTTACAGAATATGCCACAGACTATTGGGCCTGATGGCGTCTTCTTTGGTAGTGATTCCACTGGGTCGGCTTCACATGAGGCCGTTTCAAAAGTGGGTTGCAGCGCTTCATCTCGACCCTGCGCGCCACGCACACAAGCTCGTCCTAGTAACAGCGGCGTGCATGCGCGCCTTGCGTCCATGGAGACAGCAGGGGTTTCTATCCTCGGGCGTGTCCATGGGAACGATCATGGCTCGAAAAGTTATTACCACAGACGCTTCCCTGCGTGGCTGGGGGGCCACGCACGAAGGCAGGACAGTCAGTGGAGTATGGAGTTCCAAGATGCGGTTATGCCACATAAACTATCTGGAACTTCGTGCTGTGTGGCTTGCCCTGCGCCGTTTTCTGCCCTTAATAAAGGATCAGCATGTTTTGGTCAGGACAGACAACACCACCGTGGTGGCATATGTCAACAAGCAAGGGGGGCTGCGCTCCCAACAGCTGCACACGTTGACACACAGTCTGATTTTGTGGGCCGATTCTCACTTGTTATCGCTAAGGGCCACACATGTGCCGGGGGTAATGAACCGAGGAGCAGACCTGCTCTCTCGGGGCATCCCTCGCTACAAAGACTGGAAACTTCACAGCAAGGTTGTGACCCAGATTTGGGAGAGATTTGGCAAAGCGGAGGTGGACCTGTTCGCGTCACAAGAAGACGCGCAATGTCGCCTGTTTTACTCTCTGACAGATCAGAGCGCGCCACTGGGTCTGGACGCATTGGCACACGAGTGGCCACATGTCCTCCTGTACGCGTTTCCCCCGTTAGAGCTGATCACTGCTACGCTCTCCAGGGTGAGAGAGGGGAGGCATTCTCTCCTCCTCGTGGCCCCCCGTTGGCCTGCGATGCACTGGATGGCGGAGATATTCCAGTTATTATGCAGTCATCCGTGGCCCCTACCTCTGCGCAGGGACCTGGTGTCACAGGCACGTGGGGAGATCTTCCACGCTCACCCAGAGCGTCTTGCGCTGTGGGTCTGGCCCCTGAGAGGTTAAATTTATCCTCTGCTGGTCTCCCAGACAACGTCATTGCCACCATTCAAAGCGCTAGAGCCATTTCTACTCGTATTGCTTACGATGGGAAGTGGCGCGCCTTTGAGGAGTGGTGCGTGAACACTGGCTGCGTTGCTCTCCAGAGTCCTGTGCCTGTTATTCTGACGTTCCTCCAGGACTTGCTGGAAAAAGGGCTAGCTTTCGCCACCATTAAAGTGTACTTGGCTGCTATTTCAGCTTGTCACATTGGTTTTGGGGATAAGACTGCAGGTCAACACCCTCTTATCTGTTCATTCATGAAAGGTGCACGTCGCCTCAGGCCAGTCTCGAGGAGTCTTGCCGCTCCGTGGGATTTGACAATAGTGCTGGATGCCCTGTCTCGCCCACCATTTGAGCCACTCCATCAAGTGGACCTGAAATGGCTCTCGTTAAAAACTGCTTTGCTGCTGGCCTTGGCATCTGCCAAGCGTGTGAGCGACATACATGCTCTGTCTGTCAACACGTCATGCATGCAATTTACAAGGGGGGATTCCAAGGTTTTGTTAAAACCTAACCCTGCTTTTATACCAAAAGTTTTTAACCCATCTTTGTCATGCCTTCCCATTGAGCTGTCCGCACTTTCCCCTCTGTCTACCTCAGAGGATCAACAGCGGCTTCATGCGCTCTGTCCTGTGCGCGCGCTGCGCGTATATGTGGACAGGACTGCTTCATTTCGGGGAACTGAGCAGTTGTTTGTGTCATGGGCTGCACCCCATCGGGGTAAGCCTGTCACGAAACAACGTTTGTCTCACTGGATAGTGGAAGCTATTACCGTGGCTTATGAAAGCAGTGGGCTGCTGCCCCCTGCGGGCCTACGGGCTCACTCCACTCGTGGCATGGCTACATCATGGGCTATGTTCCGGGGGACCTCGGTGGAGGAGATCTGCGCGGCGGCCAGCTGGGCTACGCCTCACACCTTTGCCAGGTTCTACAGACTAGATGTCACTGGGCCCTCACTATCTCAGAACGTCCTGAGTGTGGGGGCATCTCCTCCGGCGCCTGTGTGATTATTTTGGTCTTCGGGTAAGCTTGTCTGGCAATACGGGAGTCTCTATATCCCATTTGTGAGATACCGAAACGAATGTTGAAAGAGAACTTTAGGTTAAGAAATTAACCCCGGTTCTCTGAAACATGAGTGAGGTATCTCACCAGACCGCCCTTCTTGCCTTGAGCGAGAAGAGTGTGCTTACTTAGACTGAAGGGGTGACGCCTCTGTCACGCTATATAGGCAGGAGTTGGCCCCGCCTACTCCTGCGTTGCGTGCGTCGCGTCTGCCTGCCAGTCTGAGACTGGCGTAGTGTTATAAGGCTTCTGGGGACCAGCGTAGAGAGCTGTCCCATTTGTGAGATACCTCACTCATGTTTCAGAGAACCGGGGTTAATTTCTTAACCTAAAGTTACACTGGGACTAAACGTTTACAAATGACTACATGTAGTGCAAGAGGGCCAGCTTTTTAATTATGTAGGGCCTGTAGCCTATAGAGCACCTCTTTACAAATACACGCGACCAAAGCTCTGACTGGAGATGCCACCAGAAGGATTCTTTCACTTATTTTGTTTTTTGCAGCAAAGGACATTTTATTATCTAAATTTCAGCCTTTGTGATTTGATAATTGCGCCAACTCAATTTGGATTTAATTGAAATATATTGTTCAGCCCTACTCAATGTTGATTTCAATTTTGATAATTACAAGTAGAGCTGAAACAAGTTAATCAGTTAATCATAACTAGTACATTTTTTAAATAATTTTCAACTCATTTAGTAATTGAAAAATAATTGTATGTACTATTCATAGACTCCAAAACATGCTGAGAAAAGAGGTTTTATGTATCAGAGAAGGAATTACATCAAACTTAAATTGGAAACATGTGAATGTTGTGTTTTTGATGACAAACCTCTGTAAATGTATGCTAGCAGGTGTTCTAAAACAACATCTCTCTAGCTTCATCTGGGGGAATGGGGGGTTTAATTCCCGGCCTCGACCATTTGCCACATGTCTCCCTCTCCCTATTTCACGCTATACCTGTCAAGTCTATAAAGCTTTTGGGACAGAAAATATAAAAAAGATACAGACGTATTTAACAAAATGCATATAAAATGCTATCCTTTTCCTTGGGTTCCTGCCTGTTGCTCCTCGGTGCACATGTCCTCTCGTCCTTGCGAGCAGTGTCTCTCTGTGCTGCTGTGGACCTGCTGCAGCCTCTGTCAAATGCTCTGACCTGCTCCAAGGACACAGCGTACATTTGTCCTATGTTACCTTTTTTCAGTAGACTCTTGTCCTCCTCCTGTCTCACTAATGCAGTGTATTTGACTTGAGAATACGTCTGAGCTATAACAATCTTCTTATAACATTTGACCTTGACTTTGACATGGAGAATAACAGTATTTATTTTAAGACATTTGTCCATTATTTGAATGCATTAGATGGTTTTCAAACTGTGGACCTGATGATTATGGTGATGGGGTCAAGCTGAGGTCACAATGGATAAGGGTTGCAAGATTAAATAATAATGTGAATAGAAATCACAATGTATGTAGTTTAGTGTAAGTCTGGGCGATATGACAAAATGAATCACTTTTTTAAAATTGTGACTTGAAATCTTTGTCATTTACCACAAAAAAATGTCAATTTTATTTGTCTAAAATCTGAACTGTGTTGCAAACCACATGCTTTTACTGTTTAAAAAGACGCAAGCATAGAAATGTCAGAATAAAATTGAAATAATTTCACCGGGCTGCTAATTTTGGAGGTCTAACAACATTCTGCTATTCTGCTATGCAGTGGTGAATCTTATTAGTGTTGCAGTTCAAATTTCAGTCTAAACATGTGAACAAAAAAGATTTCATTTGTGACTTTGATGACCCATAACACTTTACTTGTAGATTTGATAATCCCACCATTGTCTCCTTTGGGAGAAATTTGTCTTGGGACAGGGGTCACATGCTTTAACACACAGAAAAAACACCACTATAGCCACATTCCAGTCAACATGATCCACCTTTGAACAAAAGTAACAGACCAAGAGGACCACAAGAAATACTCCCATCAGGGGCCTTTAAGTCATCATATGCAGACAGGTATTTCACACTCTTCAGTCTTTTTGTAGGGCTTGTAGTGGTACCTCATAGCATATCTATTTTCTTTGTTTTATGTATCCTAATCACAATTATTAACCTCAGTATTTGTTTCCGGTACGGCCGAAGCAAGTTAATTGATTAATCACAACCAATGATTATTGAGATTATTGTCTAATTGAAACATTAACATCTATCTTTAACTAGTTATCTGGACAATACACACTCTAAAACCTGCCACGTGCTGAGAGAAGAGGTTTTATGTTTCAGACCAAGGAGAAAAAAATGTAAATTGAGTCTTTTGGAGAAAAAAACAATTCTATCAGTAAACTCCATCACTTCAAGTGCTTATGACAGGTTAGACTACTAATTTTCTTGTTTGACAATCTTGGCCAAGTTTATAATTGTACTTCCTGCTTGGACATTGGCCGTGGACAGGACGTATGTAGAGGTATTTCCATAACAAACCCAGCAACCATATTGTACCATATGGGACTACAGAGTAAAATTTGCCTGCGTGGCTAACTCTGGCATATTTACATGCTGGACTAACGTGTGTGCACAAATTGCTCTTGTGTTTTGGACATAATTTTTTGTATTGTGAAATATAGTTGGAGGGAAACATTTTTAGAACTGGGCTATACTTCCTGTAATTTTGTAACTTGTCTGTTTCAGTGAGTTGTGAATCATTTTGATACAGTCTTAGTCATGCAAGTTTTAGAAATAATACTTCTCTTATTTTTGTACTGGCTTGTTAGTTTGGTTCCAAACCGTATTCATTGCATTTAAATCAGTTTACTTCTTGTTTACCTTGACATTAAAGGTGCACTGTGTAACTTTTGTGGTGTGTATAATCCATACTGAAAGTGTCTGACATGTGTCCCATTAGCTACGGTTTGTAGGTCAAATTATTATTTTAGAATTCAACCAGTATTTATATTTTAGTCTTGTTTTAAGTTTACCTAGATTTGTAGACCATTAAAATTACCTCACACAAAACTAAGTGAACCAGAATAAAAGTGATATGTCCGTGTTATGATGGTGCATTGTGGAGTGCTCCTGGTTCATATTTTATTGATTTATAACTCCATATGAACCATCTGTTTGTCTTACTCTTAATTTCCACACCATTTTCCCGGTAGATGTGTTCTGCTGTAGCTTCAATCCCACTAACCCTCTGCCATGTAAATATTGTGACAGGCTTGTTTGCATAGCGTATGTGTGTGAAGTGTTGAAACATATTTTTAGAAAGTTGATAGAGAGGTAATATGCTGCAGCATAACAAGGAGTTGCCTCTACAAATGTGACTCTGCAGTTCGTTTGAGTAACTTAATCCTTTATTACTTTTTGATACATGGTTTGCACCAATGACCTATTAAGAAACAACTCACATGACTCGCAATACTAAAATTTCAAACTAAATTTCAATACTAAGGATAACCTAAATTATAATAATATAAGAAAGTTTTTTTTTTTGGCCAACTGAGTGTCACAGGTGTGAATCCATTGATACTAATACTCAAACTGCGCATGTGCAAAAGGAATCCTTCAGTGCATTGTTAAACCAGGAAAAACTAGACAGGTATACTAGGCACTTTTAGAATTACCATATGTTTGCTGTGGTTCTCTTGGGAAAAATAATATGAAGAATAATGAGAGGTTAAGATATTTTACATTTGCATTAACTGGCATAAACCCTGATTGTACACTTAAATGTAAAACGTTGACTCTATTTAAATATATGATGTAAAGTTTTCCATTTAAGTCATTTAAGTTACAAAACATGTAAAATAAATAACCTTTCTCTAAATGATTTGCTTTGGATTGAAATCACGTAACCTAAAAAAGGTGACATAATATATTTAAATAGGATTAACACTTGATTTTTAGAACCTTTCATCTTGCTTACTAAGTTCTCATATTGGTGTGTGTTTGCAGTGACTGAATGGGGCGATGATGTACGGCCGTTCTCTGAGGAAGAGGCCATGGTGATCGTGAACCATCAGTCCACAGGAGACGTGTGCACGCTCATGATGTGCCTGCAGGACAAGGGCACTGTAAGTTTACCTCTCACTATGCTAACTACACACTGCACAGCTAATGCTATGCTAATGCTATTGCTAATTCTGTCCAAGCTAGGGCTATGCAAAAATATCGACATGTGGCTCGGTCATGATTCTGTATTTTGTTTCACTATATGGATATTGCAAGCTGCTGTATTGCCATGAGAATTGTTTGGTAGATTTTACAAAACTAAGTTGTGGCGACAGTACAATTTTGTTGTTTATTTAGAGAAAGTAAACTTGTATAATATTATTTTTACTGTTGGAATATTCATGGTTTTAATGTCAGTGACTAAACAGATTGTGCAATTAGTAGTTTAACAAAATTGTTATAAAAATGTATTTGTTTGTTTAAAAATTGTGATATATCGGTGTCACATGCAGAATGTATTGTTGCATGTAGCTTGTCTCCATATTGTTGCATCTGAACCCTGGCATTGTGTTTTGTGTCAAACCTTTGAGTCTAAGCCTAGTTCTTTTTTCTTTTTTTGGCCGGTGGGCTTTAGTAGACAAGAAGGCTTAACGCATTTTTGAGTAGCTGTAGTTAAAAAAAAAAAAAACCTCCCCCATTTAGAGACTGATATTGATGTAGATAATTAAATCTATTTTAGTTTTCACACACACTATTGCATCCACTCTAGCTTCTTTCTTTTGTCATAAACTAGTCTTTTTGTGGTAAAGTCCAAAACTCATGCTGTTTGGTCATGGTCATTGCCTGGCCTGATTTTTGAGACCCTTTTAATTTCCCAATCGCATATACAACCAACATTTTACAGATTTTTCTAGTTTTCTAAATTTAACAACTTTTAAATCTTTTTAAAACCTGCATAAAACAATATTTGGGTCCCAAGTTAACTTCCTGTCACTCACTTAAAAACTGAAAATTACTACAGTCCTTTCAAATACGATTCTAAACATGTACATACATGATAGCCAGTACACCATTTGTATAGTCCTCTTTCGCTGCTAACAAGGACGTTGAACTCTACACAAAGTCTATATGAAAATAAAAGTCCCACTATTTTGCTTCTCAGGTCAGATAGACAAATTGCGACAGCTGAATAGACATTAGTGGACGTGTATGAAGAGATATTTTGATGAAAACTTTATTTACTATGGTCATGTACTTGTGGCTCTACTGGCCATAGTGTGTATTGCTTCTGCAGTTTTTATAGTGTAAGTCATACATTTGCTAAGGGTGGAATTCATTTACACTTCTCAAACTGTTGATTCAAGGCTTGACTTTAAGCTGATCTAATTTGAGACAAGCTTCTGTGTGAAGTAGTTTGACTAATGCTACTGTTAATACAGTAGACAATACAAAGGACAATGGCGTGCTGTGTAATCGGGAAAGTTGGGCGTTTCCCGGTTGGCCGCTCGACATTTGGGCCGCCAGTTGCAAGGAAAAAAAGAGTTTCGGGCCCGCTCACGTTCCTTCAGGTGGCCTGGTCGTGTGATAATAGATTATATACTAAACAATTTGGTTTATTTATTTCTTCATGTAATGAAAGTCCGCAGCGGAAATCAAAAAGGGAAGATTGCTTGCTTTGGCATCAAGTGCATCTCCTTCACAAGTGCAGGCCGGTGCAAGCGGCTACTGGTGGGATGTACCATATCATGTTGAACCCTCCTCCGTACTGGTGCAAACTGGTTAAGTCCAATCCTGCAGCGGCGTGTGTGCCAGCCAAACCTAGCTTGTTTTTGGTGCATGGTTCTCTCCTGCTCACAGTTGAGGAGTAGCCCACTCAGTCAGTAGAAAGGACAAAAAAGACCAGGTGGGGTTGAAAAAGCCAGATGAAAAAGAAGAAGAGCACTGGAAGAGGATGCAGCCAAATGCTCAGACTAGTTTTCAAACGGAGACTGAGGTGGGAAATAAACGTACTGTGAGCGAAGTTTCTCCAAGCACTCAAATTTGTCATAATAAGCTGCATATGTCTGTGGAAAAAGAACTACTTCTGCTGCTTGATAACGACAACAAGTAAATAATAATATTAACAATAATAAATCAAATAGATCTGCAAGCGGCAGTGCCATGCTAACACACCCCTATTTCCCTCCTTGTTTAACACCTACTGCCTAATCTGTGACGCTAGAGTTTAGATTGGGCCCAAAAAATCCAGCCTGACCTGGCCTGAGCCCACGCGCGTACTGTCCGAACTCGACCCGGGCCGAGTCATTTGCTGCACAATTCGACCCGATCCGGGCCCGCGCACGTATGTTTGGATCCGACCTGAGCCCATGCACATTTAGAACCAGAGTTGCGTAAACAGAGTTCCGTGCAGAGTTTTATTGGCAGAATAGGCGCGCCTGACAGGTATTCAAGTGTTCAATGTTCTACCTGCACTAATGTGACGTCTACTGTACTAGACGTGCCTGTTCCCTCTGCTGACGCTGGCTCGCATGATCTCTCTCCCACGCTCCTTTCTTTAGCTTTGGAAGGCATCCATGGCTCTCTCCTCCGCTGCTCTGCCGTGTAGCAGCCGCGCACTTTCATTAAGGCGTCTTTTCTCGTGTCACATATTTTGACCACTTTATTATAGGATGAGGAGGAAAACTGCAGTGCACCGCCCTCTTTCGCCGTGGAGCGTATGTTACGCACATGACAACACATGTGCGTCTCTGCCCCCTGGGTTCTAGCCCGGCACGGCCAGGGGCCGATCTTTACAGATAGGGCAGTACCGTTGACTGAAAATTTCTAAAATTTGGCCAAAGTTTGTGGCTATGCCGCATAAAGACCCTAATACTTGTGCTGACATTTTTGATTTCCTCAAGATCATTTTCACTAAGTTTTAAATCATTTGGGCCAACACCCAAGGAGGTGTTCATAAAAGTATGAAGTGTTAATCAATTGCAAATTTGAGAGATTTTGCGATTTTCCCATAGGGATAACATTGGGGGTTTCTGTCATCATAAGAAATATGACATTGCTCTGACTGACTTTTTTGATCAGGAGACCAAAATAGAATTTTGTACAAAAAAAAAAGTGCTCCCGATGTTAAAGTTTGGTTTGATCTGTAGGGGTTGCTAATGTGCCAAATTCTGTTGTTTCGTACTTTTCATAAAAGTATGACAAAAAAAACTGCCAAGTCATGCTTAGCAAATTTGGATCCAGGAAGAAGAAGGAAAGAACAAAAAATTATATTCTGATGTGAAAACAATGTTTCCGTTTTTTTAATAAATCATAAACTATACATTTTCGAAAGGTGCGTGTGCACTCCTATGTAATGGTGTGGGTCCCTGGTCACTGAGGGGCACGTGTTGTTGGTTATATTTCTGTCGGTTGAGAAACTCATTAGTGAGGTACAGCGAACCATCAAGGTAATGACAAATGAACACTGATGCCCTAACAAGTAAAATACTATGAATGTCACCTATAAACAGAAGCTAAATTCCAGCGAATATCAGTTATTTCTAAACTACTACAGTTAGCCTCTAGATACAGTCCCAGTAAATGGCAAAAGTCACATTTTGCATGGTTGGAGCTTAACAATGAACAAAGCTGCGGGTGGCTCCAGTCACTCATGACCCCCAACAGGAACCAGCAGTAGAAAATGAATGAATAAGAAAAAAAAAGTATCTTAACAAGGTTCTAAGTAGAGCTTCAATATGCAACAAGAAATGGAAGTCAGACGAAACTTTTTTTAATTGAAAACAACATTTAAACTGAAATAGGCCGTTCTGCAGTTGATCAAAAGTTTAGGACCACATGCCTTTAAACGCCCAACTCCCGCAAAAATAAAGATTCAGTGTCATTTTCTGTCAGGTAATCACACTTTCATGATGTTCTGAAGGTAAAGGCAAAAAAAACTGTCTCTTTTTGAACGTGGTCGGGTTGTTAAGCTGCATAAGCAGGGCCTCTCACAGTGCCATCGCTGCTGAGAAGAGACGTAAAAGAATTTTGAAAAAAAAAAAAAATCTTAAAAGATCCTGAAGGTAATGGAACAAAAAAGTCAAGTGGAAGACCGAAATAAATGATACCAGCACTGAGCCGGAGGATGGTTTCCAACTTTACTGACACGACAAGCAGATCCACCTGAGATGTTTTCTATGCGCCGCAGGGAGGGGGCGCCATAATGATTTGGGGTGCATTTCCTTCAGTGGAACAATGGAGCTCCAGGTGGTGCAGGTCAAACGGCCTCTGGCTCTGTGCAGATGTTGCAGAGAGCATCCCTCATGACTGAGGCCCTCGTCTGTGGAACCACTGGGTTTTTCAACAGGACATCGTTACAATTCACAAAGCCCCAGGAGAAAAGACTTCTTCAGGAGAATAACATCACTCTTTTGGACCGTCCTGTGTGTTCCCCTGAACTAAACCCAATTGAGAACCTTTGAGGATGGACGGCAAGGGAAGTTTATAAAATGGATCCGTTCCAGACAGCAGATGCCTTTCTAGAGGTTGTCTTCATCACTTGGAGAAATGTTCCCACTCACCTCCTGGAAATGTTTGCATCAAGCGCCGCAACCAATTTTTGAAGTGATCAACAATAACTCACTACTGAGTTTGTGTTTGGGACTTTGATTTCTTTTTTGAGGATTTCGATTTTTTTTTTCTCTCTAAGGTGTGGTCCTAAACTTTTGATCAGCTGCAAAAAATAGTTTTCAATAAGATGCTTACTCAAACTTTTTTTTTTGTTTGGTCTCACTCCCTTTTCTTGTTGCTCATTGAAGCTCTGCTTGATCCAAGCATCAAATATGACTTTTACCATTTATTCAACTGGTCTTTAACATTTGATCGGGACTGTATGTCGCCAAAAGTGAAGATACTTTGCCTGCACCTGTCATGTACCTTGATGGCACACACAGTCCCTTATGACTGTGGATGTGGTGAGCCGTGGTGGACTTCTACATTGTACTTTTTTTGGCTAAATCTAACATGATCCTCAATGTTTGCGGTTGATCCTCTAATCCCCCAAACTGGAGTAAGCCAGGCCCAGATAGAGACAGATCGTGCAGGTCACCGGGGTCAGAGTGGATTTCAGCGGTTGTTGTGGTAAAAGAAAGGGTTTGGAGTGACATGTTACTGACAGATGTGTGCTTTTGCAGGTGGTGAGGAAAATGATGTGGCTCATGGACCATGTATTCAAATACACCAACTTTGGCCTGGTTTCTCTCATCCACGGGGACTTCTTCATCCGACAGGTGAGATATATTTGGACACACCAAGCATTTCAATTTCATTTGGGATTTCAAGAGGTCAGAGACACACACTTTTTTTTCCCATTTCACTTTTTGGTGGAGCTTATTATTCTGATACTGCTAAATTGCTTACACTAAAATTGTTGTGTGAAAATGATCTTTACACATACAAAAACATTTAAATCTTTAAATCTTTTAAATGATAATTGAATGAAATGTATTCACACTTTTTTGAGCAATCTGACAATTTTAGATGTATATAACATCAAGCACTAGCCTTTGTGAGTAGAGGTATCATAGTTGTCATTGGACAACATGGTATTTATTGCAACAAGGACTGGTCATACAAATCTAATCAGGATCTGATCGCTGTGAAGAAATGTTATTGTCGTGATTTCATCATTCTGTGCTTTCTTGATAAATACAGCGTTACGCTGAAACTCAAACACTTTTTTGATTCAATCGTCCTATGGTCAGCCTCCATCATGCTTCCGTGTAATGGGTGGATTTAACCAACCAAAGGGAAGTTTGAACTCTTAGAAGAAGCAGGTGTTTGTAGTTACAGACAGTTACACACTCTCACTCTCTCACATTCTCACTCATTCTCTACTGAAATTTCCTGCAAACGACAGAAAATATATCAAATTTATTTTGTGCAGTAAATGGTAAGCTAATTTTAGTTCAAATGTTTTTTGTGGAAAGTGATTTGAAAAGGCCACAATATAAAAACTAAAAGAAGCCAAAGCATGTGATGTTACTACAAAATGCATTGTCACAATACTAAACATTCAAACAATTTTCATACCAAGGAACAGGCTTGATACTCACTACCAATTTTGACCTTTTTTTTTTACATTATTACCATGACGTTCTATTTACCCAAAACTGAGGACACACTACGGTTGTGCTTGGTCACTCTTCGTCATCTTTAGTTGAAGGCAGTCGCAGTAGTTTCAGTGTTGTAGTGTGGACCTGTTACGACTGGATTCACGTTCAAATTGCAAAGTGTGCACCGCAGAAAGACGCGACTAGACTCCAGTCGCAGTCATTCCACCATGTTTGAATTTTAAGCCCAATTTTAGACGCTCTCGCAGTACAATGTACTGTTTACCGACACTGCAGTGCGCACATTGTCCAGCCACAAATGAAAAGAAGCTGAGAAGACAACGGGAGCAGCGTCAGAGGTCAAACTTTCTATGTTTCTCTTTTCAGAAAAGAGACATGCACAAAAAGCCCAACAAGACATTGGTTTATTATCCTTGCCTAAGCATCAGATTAGTGCTTGAAAGTGCACAAGCACTACTTTTACACGTAAAACAGAGCTGAAGCAGTAATAAAACCTCACTCACTGCGTGGTTTACCTCCCTCTTCTCTTTTCTCCTCCTCGTGCAGCTCATGCCTGTCTCATATAAATGCTCCACATGACACAGTTTTCCTGCGATAAATGTCCAACTTCTTCACCTGTGGCCACTTTTGAGTTAGCATCACTTCTAGGGCACAATAGTTTTGGTCAGAAGTCACATGATACTGTTTATCCAATGAGAAGTCAAGAAACACAATAGGCTCAATAAAGCATTAATAAATTGAGTTATGTGATTATTAAAGATTAT
This sequence comes from Rhinogobius similis, assembly GCA_019453435.1. Lineage (NCBI taxonomy): Eukaryota > Metazoa > Chordata > Actinopteri > Gobiiformes > Gobiidae > Rhinogobius > Rhinogobius similis. The sequence goes on along the minus strand of CM033620.1, from coordinate 32,943,255 downwards.
AACTTTTTTTTGTAGATTCTTGATTGTATTTAGAAGGGAAAGGTGTATTTAGTTGTCAGTCAGAACCATGCATTGTGCACTCTCTGCAGTTAAATGTGAACCTCAGGCTCTCTCTGAAATCCACGCACTGTAGACTACACAGAGAAAACCAACCTCAGAGTAGCATTTTAGGGCTCTTCTCAACATCACTATTTGAAATGAAATCACTTGTAGCACAGGTCCATTAAATCAAGCTACTTCTCAGATGAACTGAAGCCAAGTACTGAATTAACATGTGGTGTAATGCTAACAGCTACAAGAGCTATACTCAAAACAAACAACTTCAGTGATGAATGCACTCCAGCCGCTCGACCCGTTGCTCAGGTTTTAATGGCATAACTCGCATCAATGTACTACCACAACAGCATTAAGAGCATTAGCACTGATGCAGGAGGAGCCCCATTGATTTTTGTTGGGACCAATCGAAACATTCACATCTGCAAAGAGGAAACGCACCCATTATTATAAGCAGCTGATCTGACAGAGAATGGCAGCAGACTACAGACGGAAGATGTGCAGAGGCTATGAATGACCTTGGAATGGTCACTAACAAAGACTGTGTCTTTTGTGCTGCTTAGGCGACGTATATTTGACTCCAGTGGTAGTATTAAATGCATGTACTGTCCAGTCTTTTTTCACCAAGAGCCATGTATCAAAACATCCGCCAAGCGGAGGGCCATGCAGTGAATAATTGAAATGTGCTTTTAGTAGAGGTTTGACTTATCCACCAATATGATGTCTCTAAAAAGTGTGATATTGATGTTATTTTGGTTGTGATTTTCTAAACTTGTAGTAAAAAAAGTACTGTATATGGTAATTTTGGCCAGTTCACTATAATATCTGAGGATCTATTCACTCATTATTCTGCCCACTTTTGCCTCTTTTTGCTTCGGCGCTTTCATTGTTTTGGCACTTCCAGTTAAGCAGGAATTCCATTCACTTAAGCGGAGAACAGGGGAAAAAGTCTTTCAGCTACAATATGACAATATGATATAAAGTAGAATGTGTAAAATGTTGCTGTTGAGATTGGCATCGCTATGTAAAATGATACAAGCAGAAGACAATTAATGTTGATACCTGTGGCAACTTCCTGAATAAGGTGAATAAGCGAGCATCCACACTTATTGTCCACTTAATTTAATCCGCACCAAAGCAGAAGTAGACCTTAACTGGACACATGCGGTCTGTACTATACACACTATACATGCGATATTTTTAGTCGTTTGATAGTTGCATGAAAGGTCCAAGGTCAGGATATGCTTTGCCTTGCAAAGTTGTTGGAAATCTTGCCCTTGTAAAAAAATACTTCTGATTTCATCACACAACATAGTTAACAGAATTATTTAGCTAAAAATGTATTTGTCAAATGGTTCAATGTGTCAATGTATAATTGTACTTTCTGGTTGGATTTGGGGAGTAGATGTGACATATGTAGAGAGGACATTCCATTACTGTTACATTGTAAACAAGGGACATCTTATATTATTATTATTATTATCTTATTAAAGAGAAAATTGTTCCTTGTGCAAAAAATTTTCCTGCATTTAGGATGGAATGGTGTATATTAATAGATGGTGGAATTCCTTTAATTAATAGATAGTGGATTCCCTCTGCTTTCCTTCCTGTAATTTTCCACTATTTTTATTTTTTTCAACTTTTCTTCACAAATCTCAATCTGACTTGCATATAACTATGTAGTATTCCATCAAACAAAGGTGTACATGTTTTTCTCACTATCGCATGCACTTTAAGATGACGAATATATAGTGATGGTTTTACCTGTCGCGCAAAATATGGTGCTTTTTTTCCTTCTCTTTTTCTATAATCAAAGAAAAGGGCTTGCTGTCAATATTTCATTGCTAATTGTCAAAAACTGCAGAATGGACACAACAAACAGACTTCTGCTCTTTGTTTTTCCCAGGGTAAGGCTCACAGAGACAAGCAGCTGATTTACTTGAAGGAGCACTTGGACAGGTACTACCACAGCCGCGACCGCAAGTGGATCGTCCTGTTTCCAGAGGGCGGCTTCCTCCGAAAAAGGCGGGAAACCAGTCAGCTGTTTGCCAAGAAGAATTCTCTGCCCCACCTGACCCATGTGACCCTACCACGCATGGGGGCCACACACGTCATTCTCAAGACTCTGGGGGGGCTGCAGGAGAACGGCAGTGTGGGAGGGGACACTGGCAACAACAACCAGACTGGTACGTATGCACACAATACAAATACAAAACATTCACTTTGGGTACACAAAATATTACAATTGTGCTTATTTCCAACTGAAAGCATTTCTTGTGAGCAGCGAATACTGTGTCCATTGTGTTTTGCGTCACCTTTTCTGCTTTTGCCCTGTAGCGTTTCTTTCAATGTCAAGCTAATTTGCTGAAAAGTGCTATAGAGGAAGTAACTCTTCAAAAGTAAGAGTGGACTCTCAAAATAGGAAGTTAACTGTTACTTTTTGAAAATTGAAAAATGTAAAATAAAATACCTGTATAGTTTTTAAGAACGGAAATATGTTGTTGGTTCTTTACGTGAGTTCTGAAGGAGTGTTTTATTGCGTGGCATGTTCTGAAAAATAGTCTTTGATAACAGTAGTAAAAAGAGCTCAGATGAAATGTTCTAATTCCCTACTTTCCTCAAAGGTCGTTCAGGTGTCTTAAATTCTAACTCGAACCATATGGTAAAGAAACCAGTGGGGTTGGGCCCTATGTCGGTCAGATACAGAAGTATGCCCCAATATTTAGCACCAATATTTACTTTCACGCATCTCCAGTGTCTGTATGTCATTCCTGTCATCACTGTTGTCAGTGCATCAAATGTGTATTTTTAGACACTAGCGAGTTACAAATAAAAACTGAAGAGTGTAGAAAATGTAAGCTGTAATGCAACACTATTATTTTGCTAAATATTTATTGTTCTATTATTTTAGCTTTTTGTCGTTCAAAATCCTTACGTCTTCCAAAAAGTATTTCAACTAGAGCTCTTGCATGCATTTCGTGTGTGTGCTCCTTCACAGTGTAGTGATTTGTGGTTTGTGGCTTTGCCGTGGGTTCGAGTCTCGGCCTCAACCGTTTGGAGAACGTAAATAAATAATTGTCATCTTTGTACACTTATGACCCTGCAGTCTTGGTTAAATTAATTTTGTATCATAGAATTTTAGAAATGTCACTTGCCTTTTAATTTGCAAGACACCAGACTTGATCATTTTGGGTTATTTCAAAACGTGTCCCAGTGGCCCTTATGCTGTGCTAGCCCTGAGGCAGACAGAATGAACCTCTTCAGAGTGCAAGCACAGCACCACTCCTCCCACTTCAGCAGACCACCCCCACATCAGCTTCATGTGCAAGTCTTGGAAAAGCCTCAGTCTGCAGGGTTCTCCATTTAGACAACTGTAGTTTAGAAAAGTGTTGAATCCTTCTAATTGTGTCAATCATTTGGGACAAGGCCCTCAGATGTTATGTCGACTTCATAAGAAAGTCCAAAGACTGGATTCTGACTTATTATATTAGTCCTGATGTAGACATGGGTTGGTCCTATTCGAGTCTTGGTTTAGTCCTGGTCTAGTCCTGGTTTAGTTCAGGGTTTAGTCTCACTTTAGACCTAATTTAATGTGAGGTGTGTGGGCAAACTTGTGAACGAAGTCCGACAGGGTTGAGAAGGTTTGGAAAGGTCTATATTGAGTGGCTATCAGTTAACCCTAAAAAAAAAAAATCCATATCCATTTCACTTTGGTCACCACTCCTTCTGTTCCCTCAGTCGTCTTTGTCCTCTGTAAATTTAAAGATACTTCAAAATGTATAGTTTCATATAGATCTTTTCAGTGTTTGTAAAAAGGCTGGTAAAAGCTGGTACAGGATGGAACATTCACCCCAATGCATTTTCAGTGTGACCTTTGGCAATACCCTTCAAATATGTGGGAAAAAACTGGGTTTAGTTTAGTTTAGTTTGAACAAACTGTTTGTCACTGAAAAGAGGTTCAGTCACAGTGAGCGTCATACTCTGGTTTAGAGTTATGGACCAATCAGCTGTGGGTACACCTTACACCTCTACACCTCTGTACACTTCTGATCTTTGGATCAGAGTCTCACTTATTCAGTAGAATTAATTGATTGACATGAATTTCAAACTCTGAGTAAGTTCAACCAGTTCAACAGGCTTCTGAGCCCCGTTAGAAAACATCACCTTGTGTATAAGTGTTTTGTGTAGTTTATTGATATAGTAGTTAGCAGTCCCCGTGTCTCCCCTCTGCTGGCCTGTCCCTGCTCTCCCTCCGGTGGTCCCGGTCTGTCTCTACCCACTCCCCCCTCTCTATCCACTATCCCCCTGTGCCGTCTGTCTCTCCCGTCCCTCTGCTCTCCTCTCTCCACTATTCCCCCGTCCCGTCTGTCTTTCCGTCCTCTGTAGTGTGACTCAGCAACTATGATCCTCTGTGTCTTTGAGCGGGACACTTTTGCCTGGGGGACACGTGTTTGTGCCTCAGTTTGAATGCGTTGGTGTGGGTCAGGAGGAAGGACGGTGACTGACGCAGAGCACTCTGTTGTCCTATGTCCTCTGGGTCTGCAGCATGCTGGAGGACATACAGTTACATGTTGGGATGTGGCCTGTTATAAATCATGACAATCTTATGTTTTTCTGATGTCAAGATTGTCATTTAAAAGTGCACTGCATAACTTTTGTGTTGTAGAATACGCCTCTTGATTGCTTCTTTAGAGTTGACCTTGCTTTGTGTTCCTCAGTATCAAACACATCTATCTCCATGAAGACAAATGGCGGACACAATTAGGAAAACACAAGTAAAAATTAATGAATGAATCGAGATTACATAAATGCTAGACATTGAATACATTAAATTACATACTGTAAATCTTCCAGGCAAAGCAATAACATAATACAACTGTATTATGTAGTGTTATCAGTATGTCAGGTAACTGGGAAGTTGGTTATTTCCCATTGAGCATTATGAGTTCTGACTTCCGCCGTGGGGCGGAAACCGTTAACAACCTCGCTCCTGATTAGTCTGTGTGGTTGCCACGATACGCACTCGGATTTCCAAATATGGAGTCTGGCTCCACTTTAGCCGCTATAACTGCTAGCCACGATGGGCTTCATTTGGCTGGAGTCAAACGCTATGGGTGACGTCACATTCCCTTAGTCCATCGATATGTACGGTCCATGCTCCCAATTCACAAGTAGGATTTACCAATTGGATCTGCGTTCAACGACATTTCCAAGTCGGAGGTGGAAAATATCCCAGTTACCAGTCGCCTGGAACGAACCATTAGTTTAGCGCTGCAGCTAGTATTTTTCTGTGAACATCTGCAGTCCAATGATTCCAGCAGTTCAATTGTTAACCAGCATGAAGAATGGGATAACATTGATCTGAGTAGTTCTCTAGAGAAATCCGACTGTAATCAGACATGGGGCATATCCTGAATACTCCCTGCATGTAAACAAAGCAACCGATAAGACCTGATAAAATGTGTGTGAAAGCATCAAAGTTCACTGCACTGGTATGTGATGTGTCACAGTGGGCAGGGTCATTAGCCTCCAACTTAGAAGATGTTGTTTTGATTTAGTTGGATTTGTTTTTTTGTTTTTTTTTTAAAGATGGCTAACAAGAAGTTCTGTGACCTTGGACTCAACTAAGTAGGGTTGTCAAATAAATTGATACCCAGAAACTAATGGATACTAAAACTTGAAACTGAAAAAACTAGATACTATAACAAGTATAGATACTGAAAAAAAAATTATCACATATTTAGGACACATTTAATCTTTCCTGAATAATTTTAGTCTAATCTTGATACATCAGAACCAGTATAAGACCACATGATGACATAAAAGTATGGCTGTCTTTCTGCCCGCCAGCAGTACGCTGGATGTTTAATTCTTTTTTTCCTTTTAATCCACATCTGATAAAAGGAAGCTATCGAGCTGCTGGACATGTTAAATGTGAAAAGGAAGCTGTAACCCACTCATTCACAGTCAAATCAAACATTCTGGGATGAATTAGAGTAAAATTACACTAAAATAAAAAAATAAAAAAAAATGTATAGGACTTTTATATGGATCCCGCCTGGAATTTTTTACTTTATTACAAGTCCCTAAAACATTTTTTTTTGTTTTTTGTTAAATTAGCTTCAGCTTTGAAAAAGGAATTGTCAAAACCCATGAAAAGCCAAACTAGTGTAAATCAGACAAAATCTAAAGACACTAGCTTCACTTTAACAAAAAAAATGTAGGTGGACTTCTGATATTTCTCTGAGCAGAGCCTGTTGTAATTAGAGTAAATCAAACACCAGAGGCCAAAACTACAGAGTTTCAGCTTCATAAAGAGTCAAGCCAATAGTTTGTGCTCTACAGGGTTCAGAAACGGCTTCAGTTTGAAATGGAGCTTATTTTAGTCAGACGTTTGAGGAAAAATGGGTCCGATCTGTATGGGTTTAATAGGTTAAAGAAACTATTTGGTGTTGAAAATTACATTGTATTGTTTCAAAATGGTGTTTCTTTTGGATCAAAGTAGAGGAATTTTAGTATTGTGTCAACGCTAAACACTTAAGTCTCTTCTGAGTGCTGCCATGACAGAACATTTTACTACTCTTTAAAGTGTCGCTTAAAGACCTTGTGTCATTGCAGTCATTTGTGAACTTGGATAATAAAAATCTCAAAAAACAGCTGTTCGACTTGTTTCTACATGTTTTGCTCAAAGTCTGAAGCCTCAAGCCTCTCATCCCACCACTCTAGGGCTGCAAGGTCACTAAAAGTCACATCACAATTTAGTATGTAAGTAATTAAACTGCCCAGTCTTATTAAAAGGTGCTGCCCTTGTAGTTGACCGATCTCTACAAACATTTTCTGAAATGCATGATTCTTACTTAGGGACTCCACCCCTTCTTTGCCTTTTGAGGGTAACATTGATTGAGATTTTCAATTATTGTTCGAACCTCATGGGATTCAGTTTTTGTGGGACACCACACAAGCCCGTTATAAAATTTGTGTTGCTTGTCCTGGACATGTGGGACAGTCTGTTACTCTGTTTGATTTAACCTTGTTTCCACCAGTCTTACTCTACTCTACTACCCCTTGTTGGAGCATTTCAGTTTGCCCTTCTTTCCTGAAACCAGATATTGTTTGAGTGTCTGCTTGGGTTGATTTATCGAAAGAAATATTGCTAGACTAATTGATTACCAAAACAATCGTTAGTTGCAGCCCTGCAGTTACTCCACCGGTCACTGCCTTAGATCCTCATGAATGCTGACCAATAGCAGGAGTGGGGGGGCAGAGTGTTTGTTTGAACATAGAGCTGCATTAAACAGAAAAAATGTGTACGGCTATTTTTCATGTTTCATTTCACGTTTTTTTATTGCCATAACTGCCCAGCCCTTGAAAACAAACTAGTTTTCCAGCAAAAATAAATAATGTTTTTCATTACATTTTAAGTGTGACACAATTACTTTTAGATATTTTAACATGTCACATTTATGTTATGTGACATATATTGATTCACTTAATTAATTACAAATTAATTAATTATATCACTGTCCTTTCTGAAAGAATGTTTTTGACATTCAGTACTCTTACAAAAACATCAACTTCCTATCAATACAACCATCTAACGTGACTGTATTTTACAAGTAAAAACAAATAACCCTTGTTTTACTAAAGGCAAACAAGAACTTAAAGCATATAGTATTATAATAATTCAATGTAATATGGCTATGGGATTGTTAAGTGTGACATCATCACAGTTGTTTGGGTCCAAATGTTCACTAGAATGATAAGTGTACCCTGACCTGTCTGAATGTCTATGGAAGTTTTAATATGAAAACAACATTTTACAAAGCCCCGGAGCAGGTTAAAATCTGTCAGAATTCCATTATAGTGAATGAGACTGTAATTCCATTGGACCAGGAAGTAGCCAGTGATGTGATGACAATCATCACTTAACTGTCCCATGGTCGGTTAGAGGGAGATTAATTAATTAATTAAATGTCAAAAAAAAAAAAAAAAAAAAAAAAAAAGGTAATTTATTTTTATAACATTTTAAATAAATGTGTGAATTGAAGACCTTTTCCCAGTAGTCAATTATCCTGTTGATGTGTGTTTATTTTAACTAGGCCTGTCAAAGTTAACGCATTAACTCATGCGATTAATCATAGAAAATTGACACATTAATCGCAAATTGACTCGGATTAATCACACGGGTTGATTTGACGAAACACGCTTTTTAGATCACGCAGGAGGCTTTACCTGAGCAAAGGAGGAAGGTCCAGGGGAAGCGCTGTAGTCGCGCGGTTCATTTTACACATAGAATCCATAAATCCTCACGTTGAGGAGCGCAGAAATATCAGTGGCTTATGTTTACGAGCGCAGAGCAAACCAAACACACGGCGGAAATCATGTGTGGTACGTGACAAAAACAAAACTGGCGAGTGAGCGCTAAAACAAGTGAACTGGACCAAACATGTCACCAAACTATTACAGAGCACTTATAGACACCAGACCCACACCAACAGCTCCATCTGTGTGGTCCCTTAATCCATTAAACCTATGTTTGGTCATAAAGCCTAGGTTTACCTGAAATGTGTGCCACTAGACAAATCTAAATAATTTATTTGGATCTGTGAATTAATAAAATGATTTAATTTTCAGCAGAAAATGCATGTGATGCGATTGATCGTGACACAGTTCTGAAGTGTGATTAATCAGATTCATTTTTTTATTGTTTGACAGCACTAATTTTAACCCTTGTGCTCTCTTCGTTTGAGCAATGCACATTTCTCAAAGAACAATGTTTTCATATATGAAAAAAAACAACTTTTTTTATTTGCATAAATTGTATGTTAGGTGATGTTTTGGGCCACCCATGAAAGTTTCATAGCGATTAAATATTTTTTTACATTTTTTTTAGATGGGGTCAAATGGACCCGAAGATAACGGGAGGGTTAAGCCCAAACTTGACTGTACACAATACAAAAGACACATTTGTTAAAAATGTATTCATGGAAACAATCCAAAGATAAACTTTTCTAATTGTCAAATGTCTCCTCTTTTTTCAGGTATAATAAAATCCAAAAGCCTGCAGTGGGTAATAGATGTAACTATAGCCTACCCCAAAGCAAGACCTATGGACATCCAGACCTGGATCTTTGGATACAGGCCTCCAACAGTCACACATGTACACTACAGGTGAGAGACCTCAGTCCCACATGTACACTACACACATGTACACTACACACATGTACACTATACACATGTACACTACAGGTGAGAGACCTCAGTCCCACATGTACACTACACACATGTACACTACAGCTGAGAGACCTCAGTCCCACATCTACACTACACACATGTACACTACAGCTGAGAGACCTCAGTCCCACATCTACACTACACACATGTACACTACAGCTGAGAGACCTCAGTCCCACATCTACACTACACACATGTACACTACACACATGTACACTATACACATGTACACTACACACATGTACACTACAGGTGAGAGACCTCAGTCCCAGATGTACACTACACACATGTACACTACACACATATACACTACACACATGTACACTACAGGTGAGAGACCTCAGTCCCACATGTACACTACACACATGTACACTACAGGTGAGAGACCTCAGTCCCACATGTACACTACACACATGTACACTACAGGTGAGAGACCTCAGTCCCACATGTACACTACACACATGTACACTACACACATGTACACTACACACATGTACACTACAGGTGAGAGACCTCAGTCCCACATGTACACTACACACATGTACACTACACACATGTACACTATACACATGTACACTACACACATATACACTACACACATGTACACTACAGGTGAGAGACTTCAGTCCCACATGTACACTACACACATGTACACTATAGCTGAGAGACCTCAGTCCCACATCTACACTACACACATGTACACTACAGGTGAGAGACCTCAGTCCCACATGTACACTAAACACATGTACACTACACACATGTACACTATACACATGTACACTACACACATGTACACTACAGGTGAGAGACCTCAGTCCCAGATGTACACTACACACATGTACACTACACACATATACACTACACACATGTACACTACAGGTGAGAGACCTCAGTCCCACATGTACACTACACACATGTACACTACAGGTGAGAGACCTCAGTCACACATGTACACTACGCACATGTACACTACGCACATGTACACTACACACATGTACACTACAGGTGAGAGACCTCAGTCCCACATGTACACTACACACATGTACACTACAGGTGAGAGACCTCAGTCCCACATGTACACTACACACAAGTACACTACACACATGTACACTACACACATGTACACTACACACATGTACACGACAGGTGAGAGACCTCAGTCCCACATGTACACTACACACATGTACACTACACACATGTACACTACACACATGTACACTACAGGTGAGAGACCTCAGTCCCACATGTACACTACACACATGTACACTACAGGTGAGAGACCTCAGTCCCACATGTACACTACACACAAGTACACTACACACATGTACACTACGCACATGTACACTACGCACATGTACACTACACACATGTACACTACAGGTGAGCGACCTCACTCCCACATGTACACTACGCACATGTACACTACGCACATGTACACTACGCACATGTACACTACACACATGTACACTACACACATGTACACTACAGGTGAGAGACCTCAGTCACACATGTACACTACGCACATGTACACTACGCACATGTACACTACACACATGTACACTACACACATGTACACTACAGGTGAGAGACCTCACTCCCACATGTACACTACACACATGTACACTACACACATGTACACTACACATATGTACACTACACACATATACACTACACACATGTACACTACAGGTGAGAGACCTCAGTCCCACATGTACACTACACACATGTACACTACAGGTTAGAGACCCCAGTCACACATGTACACTACGCACATGTACACTACAGGTGAGAGACCTCAGTCACACATGTAGACTACACACGTACACTACACACATGTACACTACAAGTGAGAGACCTCAGTCCCACATGTACACTACACACATGTACACTACAGGTGAGAGACCTCAGTCCCACATGTACACTACACACATGTACACTACACACATGTACACTACAGGTGAGAGACCTCAGTCCCACATGTACACTACACACATGTACACGACAGGTGAGAGACCTCAGTCCCACATGTACACTTGTGGGGAAGCTGGCCCGTAGTGGTCGAAGTAGGAGGCAGACATACAAAAGTCTTGTACCAGACAAGATTTATTAAAACGAACAAAACACATGTGCACACAACTGCACTGAAGTCTCTCTTCCTGAAATGGGGCCAGCAGAACCTTTTTATGCCCTAGGCCCCTCCCCTAGGACAGTACACCTGGATTGCAGGTAACTGCACCCTTTAACTCCATGGAGGCAATGGAATTACAATCTCCCTCCATGGACCAATGTCCCCAAAACAATTCAGATGTTTAACTGAAACTACAAACACAAAACAAATAAATTTTAAACACCTTATTAAACTAAATCCAAATTGAACTATGGCAGTTCTCCCCTCCACATGGTCTGGCCCATGACCCCAACAAAGGTTTTAAAAAATGGCCGCCATGAGGCCCTCCTCCTCTTTGACCAGACCATGTGGTGGACAAGGTAAGTTTGTTGAAATTAACTGAAATACAAATTTAAACAAATAAACACATTGAAAAGGAACTTATGTGTTTTGTGATAACTAAAAAAACTAAACTAAACAAACCCCGGATTAAGTTTACAGTTGAGTATGAGAAATTGAAAAATAGAAATTAAGAGTGATTAAAAGGGACAAAGACCCACTTTGTCACACACCCCCCCTCTTAAGACCGTTACTCCTGTGAGTCACGGGACAGGAAATCCATATATACACATTTTAAAGATTCTAGGCAAACACAGTAACCAATTTACAATAAACACTTTCACACTAAGACAGTAGGCAACTTCAAAGTGTCCAAAGCTCCTCTTGTATCAAGAACTTCTTCTCCAATGCAAGTACCTTACTTCACCTGGAAAGAGTCTAGTTCCAAACAGCTCCCAATCTTCAGCAGACCAAGAACGCAGGCCTGGTGAACCTTGAGCTGGTGAACCTTGACTCCTCAGTGGGTTCTTGGACCTCAGGAATAAAAGACCCAAACCATTCTCCAAACTCCTCAGATAGCGCTGGCTGCTCCAACTGCACACAGCTACAGTGAAGACACCAAGCACTCCACAGCTCCCGACAGCAGCTCACAGCAACTACTGACGTTTATGCCACAGTCGACCAAAACACGCCACGACTCTTATGGTGTCCAAGAAGCCAAAAGTTGCTCCATTTTTCCGTGGGGGACCTCTGCACGAGATGCTTTCCTCTCTTCAGGGCCTTCTCTGCAAGCTCCACATGGCTTTGCTGTACCTCCCATTGGAGGTGAGAAAACTGGTTCCTTCGTTGCCTCATAAGATCTTGTAGACTTGCCCATTGTCCAGAGATGTTCGACTGTAGTTCTCTGCCGAATGCCCCCTGTTGGTTGTCAGGTGGACCTGTGACTCCATCAGCAGGAACCTTCTTCTGTCTGGTTTCCATTATTCTTCACTGCTCCTTCTGGCCTGGATCCCACCGCTGCCACCAAATGTGGGGATGTGGCCCGTAGTGGTCGAAGTAGGAGGCAGACATACAAAAGTCTTGTACCAGACAAGATTTATTAAAACGAACAAAACACATGTGCACACAACTGCACTGAAGTCTCTCTTCCTGAAATGGGGCCAGCAGAACCTTTTTATGCCCTAGGCCCCTCCCCTAGGACAGTACACCTGGATTGCAGGTAACTGCACCCTTTAACTCCATGGAGGCAATGGAATTACAATCTCCCTCCATGGACCAATGTCCCCAAAACAATTCAGATGTTTAACTGAAACTACAAACACAAAACAAATAAATTTTAAACACCTTATTAAACTAAATCCAAATTGAACTATGGCAGTTCTCCCCTCCACATGGTCTGGCCCATGACCCCAACAAAGGTTTTAAAAAATGGCCGCCATGAGGCCCTCCTCCTCTTTGACCAGACCATGTGGTGGACAAGGTAAGTTTGTTGAAATTAACTGAAATACAAATTTAAACAAATAAACACATTGAAAAGGAACTTATGTGTTTTGTGATAACTAAAAAAACTAAACTAAACAAACCCCGGATTAAGTTTACAGTTGAGTATGAGAAATTGAAAAATAGAAATTAAGAGTGATTAAAAGGGACAAAGACCCACTTTGTCACAACACTACACACATGTACACTACAGGTGAGAGACCTCAGTCCCACATGTACACTACACACATGTACACTACAGGTTAGAGACCTCAGTCCCACATGTACACTACGCACATGTACACTACGCACATGTACACTACAGGTGAGAGACCTCAGTCACACATGTACTCTACGCACATGTACACTACGCACATGTACACTACATACATGTACACTACACCGTTGGTAATTTTGTCCAACGCGGTTAGTTTCACTGTGAATTCTCCGCCATTTCCCCTGCCAGTGTGAGTCTGGAGTCGCATGCCCGGATTGTGTGACGTCATCTCTCAGAGTTCCACTGCTGTTTTGTCTTTGCGTTAGACAATAGTTGTGTAAATGTGTCCTTCGCCTCAAGTGAAATTTTCTACCCGCCCTAAGATGTTTGACCCTGTAATCCGTCTCACATGCTTGAAGTTTGCAGCTTATTGTAATGGATGTAAACACATATTCCCCAGGTTTTCTCAGTATCGTTGCATAGTTAATGCATTTGGGTCTTTTCTGTCCTTCACTTTGCCCCCTGCTTTTCTTTTTTAGATTTTCCGGCCCAAGGGCTTTATTTGAAGGGACAGTACTTCATGGGTTTCAGGCGTAAGAATTCCTTCCTGATTTGAATGATTTTACATTGCAACCGTCCTACATTTTTAGTGCAATTCAAATAAAAATATATCTTTTGACTGGGGAAATCAGAAAGGAATCATTTGACTGAAACCCTTGAATAGTGTGGAATGGGGAGAGAGAGGGGATAGTGACATTCTGCTATCCCTGTGTAACGCTTTTTAAACCACCACACTAGCAGTGTGCACATGTCCTCCTCGGTTTTAATCTGTCCCTTGTGATATAGTATGGTGAAACGCTACAATCACTCTTTGCTTGATGACTCTAAACACAAAACACAAGTGCTGAAAATATTGAGTAGTTGTTGCATGTTGTCTTGTGTGATTTATTACAAGTGGTGGCTCTCGGGGGGGTTCTCCAATGCAGCGAATCTACTTGATTAGGGCAAGATCATTAGGGCCACAATTAGGAGCAGAGCAGGGCCTTGTGCTTGTCCTAGTCCACATGGGACTTTTCAGGGTGGAACATAAATGTAAAGGACTTCTCATAATCATGCCATTAAACTCAACATTTCCTTGGGTTTATAGCTATAGTACATTGTTATTGTTGATGTTTTCTGCCATTTCAGTATTTTGATTGTAGCATATTTTTTATTTATTACTGCCCTAAAAAACCTTATTCACCTTATTTGGCCCCCGCCCACTTTTGCCTCTTTGTGCCACAGATCTGCACTCCTGTAGTAAAGAACCCCGTTCATGTATATGGCGAACGAGAGAAAAGTCTTGCCACAAAAATATTAGATAAAGTAGCTTGATATGTGTAAAATGTTTTATGAACACGGGTAACAATAAGTCAACAATGCACCAGTTTCTGGGTCTGAAAAAAGTCTGAAAACAGTTTTTTAGTCGAGCTTGCCTGCCCCATGTAAACTAATACAATGGAAAAAAGATGGCAGCACCTACAGAAACTTCCGGAATAAGGTGAATACAATGTATAGTATCTTTATAAATGTATAATTTATTGATATTTTTGTCTATTTTTCTTCTCTTGGTTAACTTTTAGTGTAGATTATTAATAATAGATTATTAATTGTTTAAAGTAATGTAACTGCTGTGAGAAAATCTTCAAACTGATGGGATTTCTTATTGGATCTAAACTGTACTTAGGTTTGAATTGTGTGTTTCTTACAGCCAGCAGTGAAAAGTGCTGTGTAAGTGCCACTGAACTGTCAGTCTGTGGTTGATTCAGCTGCTCTGCTCTTGCGGGTATCAGCCATTTAACCAGTTAGAGCCGTACCTTTGTGCTACACCAACAAGATTTTTAATAACCACATTTTTGGGCTTTATGTTGTGTGTATAGATACTTATAATATGAATATGAGACAAAATGAGACATTGAGACATTACAGTTAAGCATTAAATTATATATTATGCCAAATCTACTTTTATTACATTTTAACCATGTAATAATGGCTCGTCCTCACATTACTTTTAGTTGTATTTGAGTGACCTCTCTCTCTCTCTCTCTCTCTCTTTCTCTCTTTCTCTCTTTTTCTCTCTCTCTCTCTCACTCCTTCTCTTCGCTCTCATACTCTCTTCATCCTCTCCTCTTTCTTTCCCGTCCCATTTGCTCTGCCTCTGACCTTGGTATTATTCTGTTGCCCTCTGCTGTCAGTTCATATATAGATTATAAAACGACCACGACTTTTCCGACACGACTATTATTCTGGTTTTAATACCTCCCCTCTCTCCCTTTCAGTTTCCCTCCCTCCCTTACTCCCTTTCACTCTCCCTAAATCTCAGTAGTGTGTGGATAATCTGGGTTCCAGATTGGAGCGGACTATAAGCCTATAGTGCAGATGGACATAGGTGCTTGAATATTCACAAAACTTTTTGATATCGTCTTTCTTATTGTCTCTCGTCCATTTGCTTTCGGTGTAACTGGGATTTTGAAACGAATCATATTGAAAAAATTGCTCCCCCCAAAAAGGTTAATCTATTAAAAAATATTCTGTCCATCTGTAATGTGCAAAGATGTATCGCACAAAATTTTAATAACATGTTTTTGAATTCCCCTGTGCCGCTCAGTGATCGTGTGGATAGTAACGCCATCGGTTTGCTGAATGCTCTTCCCTCTCTCATCCCCATTTCACGCTACAATGTTCTGTCCAGTGAAATTTAAGAACTGCAGATTTTGCTGGTTAATGTAAAGTGTGTCGCAACATCAAGTTTGAGTGTTACGATTAATGGGAGAAAAAACCTCATGGTTTGATGATTATTCTCAATTATTGACGCCACCAATCAACCTTGATTGATGATAAAGTAAAGCTAAAATGACATTAAAACAGCCGGACAAAACTGTGCTTTACATTTGTTTACTTTGTGTAGATTGAATTGAAATGACTTATTTTGCTTCTAAAATAGTCACAATTATAATTTTGTACCTGAATTATTTTGATGTCCCTTATACAATGTACTATGAAGGGCTTACTAACATGTTTCTGTGTGTCCAAAGTCGTCTTCTGTTCACACACTGTTCACACAATGTTCACGTGGCGCAACAACGCTTTGACCCGCACACACTGACCCTTGTGCATCCAGAGCAGGTTCACCGTGGCTCAACTGGGCAGGGAACTCTTATCAGTGACCAGGACAAACCAGCCAGCTTTACCTCACCTGAACCAGGAACTCCTTCTTAGTCTTACTTCCTATTTCTTTATGGGTTCTTATTTCATTCCACATTATGTTTAAAAACTGAATGAAGCTGGTCCTCTGTCCTCATGTTACACAAGCCTGATTTGTGATAAATATTTCAGTTGGAGCACAGCGGTTGTGGTTGGGTTCCACGTAGCTCTAAGCGTTCCGAGCTGGGCCTAAGTGCTCCATTGTCTGGCAGTAAAACGTGGCTCAGGTTTCTGCTGTTTAACAAACCCTCAGTGAGCTGTGAGCAGGGGAGAGAGCGCCACCTACCCTTCGGTATTGTCATTTCATTTTTATTGTATTAAAAAGAATTTCTGCCTCCCATCTTTTCTCTCCTTTCTCTCTCTTCACCCCTCTTTTTCGTTTTGCCCTCCCTAATCTCCCGTGATTTCTTACATGTCTCAATGTACATGATAACTCTGATTTTTGTCTCGCTTCTCAAGAGAAATTGTTAGTAGGGCTGCAACAAACTATTATTTTGGTAATCGGTTACTCAAGCAATTATTCTTCCAATTAATCAGTTGTGTAGAATCTGAACGCTAGTAAGTATGACATTTTTACTCAATTTGACACAGATTAAGCTGAAGTGAAGCTGTTTGAGAACCTCCTGTTGGTGAATATAACAGACAAAAGGGTGTTCAAATCCCATTCCTGCCTTGTCAGGGAAATAAAACCTCTTCTTTCAGCTCATGGCATGTTTTGGAGTCTGTGTATAGACCAGTTAGCGATTGTTCGATGATTGAATACATTTTCTATACTAATACTACTATACTATTTCTATAATCCGTTAGTCGCTATTAATCAATTAACTTATTACAGCCCTTCCTATTAGACCACTCCTGTCCCAGTCTACAGCAGGTCAAAGAACCATTAGCTGCAAAAAGGGACGTTCTTCTAGCAATATAAAACTTTGGAACTGTAATTGCTAATAAAAACATTTATCATACATATAACCTCACTTTGGGCAAATATAGATAAACAACATTGATTTTCAGGCATGAGGAACTGTGTTGTTCAGGCATGAGGAACATGTTATTTGATCTTTGCAGCACAAATAAACACAATGAGGTGCTGGTAGTTTTTTGGTTTCATTTGAACGCAGACACTAATCTGTTTTATATTTTCCTGGTTGTTTCTTACCTGGTCCAGTCGAATTCCTCCTAGTCTGCTCCTACTACGATCGGACTACACTGTTACATGCAGCAGGAATGTGTTATTTGGATCTTGATCGAATCAAGACTCAATCAGAGGTTACATGCACTTTAAAAATCTGAATCAGAATTACTTTTATTCATCCCTAAGGGGAAGGCAGAAGAAATTGTTACAAAATAAAGAAAAGTAAAATTTTGTTTCTTGGCATAGGCCAGTTTCATTGCATATAAGTGTAGTGTCTCTCTTTCTGTCAGTCTGTCACTCTCCTCCTCTCTTTTTTGCTTTTTTCCCTCTTCTTTTCTTCTTTCCCTCCATCTTCTCTGTCCCTCATCTCAGCTTTCTCTCTCCTGCTCTCCCCTCTCTTCTCTCTCTCCTTCACACACAGGAGCCAGTACTGATCCTATAGTGCAGGTATGTTTTATTGTTAGGGAGCAGAAGAACAGCTGTACTGTGGTGGGGATGTGGAGGAGACATTACCCTCTGTGTGAAGGTGACCACAGGCTGAGTGCAGGCATAGCTCAGTGGGGACCCCATCTGGCATAGTATGGTATTGCACCAGGCACCATTATTATGGACCGTAGAAGTGACCCTTACTGACACGTGAGGAGATTCTGGTATTGCAATTTCTCTGCGAACTATATGATTATGGAAGTAATTTTTTGTTATCATATTGGATAACAGGATGCGTTTAGATATTGCCTGACAAATATAGTTTGTGTTGTCAGCAGTGTATGTTTTTATCTAGGGGACCCTCCTGCAGCAATGGTTTCATAGTCTCTGGGTACTTGAATTATAAAGAAAGTTGATCCTTGTTTTGCACTATTGGTGACAAATGATGAAGCCATGTGTTTTTCTCTCTTTGAAACTGGTTCCCTGCTTCCTCTGTGAGTTCACTGACATTTCTCTGACTTCTGTGCAAGAACTGCCGATGTTCAACCGGTCCACCACTGCATTCTCACCGCTCCTTGTATTTAGCTTTAGTTTAGTTTATCAAATTAACTGAAGAAATGGCACGATGGCAAATTGCAAATTATCACGTACTCAACAGTGACAATGTAGCTACAGCCAGCTAACAATGGGACTGTTCACAGGAATAACATAATAACATTATCAGGGACTCCTGCTTTCACAGATCAGTAGCGTATAAGCCAGAGTTTGCAGACCAGTTCTACTGATTGAGAATGACTTTTGGATGGTAGTCGAAACATCCTGATTGATGACCTTTGAAACTTTTTCTGACCTGTCTCTGGCCTGTGTTGCAGGATGTACCCCATAAAGGAGGTCCCTGTGGAGGCCAAGGCACTCGCAGACTGGCTGTACCAGAGGTTTGTGGAGAAGGAGCACCTACTGGAGCACTTCTACAAAACAGGTAATGCTTCCCTCCCCTATTGGCATTTGTTTCAAGCCATAAAAGGTTAGCAACCAAGTAGAGCGATATATGACTAGAAACATACCAAAGCCTACTTGTGCAAATTAACACAACTGTTATTGTATAAAACTATAGAGTTCTAATTATAGACAATTCTTGTGTGATTTTGAGTTGCACCATGTAATACATACCGAATGTCTTTTACCCTTAATTAATTATAGCACCATTGTAGCTGTGATAAGACCATATATACCATATATATGAGGTGCAATTTTAGGCGTGGTGCTCTTTTTATCAAGAGCTGTGTCAGTTTTATGCCAAATATAATGGGCTACACAACTTCCAGAAAGTTAAACTTTTGTCTCACAGAATATCCGGTCCAGGTAAATGTGACCTGAGCTTTTGTGTGGCCAGTGAAACTAAATTCTGCTTTCTAATGGTGGTCAATCATAAGGTGCTATTACTTTTTCACACGGGGTAGATCGTTTTGGGTGATTTTTTTTTTTTTCCTTTTTAATATATAGATTAAGTAAAAAACTGCATTTTGCATTTACTTGTGTTGGGTTGATAATCTGAAACACTTAAAGTCTATAGGACAGGTTCTTAATTTAAATTTCTAAATAAGACTTAATTTGATGGTATGGCAGCTCTGGTAAATATTTATCTTAGTTTTACTTTTGTGAAGTTGCAGTTTGTGAAGAAATTTTGAAAAATTACAGGAGTAGAGCTGAGATCGTAAATGTAATCCCTCTACCTATGTCATCAAAAAGTGACAGTTATAACCATCATTCAACAAATAAAAGCGTTATCACATATTATTTGTCAAATACATAACTATAGATCCTTTAAAGTTTATTGACGACGACATTCTATATTCCGGAACGGAGGCAAAAGTGAAGTGGAAAATAATGTGATTTCACTGGAGAAACTGGGATTAACCTCAGAATATCACAAAATATGAAAAATCCAGGTGTTTTTGTCAAAAGTAACTGACACATGAGTGACATCAAAGCTGCTTTAAACACATTTATTATTGTACTTTATATTATGTCTTAGGGAAATTACATTAAATTAATGACTCTTTTTGATGAAGGAACAATCCAGATTTATATGATTTACTGGACAAATATTTACAGAAATGTTGAGCCCATAATAGTTTTTAATTTTAGAGATTAAAAAGATAAAAGTTTGTGGGTTTTTTTTTTAGCTAAAATACAATTTTAAGGCTAGAAATTTTTATTTTTGTCCATCTCTTGTTATAGAAAATGAAACTAACTGACATTTCTACTCTGGGAATTCAAATGTTTTTTCCAGCACAAAAATTTTAAACCATTACAATTTAGATCTAATCAATGAAAAATGATTTTTCATTTTGCCTCCAAACACTTCCATTCCGAAGGTCTATTATGTTATTAATATGGATTTTGACCCTTTAATTTATGTGGAATTTGACCATGTTCAAACTGGTTGCTAGGTAACAGTTGTAGAATTACCTCTATATGTCATATTTCCTGTCCGTGTTTAACCAGGAGGTACATGTTTTGTAAAATCTTAAATATAATGGCTGGATAACGGCGCTTCTCTGTTCCCGTCTCCTGCAGGCATGTTCCCTCCCTCTCCAGGCCAGAAGGAGGCGGTGTCGCGTCAGATGACCTTGGACCCCGTGTGGCTGTGCGCGGTGCAGTCGTTTGCCTTTGCGTCGGGCTACATGTGGTTCAGTGCGCTCCAGTACCTGTATTGCTGTGTGTTCTGAAAGCCTCCACAGGAACACCAGCATCCCGGCCCGGACGCTTCCCTCTGTGGGTGAATGTACATTTGACCAAGCGGGAAACGCAGACACTCTGATCGCGCTCTCCTCATCTCCACCACCACCGCATAGGCTCAGGACGCTGTTTTCCTTCTTCAATTTTAGCTGATATAGAGTTACAGACTGTTGTGTAACTGTAGTCCTGTAGGAGTCAGTGACGCCCAGGTTTTTACTGAGGAGCTCCATCCTAACTCCTGTTCCTCCATTGCACTAAGGATCGACAATACTGCCCTTCTGCTCCTCAACATTTCAATCTTTGTGTTTTCCTTTTGGTGGCCATTTTTATTTCTGAGTCATGTTTACATTGGCACCCTGCGTGAAAGGGAAAAATGACAACCATGCACTGATCATTCTGATAGATTTCTCTTTTGGACATGTTTGAACGCAAAGGATTTTTCAGCAAATAATTATGTCGCTTTACAGTCGCCATTTTGGAAAATCAAGAAGATGGCAGAGACTCTACCCATAGATTTACAAATATTTAAGCCATATGCTTAGTGTGTCAAGTTGGGAACACAGTGAAAATATAACTTTTTATATAGGAAAAGATTGGACATAGTTGGGCTTGTTTTAGGTGTCATTACTGTACATTTACAGCATAACCTGCCTAAATGAGTGCGAGTGACGTGTGCGGCCATTTTAGTTCAGTTTTAATGTCCCATGTTCTAATGCTCTGTTTATTGTTGTACAGAAAAATGAGAGGAAGATTTTTTTTCATTGTTAAAATGAACTTGGTCACTGTAATTTCTATCTTTGAGTTCATTGTGAATGTTTTATGAGGACAACCATAGGATTTTCCCTTCATAAACCAGTGTTATTCTGTTTATGGACTTTTGTGTTTAGTTCACTGGATACTGAAATGAACGTTGTTTGGGTCACTGTGAAAAGCCCAGTTGTAAATCATGATATAATACTATTTAGGGCTGGGTACCATGTAAAAGGACCAGAGAAAAGTTAAGGTAAAGAGCATAACACAAATTGCTTGGCCACCAATGTCACCACCAATGAATAACTCAAAGAAATGGTATTCAGCTGAATTAATGAAAAATGTGTATTTGTTAATCTAAATTTTGAATAATATCGGAAAAAGTTATGGTACCAGTACCAAAAAATGGGTATTGTTCAAGTACCCGAAAATTGGAATGGTACCCAGCCCTAATGTCAACACAGGAAAGGTAAATACAAGTGCGTATATTGAAAGGTCCTACATTTTGCAAATGAGACTTATGTTATAAAATGAATGTAATTTTCTCTTCAAAAACATACCTAAAGTTATTTGTTGCATTTCCAAATTTGAGTAGTCTACCCCCAGTACAACCAGCAGCTTGTGTCCTCTGTTGGCAGTACACAAAGTTGTACTTGGTTGTTTTACATTGCAAAATACTGGACTGTTTATACTTGGTTTGGTCCTATTGAATTCCATTTAATAATATGCATCTAGCTGCTCAAACTGCTACATACTACTTGCTACATGTGTTCTACATTTTGTCCCTACTGACGGCCAGAGGCTGAAAGCACTGAATGATTCCCTGCACACGCCGGAAAGGGAATCATTCTGGTGGTCAGTAGGAATTCATAGAACTAGAGTTACATCTGTAACCTTTGTTTTATTTGTCTTTTTACTGCACTCTTGTTGCTGGAACATTATAATTTCCTTTTCCACGCTCTGTGCTCCTACAGCCTATTTCAAACACACTATCCCATGTCACATCGTTGGCTTGAGAATTAAAACCTAAATGTAGTCATAATCTACTACATCATGTAAGAAGTTCTTATTTTATTGTTTTTCATAAATGACAAATATGATGTACGTACTGTTCTTGATAAAACCAAAATTCCATTGGAATATGTTTACAAAAATGGACAATGTTTGGAAAGGACATAAATTCCTTTATATTATTGTTTGAAATATAATTTTAAAAAATGCAACTAGTTATCTTCCAATCGACCAACACTTTATGAAATTATAAAATCGGAGAACAAACACAACTGGGCTTTTACACTTTTGGGGAAAACCCGATTAGACGGCAACTGTTTAATTCCAGAATTATCATGTAATGAATGGAAATAAATGTATGTAACCATTCAACAAAAGGCCTACCTGCTGCTGAGGACACATGTTCCAGCCCTTCTGATTACCCTCAGCTTTGTGACAAGTGACACAAATGACGCCATGTTTATTTTTCTCCTTTTTTTGATCCATAATCGTTCCCATTGTTCAAAAGGAAGGCGGGGAGCTGGTGTTTTAGGAATCACCATAGGAGTCTGAACCATTCTGAAACTATAGAGCTGTCTGTAAGTTTGCATTTTGTACTCCTCCTTTAATTCTAGCGCCATTTTACAACACCCAGAAATCTGTGCTGGAATAAAAAAAATCTATGAAAGATCCCAAATTCTGTCTGTTTTTGGTGTTTCTTTGTGTTTCTTTTGGAGCAAATGTCCTCCCTGTGTCCCTGTGGCAGAGTGGTTATCCAGTCTCCTGCCTCTCATTGAAGAGGTTGTGGTTTTGACTCTGGGGCAGATTCCTGGAGTGCAGCAGTAACTTTAGACTCCTCTGTAACTTTACCTGTCTCTCTTCCCCTCAGCTCACTACCTTGTGTTTAACCATCTAAGCAAGGCTAAGGTTACTGCCATTCTCACCATAATGTCCTCACAAAACCTCACCAACCCAGCAGGGTACTCTGCTCTGCAGCCTGGGTAATGACTTCTCAGAGAAAAATAGAGAATCCACAAGTTGCAAAACTTGTGGACTGTAACTGTTTTTTAACAGTAATTGAAGAGGTATGAGATGATTCAACTTGTTTTTAGATTCATAAAGCTCTTTGTTAAGCTTTACAATTTGAGGCACATTTGTACATTGAAATGTCTTGCCATTGTTGGGGGTGATTCTCTTGTAATTAAAAGGTTTGAGGTTGGGTTTATATTTTCCAACACCTTTTTACTGCACAGGAAGATAGCTCTTCTGTAGAGCCCCACTCTGCTTCCCTGGACCCCTGACATTCTGTGGGGGCATTTGTGCATGTCTGTTCCCACCCATGGTTCTCCCACCTTCACCACCTCCTCTGAGGAGACCCTGGCCTTTGAGGAAACAGACTGGCAGCACCCCCCTGTGTCCTTGAGGGGATCACACAGGCAGGAGGCACACAGCCAAGATCATAAACTATAAACTACATAAATATCAGTGTAGGCAAATCATGGTATTTAATTGGGAATTTTACGAAGAAGCAAATATAGTAATAGCAAAAAAGCCTCAAGTGGTCATGGTAATATAGGCTGGCCTGTCGACTGAAATTTTGGGACCTGGGGCAAGAAGCCTCACACGGCCCCAGGGCCGCTGCTAGCTTTTTTGGTGCCCTATGCAAAATGTCTTGATGGTGCCCCCCCCCCCCACCCCGCATTAAATGACCAAACCCACAATTACTTTCATTTCTTACCATGTTCATTTTATTATCTTAAATTAAATACACAATATATAGTACTATAAACACAAGATGGAAATGTAAGTTGCCAACAAAAAAATATTAATAAATATCTTAAATAACTAAATAAAACTTAAACATTCAAGTGTAAAACAAATACCACCCAATAAAAGTGCAAATACGAATATAGATAGAATCATCCAACAAGTGAAGTGTATGTAAACATTAACAGGCTCCTACAAATGTGTACGTCTACATTTTCAAGCTGCAAAGTTGTTTATCAAGTCATCATATGAGAGCTTCTGTGCCAATTGGTGGTGAGTTCAAAGGGTAAAAGAAACGCAATATTCGTAACTGTAAATGATTACTACTACTACAATTTATTTATTTATTTTTTGCAAAAAATGAATAAAAATAGTTTATTCAGCTTTAAGAAATGCACAGGAACTGTTGTCATTGTGAATGTATCATTGGCATCATATTTATTCACGGATTAAGTGCAGTAAAAGCCCACGCACCAAATGTCCCCTAAACGCCTCAGAGTCAGACGTCAGCTGCAGAGTGGCAGGTAATAGGCTCCTCCGCTGACTCTCTCTCGTCTTCATCATTCTCTCAAACTTTGCCTGGGGTCTTGGCCATCCCTGTTCTCTGAGGGAGGAGCCGAGGAGGAAAGAGAGAGAGCCCTTGGCGTCGCGGTTTTATTAAATTACGTGCATGCGCTTCACTTTGGCGAGCCGCATTCCGGCGCATCCGGCGCCGCATGCGCCGCGTGGGCGCCGCTCGTTTTCGCCACGGCCAGGCGGCCACGGCACAGCCGATGTGGTGCCCCCTCAGGGCACTTGGTGCCCTACGCGCTGTGCGTTACGTGCTTTATGGAAGCGGCGGCCCTGCACGGCCCCCCTCTAATATAAATTAATAGGAAGAGTGTCCAGTTTTAGGCCCCTAAGATCCTGAGGCCCAGGACAATAGACCCTTTCTCACCTGATAAATGACAAATGTGTTTAAGTCTTTTTAAAAAAGACAACAAAAAGAAGATAAATAAAGGGACAGTGTTAATTTGTGGGAAAAAAAACACTATGTAAATTAAAGCCACAAGCCGCAATGATAGTAGTTGCACTTCCAGTGTGTTTTCGCATGAGCTCACTGAGACTGAAAATCTATATAGGATAAGTGCTTAAAAAAACAAAACAAAAAAGTGGCATTTTGATCTAGTATGGCTGACTTCCAGTACGTCATAAGACTCTGTTCCTATGTAAAATCATCCAGCCCATCTCAAATTGACCATTTTTGGATAAAGTTCTCGAGAACATCGACAGCTGAATAACTTTCTTTTAATGATCAGTTTTTTAGGTGTTTTTCCAGTCAGGCTCTACAGCTCACAGCACTAATACTGCTCTTTTAAAGTCACAAATTACATCCGTCTGAGTACTGACTGGTAAAGCACCTGTCTTAGTCTTTGTTGAATCTTAGTGCTGCTTTTGTCAATGTCGATCATGGGGTTCTCTTACACAGACTAAAGGACTGGGTGAGCATCACTGGCACATGGCCTTGACTGGTAGGGTTCCACAAGGGTCATTCCTGGGACCCCTTCTGTTAAATCTGCACATGTTGCCATTAGGTCAGTTGATAAGCAGCAATAATGTGTCCTATCACAACTATACAGCGACACTGATCCACAAGGGACATTTCTTGAGCACAGTAGCTCAAACATTACAATTTAATTAAAATAGATAAACAAACGTGTCAAATAAGGTACTTAATATACAGATATTTGTAGCCTTGTATACAAATTTAATTTAAAAAAAAAATCTAAATCAAGAAACCCTTTATCAATCTTTTGCTCAGTTGCTTGGTGAAATTGTAACAATAAAGATAAGGCAACTTTTATTTGTCCCACAATAGGGAAAAGAAATTCATCATCATGGTTGCAACAACAGAATACCTTAAACATAGAGCAGAAGTAAAAGATGACAAAAAGACAATAACGCGCCCTCTAGTGTCTTGTCCACCCAGCGCACTTCAGACGCTTCCCGCTCCTGACACGCGCTCCAGCACCTAGCAACGCCTCCAACTGTACCCTCCCAACACCCAATCAACGGCCGCCTCGGATGTGGGCCGTCCAATCAGGAGCAGACTTTGTGGCACCAATTTAAACTGAAGCCGAGCACTTCCTGTTTGGTCTGAACTCCATTACAGCGATACAGCGAACAACAAACGCACCGAAACAAAGCACAGGTCTGTTCAGCAAAATTTAACGGCCTTTGACTTCCAGACTGCGGCCTCGGGTTTATAAAGTCTGTTTTGTTCGCCAGGCTCGAAACGCTGCGGTAGACCGTCGCCGTGGCTCCAGCGCGTTGCCTGAGCGATGCCTTCTCGTGTGGAAGACTACGAGGTGCTATTCACCATCGGGTCCGGCTCTTATGGAAGATGTCAGAAGATCAGACGGAAATCAGATGAAAAGGTGAGTCGTGTGTTTAAGAATAGGGAAACCTGCATTTGTATTTACGTGGAACAGACGTACAAACAAGTGAATATGCGTTCGTAACGCATAGCGTACGTAACTTCGTATATAAGGTAGATGAATGCCATGTAGCGTTATCTATTTTTCTCCAAGATGGCAATAATACATTGCATGGCAACAAGTTTTGTTTAGGGAAAGTTTGGCCTTAAACTGGGAGGTCATGAGGCTGAAGCATTAAAGGTACGCTATGTAACTTTTCCGGTGGATGTTTTGCCACTTGCTTGTCTCTATGGAGATATTGGAGGTTTCTCTAATATTTGTTGATGTAATCCCTCATTCGTCCAGGCGTGTTTCATGTAGAAAAGATTTCAGGGGTTCCTTCTCTACGTTTCTCTAATATGTTTTTTTTTAACCAAATAAAGGATGAAATATGGTGACTGAGGGAGAATATTTAAAAAATAAAGTCAATGATCAAAAATAGTTCTTTTTTGACAATATGTTATACGTTATAATATCACTGTTTTTGTTCTAAAAGTTGTTTTAGACTTTGTATAGTGCAGATAAAGGTTACCATTATCCAAATACAACTATAATTATTTTTTACAGTCAACTAGTCACGATTAATCATTGAAGCCCTAATTAAAATCTCTGTGGAAACAAGGGACACCACCAGGTCAAGTTACAGTTCAGATCTGTGGAAAGGTGACCCTCTCACACTAAGAATACATATTTTTAAAGGTAACTTTTAGCAATAAAAACACCTGAATGAAATTAATTCTAGATTAATACAGTCCCGATCAAAAGTTTAAGAACAGTTGAATAAATGGCAAAAGTCACATTTTGCATACTGGTAGTTAGATTTTAACAAGGTTCCAATTAAGAGCTTTAATAAGCAACAAGGAATGGGAGTGAGACAAAAAAAGAAAAGTCTGTGTAAACATTTTTGTAAATATTATTGAAAATAACAATTAAACTGAAACAGGCCGTTCTGCAGCTGATCAAAAGTTGAGTGAGAACATTTCTTCAAGTGGTGAAGACGGCCTCACGAGGGGCATCTGCTGTCTGGAACTGTGGTCCGTTTTTGTAAACTTCCCCTTTCATCCATCTGTCATGAGGGATGCTCTCTGCAACATCTGCACAGAGCCAGAGGCTGTTTGACCTGCACCAACATTGTTCCACTGAAGGAAAAGGCACCCCAGATCATTATGGCGCCCCCTCCCTGGATCTGCTTGTTGTGTCAGTAACATTGGAAACCATCAGGACCAGCAAGGTTACATTTTATCATATCGGAGAATAAAACTTAGTTCCACTTTTCAGCAGCGATGGCGCGCTTTGAGAGGTCCTGCTTATTCAGCTCAACAACTCGACCATAGTCAAAAAGTTTTTTTTTGCCTTTGTCATCAGAACGTCATAACGGTGTGAATACCTGACAGAAAATGACACTGATTCTGCATGCAGTCCTTAACTTTAGATCTGCTGCAGAACAGTCTATTTTTAGTTTAGTTTAATTGTTGTTTTCAATAAAATGTTTCCTCAAATATTTTGTCTCACTCCCTTTGAACCTTGAACTTTGAACCTTGTTAAGATCCAACCATGCAAAATGTGACTTTTGCCATTTATTCAACTGGTCTTAAACTTTTGTTTGGGATTGTACGTTTAATGCCTTGCTGTGGAATATTCAAGGCTAAGCAGCAATAACATCTTTAACAAATATACATGACCTCCTCAGATCTTGGTGTGGAAGGAGCTCGACTATGGCTCGATGGGAGAGAGTGAGAAGCAGATGCTGGTGTCTGAGGTGAACCTTCTGCGAGAGTTGAAGCACCCAAACATCGTGCGATACTACGACCGGATCATCGACCGCTCCAACACCACGCTGTACATTGTCATGGAGCACTGTGAGGGAGGCGACCTGGCCAGCCTCATCAGTCGCTGCATCAAGGAAAGGTGGGCCACTGCAAACTCTGCAGATCATGCCAGGAACTGTAGAGAGTTCTGTGCAGGTTGCCGGAGTTCTTCATGGGCAAACTTTCATTGCTAGACTTGGAGGGCAAAACTGGGGGTGCTGCGATGTGTAAAAAAATGTATAAT
This sequence comes from Rhinogobius similis, assembly GCA_019453435.1. Lineage (NCBI taxonomy): Eukaryota > Metazoa > Chordata > Actinopteri > Gobiiformes > Gobiidae > Rhinogobius > Rhinogobius similis. The sequence continues at coordinate 32,914,267 of CM033620.1, read as the reverse complement.
AATAAATAAAAATGCACATATAGGAGATCCACTATACTAAAAAAAAATCAAAGTCTATTCTCCTTGTATTGTTTGGACTCCTGTTTTCTCAGTTTATGACAAATACAGTCGAACTGAATTCTAAAAAGCAACTGCAAAGGCTGCAATTGTAGAAAAAGTCCTTTTGTAGAATTAAAAGTTCGGGGTTAGCAGCTTTTACACAGAATACAAAAGAATAGTTTAGACCTCTTCTAAAATGCATGGGGTTCTTGGATTAGTTTAAAGTTCAGATTTCAGTCTTTTCTTAAACGTCATTTTTTCTTTAAAATATATTGCAATACTTTTTTACTTGTTCATCCCTTATCAAACACACCAACCGATCTAAAGAAAACTATGCTCAAAAACCATTAAAAACTGTGTCCCTGCTCTCAGACGGTACCTGGAGGAGGCCTTCATCCTGCGTGTGATGGCCCAGCTCACCTTGGCCCTTCGCGAATGTCACAGACGCAGTGATGGGAGGGCCACCGTTCTGCACAGAGACCTCAAACCAGCCAACATCTTCCTGGACAGCAAGCACAACGTCAAGCTGGGTGACTTTGGACTGGCGCGCATCCTCAACCACGACACCAGCTTTGCCAAGACGTTTGTGGGAACACCCTACTACATGTCTCCTGTAAGAATACACCACATATACCTACAGTGACTTTTTATTTAAGCAGGCTTAGATGAGTACTTACCGGACACTAGGAGGCACTGTTCCCTCTCTTAGGTGGACCACCTCTCCTGTAACCATTCTGTAGGATTTTAATGTAAATATCTAAAAGGAAAGTCCACAAATGTTGTTTATCACAATCTATTTATCCAACCCTAGCACAACATTTACAGATTAACTAGAGACATTTGATCTGCCCCATCTCTGTGAAACACTACAGTAATATAGGAGGATGGGAGGACATCTGACACTCGAGGATATAGAACTCAACGGTCAATGTCCTTAGAGGTTTATGGAAGTAAATTTCCCATCCATTTTTCCTTGGATTATGGAAAATTAAGTATACTATACACATTATCTAGGTATCCTTAGTTGACAGGACTCTTCTTTCCAGGAGCAAATGAACCGGATGTCGTACAATGAGAAGTCCGATATTTGGTCTCTGGGCTGTCTCCTATATGAACTGTGTGCACTGTCGTAAGTGTTGAAAGTCCTTTTATGTGTCTGTGTGGAAGAGCATTTGCCTGTCTGACCTGTGCCATGTCTCCCCAGCCCCCCGTTCACAGCCTTTAACCAGAGGGAGCTGGCAGAGAGGATCCGAGAGGGCCGCTTCAGGAGGATCCCCTTCAGATACTCTGAGCAGCTCAACACACTGCTCTGCAAAATGCTCCATCTCAAGGTTCCACTGCATTTTCATGTCTCTCTGTGCTAATGGTTTCTGGTGGAAATGTCACCAACCACCAGTAACTAGACATGACATCTGACTAGACTAGACATCTGTCCTGGAATATGCAATACCAAACTAGATTCTCATGTGGATGGGTACAGGGGTTATGCAGATGACAATACAACTTTTTACATTTTGACAGTGAGTGGCAAAACTGTTTGAGTGTCTATGGTGAGTAATGAAATGTGCTCCTGTAAAGAGCTCAAAACACCTAATACCACATCTAAAACCTGAAAGAGCTGTTAAAGCTTGATAAAATGTGCATGGGAGACGGTTGGAAGTTTGTGTGACCGCAAAAATACCAGTTGTCCACAGAGGGTGTACTCAAGCCACTGACAAATCGTAAAATGTATTGATGGGACATTGTAAAATTATAATATGGTTATAAGAAGCCTGAATGGCACTTTATCAGACTTTAGCCATATGTTGTAAATATTTCTCTTTCATTGTGTGTTTTAGGATTACCTGCGTCCCTCGGTGGAGTCCATCCTCCAGAGCAGCCTCCTGTCTGAGGCTGTGTCTGAGGAGCAGAGGAGGGCCCGGGGAAAGGCCCAGGAGAAGGCCCAGGAGAAGGCTCAAGGGAAGTCTGCAGAGTTGGACTGTCACCAGCAGACTCCCACAACTAGCGAGGCCGAGCTCCGGCTGAGAGAGCAGGCTGTGAAGGAGCGGGAGAAAGCCCTGAAAGAGAGGGAAGAGCGGCTGGAAAGTAAGTACACTCTGCACAACCAGCTATAATGGCCTCTGTTCTGTCAAAATTTTCATTAAAAAACATTTTCATAGTTTTCTAGATTTCTTAGGGGACAAATTTCCATGTGCTCACTGCTGCCTCTAAAACTCTGTAGCCCAAGTTTGACCCTGCTCTGGCATTTGTTTTAACAAAATAAAACCACAAATAAGTGACTTAAACTAATGATACAACAAGGTAGGTGGATTGTGTGCCATATCTCAAATTACATTAAAATCACATGTCAGCATTGGCCAACAGTAGTTTTTAATTTACTGAGCCCTGCTTAGATTACAGGCCCAACCAAATAGGTGGCTATTTCTTGAATTGTCAAACCATCTAAAAGATTATATTGCTTATATAACTATTTGGGGAGATGAAATGTTGAGTTTAATTTATTCTCCTCCTCTTGTTCCACGTTCAGTCCTGTTGTATTCCTGAATTTTTTGTAATTTAACTTTAAACTTAACAAGAGAATATCTGCTTTGCAGGTTTGTACCAAGAAATTTTGAACCATTGACTTTGTGTTGCAGAAAGAGAACAGGAACTTTGTGTGCGTGAGCAGTTGTCCAATGAGAAATTTGCACGGTAAAAAACTACAACTTCAGTATTTGAACTTTAGATTTTTATTTTTTAATAATGTATGCATTTGATCTTTTCCGTTTTAGAGCTGAGAGTTTGCTGAAGGCTTACAACTACCTTCACCAGCAGAGGGAGTTGTCTCCATTTTATAACAAAGACATAGGTATGGACATCAGATGAGGACCACAGGGCTACCTTCAATGTTCTACACTAAATGTTTATTTGTATTTTTAACTGTATTTGTATTTAAACTCCAAAACGATTTATTTATTTATTGTGTAATAAAGAAATTTTAATCCACAAACAAAACAAAATTTTAATCATTAATAAAATATCAGATATTGTTTCTATTGTCATTTGAGGATTCTCTGTTACTGTGTTATTCTCTGCATGTACCTCAACCCTATTTTTTACCAAACAAAATAATTTTTTAAATAAGTTTGATTTGCTGCAATAACTCTCTCTTACATTTGGCAGACAAAAGTTCACCGGGAAAGAAGAAAGTGCATTTCGCCAGGGAGAGCAAAGAAAACGTGAGGCCGCCAACCGCTATGTCACAGGAGCAGATTCTGAGGAGGCTTCAGGCGGCGAACCTGCGAGCCCAGGCCCTCAGCGATGTGGAGAAAGTGTGTCAGATGAAGAGCAGGCAGATCCTAGGCCTAAGATGACTGTAGGGACGCAGAAGGACTTCTAAATGCTACTGAGATATGAATGTGATATAAGCTGTGTTTAATTTATATGTAGCATATATTGTTGTGATTTTTGGATGATTCATTGTTATTTCTTAGAATAATTTTTTATAATGTGTGTGTTGTATTTGTATGTTCTATCTTCAAACAGCTATTTCTTCTTCCAAACTAAGTACAGTAAATAATTGTTGCTTAAAGTTGTAACTTAGAGGGCAAATGTAACTCTGCAGCTACAGCAGCAATTGTAAACACACATTTAAAAAAGAGCACCTGCAAGCTAAAACTTTGTTTTCAAAAATGGTTGAGTAGAAAAGGTCAGGCCGGGGTTTAATTGCAGTATGGTAATCAAACTTTATATGTCAGAACAATAATAAAATATGGAAAAGTTGGTTACAGTATGAACACAACTAGGTGGAAAGGGTAAGATCGATTCATTTGATTCTGTGGAACACTGCTGGCAGTAACATCTCAATGGGGACAAGCAAGCAAAAAAGTCACATAGTACACTTTTAACTCAAAGGCTGCAAGTCTTGTAAAGGCTAAAAATACATGTTTATGGATCGTGAAATATCTTAAGGTGTGTACTTTGTCTCATGTCTTTATGCTTTCTGAGAAATGGTGTGATTTTAAAAGTCTCATAAGAAAACTGAAAGCTTTTTGATAAGGCCCGAGCCAAGCTACATAACTGTGTCCTGTGTTGAATCATCCAGATAACTTAAGTTTCTTCTCTACCGCAGTGAGGCTGAATGAATTCACTAAAAAGTATTTTGATTAATAGATTTTGAGATTACAATTATTTACCACCAGTTAAAAATATGATTCTCATTTTGTACCTCCAAACACTCAAGTGTTGTCGAAAACTCTTGTTAATAGTTAATAGTTAAGATGAGAAGGTTACTTTGCTATACATCTGTAACTTCACCAGAAAGAGAATTGTTTGTTGTATCACATTTTGTAGACAACATTCAATGATCATGTTTTGTTGTGTCTCACGTCTTCCACAGCAAGGCACCACTTAGTTTAATTTTTACCTAATAAACTCATGTCATGTTTTGGGGTTAACTGTATTATTGTCTTAGAGTGATTGGATTTTGACTGAAAAAATGTTATTATGAAAGGATTAAATGATGCCCCAGAAACAGATAAGCAAAGAAGAGCTAGAAATGAATGAATCCTTCAATATGATGGTAAAAAGATCACATTTTATCTGCTAGTCTTATCAATGCAATGACCTGACGATAACAGAGCAGATAAATTGTGGCTTTGCTAGGCAGATAAATCCATGGGCTTTAAATTCCAATTATCCACGGGTTTCAGAGTGATGAAAATGGCATAGGAATTGTATATTAAAACCAAAATAATATACTATGTCAATGGACAAAACTCCTCGAAACTCACCTGCTGAATGTTCAAAGTTCCTGTTCTCTTTCTGCAACACAGCTGAAACTCATGAATAGGCAACAATCTGAGGACTTATCACATAGACATTCATTATAATAGCATGTCCACGACTTTTCACTATTCAAAAGTTAGGACATGTAGTTTTAAATTGTTGATTGATGTGTTACGGTCCTAATTTTTCCATATTCTGAAACCTAATTAAAGTAAAACAAGAATGTAAAACACAAATGGGCTCATTTGTTAAGTGAATATATATTTCAGTTTAATTTCTCGTATAAAATGTGTTGGCAGTGGAAGACATCGCGAGAACACATCTGCTGTTAGCGTGCTTAGCAACCGCCGCTGATTGGCCCACAGACATGAGTTCCAAAGTCCGACCAATCATGTCGGGCCTCTCCGTCTCTCCACCAATCAGCTCTGTGCTCACGGCTCGGGAGGTGGGTCTCTGGGTCATGGGTCTGTGTGGAACACCGGCGGCCCGGGTGCAAAACTTTCAGCCGTCTGCAAAGCGAGGCTCGTCGGCAAAACACTTCTGGAACATACCGGAGTGCAGAGAGTCATAGGACACTGGGGGACGGTTGTTCCTCACTTTTGTTCCTCTTTTGGGCGAGGAGTGACTGGATACCACGTCGAGGAAAGCGGCGAACCGAGCGCCGAGTACCGGGGATGTTGTTAGCTTTGCTCCGTATTGTCTTCGCACCGTCGAGCGCCAGTCATTAGCTTGAAGTCGCATTTCCCCGGACAGTGTGCTAACCAGCCTTTATGTGGTGACGAGGAGATAAGAAACACGACTGTTTAGCTGGAAGAAGAAAGGAAAAAGAAAAGAAGAAATGGCGTGTGAGCCGAATCGTGCCCGTTTGCTATGTATGCTGTCCATGACTTTCGGGTTTTTCATCGTGGAGGTGGTGGTCAGCCGGATGACCTCCTCTCTGTCGATGCTCTCGGACTCCTTCCACATGCTGTCCGACGTGATCGCGCTGGTCGTGGCCTTAGTCGCGGTGCGTTTCGCCGAGAAGACCCAGGCCACCAACAAGAATACTTTCGGCTGGATCCGGGCGGAGGTGATGGGCGCGCTGGTCAACGCCGTGTTCCTTACCGCGCTGTGCTTCACCATCGTACTGGAGGCGGTCGAGCGCTTCACGGAGCCCCAAGAGATCGAGGGCCCTTTGGTGGTGGTTGGGGTGGGGGCCGCGGGGCTCCTGGTCAACCTGCTCGGCCTGTGTCTGTTCCACGGACACGCGGGCGGAGGACACGGGCATTCCCACGGCGGAGGGGGTGGTGGAGGGCACTCGCACGGGGGCAAGAGGGCCAAAGCTCCGAAGGCTGGCTCTTGTGGAGAGGAGACCAATCACCTGGTAAACCACAACAGCCCCGGGGACGGACACTCGGACCGGAAGAATGGTAAGACTCTCCATATCACCCATCTAAGGTGCTGGTAATATTTTAGTAGAGCTTGAAAAATGTTCATGTTAGTTTTGACTTCTTGCTTCATGTCTATTGGATATTGAATTAAGAAATGCATCCTTCTCTTCTCTTCTTGAGCCAGTAGTTTTGAGCAATCATGCTCCTGACCCTGATACTGTGTGGATTACAGATGTCAAGATTATTCGCTTAATCAGTAACCATGATTTTTCAGGTCACAATAACTTAGAAATAATTGTGAGAACTTTTGATGGAAAAATCAATTTAATCTATATGCTGCACCTGATTTTGAAATGTGAAAAACAGAACTAGTTCATATTATAGTATTTACAGCAGTCACATGTATCGCTGACTTACCTTATGCAGTCCCAGCATCCTAAATCCTCACCGCCATGAGTTTATAAGCACTTCACCTGTCTCTAAGAGCAGAGCATGTCCTGCTTCATGTTGAAGAAAGCACATTAAGTTAAGACTGTTCATCTTGTCTTAATTAGAAAACTGTGTTTTTTTTAATTCTTTATCAGACAATAGGTGAGAGATTATGTAATTACCTTTACACGTTTCAGTGGTAACTTCTGCCTTCGTCAGAAGGATGCTTCTAACAAAGGCAGAAGTTACCGCCAAAACAACCACAGAACACATATTTTACTTTATTGCATGAAGAAAATCAGGGACACGGACTAAGTTTTATTAGACAATGTAACAAAAAAAAGAAGTGAAGGATTTTCACTGTTTTTACTGTTTCACCCTGACTAATCATAAAATCATGACATTTGCTCAATAATTGTAACACTAAATATTGACATTGTCACATCCGCAGTGAGGACACAGAGTAGTAGTTTAATACTATAGCATTTTCACTCTTCTCTATGACAAATGCTGCTGACACTGTATTCAGATGCAGTTTCATTTGGCCCGTTTTCACTCCAAGAGCCATAGGGCCTTAGTCAGGCATGTGTGGGATTAAGTTTCCATAAGAATAAACCTGATCATAGAAGATGAGCCTATTCTTTAGAGCAGTGGTTTCCAAAGTGGGTCCTGAGCACTGCATGAATTACAGCTTAGTTAAATCATCGTTATTTGTATTTTTAAGTTTAAATTTAAAAGGAAAAGTATTCCATATTATTCCAAACGACTAAAACCAGTTTGCAGTAAACCCAGAATATCTCCCTATGAATTCCAGGTTCAGTACTTGTGATTGCATTGTCATACGCCTACTGTATACGCCTACTGTCCTCCTCACCCTGGACACAAACTGTGCGAGCCACTCCCCTCAGGCAGGAGGCGGCGGTGCATCCAGGGCAGAACTCTTTCCACAAGAACAGCTACTTTCCCTCTGCTACTGAATTCATGAACACTTAATTTTATTGTTTGGTTTGTTTGGAGGCGTTATCAATATGTGGTATTCTGCTTACTGCTGTTGCATATGTCGTATCACGATGTTTACCGATATTGATATTTATATATATAAACAAAACAAAGAACAGAACGCATTTATAGGGGATATAAATTAATTGGTTACATGATTGTGTAAACGTACAGCCATAGCCATTAATTGGTTGATATCGGTCAATGCTGATACTGGAATCGATATATTGTCCAGCTCTACTTTGTAACTTTGCCATTTTATATAATGCTGTACTTTTACACTCTAATTTTGCACTTTATTCTTTTTAGATCTAGTCAAAGTGTATTTAGAAGGAAAATATTTGCATTTGTTGTTAGCCTTTAAACATGCTCTTGAGTATCTTAAGTTCTTACACAAGCATAAGCATCCGTTTGTGATCAATGCAAATGCGCTAGTTAGTCTGTAATGAACGTGTTTAGACAGAAGAAATGCTCAAAATGAGTCTGGTGATGATTTAAGGATAAGTGACGTAGATGATCTGAAAAAACGTCCTCTATCAAGGGAGTTCAGCAGGAAGTGCTTTTGACGATCAGAGGGGAGACATTTCTCAAAATGGCGTGAATGCAGCTAGATGCAACTCCAGGTATGTTTTTGATGACGGAACATTGCTGGAACAGGGTTAAAAGCTCAAAAAGTCACTGTAGCAAAATATGTGCTCTTTAAAATGTTATCAAAACAAGAGCTTTACATTTTGAGCTCTGATCAACAGTCTAACAAAGCCTGCTCTAACTTCCTTAACCATTACTTAATCTATATTGCAAACTAAGTGTGTTTGCCCAAACAAACCAAATAGAAAAAATATACATCACTTATGAGTTTCTAGTTCTAGGAAGAATGATGTTGCATAAGTGCGCCGTCCTCCCACATGACAGATATAGAAGCTATTTGTGCTGTAGACAAATGCCATGGTCATGTGTCTCCTGGACACTCCACTGTGTTAAACGGAGGGGACGATGGTATTAAAGTGCAATCGCTATGAAACTTTCATACAACATACAACATACAATTTACGCAGATTTTTAAAATAAAATAAGTACTTTTTTAGGCCCAAAGTCACTGGGATAGGCTCCAGTCACCCGCGACCTCTAACGGGAACAAGCAGTAGAATTTTTTTTTCCTGATATGAAAACGTATATTTCTCTTTGACCAAATGTGCATTGCTCAAACGAAGAAAGCACAAGGAATGCAGTTAAGATAAATATATTTCAAATTCTGCTAAAAATCTTTATACGTTTTACCCCAGTTTAGCTGTTTTTTAGGTTTTCAATTTTACTTCCTGGTTATGTTGTTGTTTATTTGACAAAGAAAAATACCCGTGAAGACCTTTTATTTTGTTGAATCTATGTTTAAAAGTTTCTTTTGTGTAAAGTATGCATAACCTTTGTCTCTAGTGTGAAGTCATCAGTTTTAATAGTATTAATACACTGAATAAAGTTAAAATTTGAAAATAACAAATACTGCGGTGTTCAGTATCAACAGAACAGGGGTGGCTTGACAGAGAGAGCTCCTTTATTTCACTGGGTCTGACGGAAAAAGCAATACTCCTCACAGCTATGAGTTCACAAAGAGAATTATCGTGGTCATCATATATGCCTATCATACTACAAATAATGTAAATAATCATGAAGGAATAGTCTAAAGTCATGTATGCCTGTCTAGTGTACAGACTAATTGGTGTAGGCAACTTGTTTTGTTCTGATAATTGTTCTGCTTTTCCCAAATCTCTGCACAGCAAATTAGGCCAAAGTAACCAAGGACCAATATCTTATTAACCAACAAGAATTTAGATAAGTCCTTTCTTTTTGTTAAGCATTTTAAAATGCTACTTCACGGTTTACTGTCATAATGTGGTATTTTTGGTCACTGTTACCACAGCGAACGCTTCATCCCTAGTTACAAGTTCTGACATGACTGGACTATTAAAATCCAAAATTGGAAACGAAAGCAAATATAGCTGCATGTGGCAATTATCGGCCCTTGACTGTGCTACGCCGCTGCCCCGCAATGCAAATTCCTTCCTTATATTACACCTATTGCAATATCTGTGGCACTATCGAGCCTCTTCTTTACAAACGGGGCATTATTGTTGTAAGTGAAAAGTTTGGACAAAGTTAGCAGTTGTTTGATCGTAATACTTTTGATAACTTTTGATGCCCCACTTATCAAGATCATTTTCACCAAATTTGAGCTGTTAAGTGTTAATCACCTGTAAATTTGACAGATTTGGCAATTTTCCTATAGGGATAACGCTGGGGGTTTCTGTCATCACTACGGCCACACCGTAAGAAATATGACATGGATCTGATTGACTTTTTAATCAGGAAATCAAAATCGAATTTTGTACAGCATTTCAAAAAACAAAATTTGTTGCTCCCCATGTAAAAGTTTGGTTAGATCTGTAGGGGGCGCTAATGTGCCAAATTCAATTCAATTCCTCAACATAATTTATACCAAATTTTAGCTCAGTATGTTAAACTCCCTAAGAGGAGTTTGTAACAGTAAAAAATAAAAAATAAAGAAAAATAATTTTGTCCATGTCAGTTATTTTCGAGTGGGCCCCGCCCACTTGTTCCATTAGTCCTCAGTACAAAAATAATGTTCAGTTTATGCATTGCATTTTATATGCATGGAACGTGCATGAGTTGGGAATGCATTTGTTGAACCCATTAGTGACGGAAACACGACTGCTTTGCGGTCAGTCTTAGTCCGCACTAAATGCTTCGCACTGCATTGTGAGACTAATAGGCGTCTTGCCACCTTGTGGCGCTCAGGCCTATATATTCTGATGTGAAAACAATGTTTCCCCTCTTTTAAATATCACTAGCTATACATTTTCGGAAATCGTGTACACATTACTATGTCATGGTTTGGGTCCATTCAATGTATGCATTGCCTTTTTATATGCATGAAAAGTGCAAGAGTTGGGGAATGCAGTAGTGGGCGACCACTGATGACCGCTTTGCATGTGTAAAGCGCTCCTTTACTGCACACTTTGTGCTCGCTTTTGCAAGGGCTTCATACGTTTAAAACAATAATGCCCCAGGTGGATTTAACAAGCATCACAATTTAAAATCAAATTGATCATCTTTTATCCCACATGGGTTTTGACCAAGTTTGAAGTGTTTTTGATGAAAACTGTTGGAGTAGATGTCAAAAGAGGATTTGTGATTTTTTAATTCCCAGGCTTGATGCAGTATGGCCGACTTCCTGTAGGGTTGAGGGGTCATAATACTATTTTTTACATGTCCTGACATGACCTATTTTTTATGCTTGGTTTCATTTGTCTACGTTGACATTTTTCATGGCCGAGCTCCCTTTGGCCCCATGTAAATCGATTTTGCAGGGGGCGCTACTTCACTCAAAATTAGAGCTCACAAAACTCAAATTTCCTGTAACAAATACTTGCATTTTGGTCATTGTTTACTGGTTGAATTTTGTGTTTTCCCTCAAAATTTTACAGTTTGAGGCAAGTTAGCGACTCATCTGCCTTGCACATTTGTGCTTGGACCCTAATAATAATAATAATTAAAGCCGCAAGCGGCGTTAAAGGCCCTCGCCCCCTACCCCATGCCAACACGAAGAGCCCGCCTCTCATCCGCCCGCTTTTACCCCCTGCATCACCGCTCCCACACAAACAACCTCCATATACTGCAGCTCCATTGTGTGCAATGAGTGAAGGTCAGACGTTGTCACGGCTGTACAGTAGGGTTTAGGGCGGGGTCATAATATCATTGTAACTTATCTTGATATGGGGTTGTAACACTCACCCATAATGAGTGATGTTACCAACACAAATATTCATCTGAGTAAATGACTTCACTTTTTTATGGCCTCTAATGTCCTGTGAATCTCAAAGCCAACAAAACAATGAGAAAATGCAGTCTGTTTAAAGTACAAAGTATAATTTGTCCTTTTCCACAAACAAACATAAAAATCCACTAAAGTTCATACATCCCCTTTAATGTCTCCTAGTCCATCAGCCGCGCGCCCATCTCCCCCGTCTCCCCCGGGCCATGAACACATTCCTCCGCCTCATGGCGCTGAACAAAAAATACGCCGGGGCCAAGACGCGGGCTCCACAACAATCCAAAAAAGAAAAAATAGTATTTGAGAACTCAAAATCCCTAAACGAAGACCAAAGCTGGGCCGCTGCGAAGCGCGCTCCCGCGGCGGCACCTCCGCGCGAAGTAAAGGAAAAGGAACGGCGTCACCGGACAAGAAGAGCCGGGCGCTGTCGGTCCATGAGTCGAGGCGCGCGGTCCCTGCTCCAAACCCGGTCCACAGTCCGTGTGTCAGGCCCGGTGACCGCGCTCTTCCTCCGGTCCAGCGCCAGCCGCTCCGCCGCGTGAGAGAGAAAAAGAGAGAGCGGCGCGCACACACTGCCCGTATGTCCCATGAACAGCCCGTCTCAGCTGACGGGACAAACAGCTGAGCAGGTAAAGAACACCAAACCGTCCCCCTCGGGTGAGCAGCAGACGGGGCTCCTCACTAAGATGACGCGGCTTCACTCGGATGACGCGGAGCTTAAGCCGCGGCTCCGGGAAGCGCGCGGCAGAACCGTAAAGCCCTCTGGGGCGACCGTAACCGCGTCTGTTTAGTGTCACTTCGCTTTGAACGCCACTTCTTTAGTTCCAGCGCTGCTACTGTGAACACAACGGGTCGGTACGAGCCACGTCATCTGTCAGAACATCTGATCTGTTTGCCCCCAGTTTGAACTGTAATTCACGACACAAACACACATTCGCCTTCGGACTTTCTCGACAGCACACGTTCTCTGTTTCTGTGGCCAAAGTCTTAACAACTGCAGCAAGTACACGTCAAAAGATTAAAAATAGCTAATGCTAATGCTACACAGTAATTACACGACAGAAACGATAGATAGAAGAGTTAGCTTGTTATTTACCAAACTCCAAGTCAGATCCAGTACGTAGGACTCAGCACGACGCACCGTCATGACGGAGAAAACGTTTATTCCAGTGCGTCACTGTTTACCGCAGCACGAGGTGCTTCGCTCTGCTCTAGGCTGGAAGCGCGTTCACAGTGAGGCGCGCTCACGTTGAGGCACGTAACGGGTTGGGCGGGGTAGTTGCGCGGGTTGGCCAGTAGGGGGCAAACTGCTCTCTGTTCTCCTCTTCATTTCTCTCCCTCTCCGTAAACGGTCACATATGTATTTATGATTGACACACCAGAGTAGCAGACACTGGGGGCAAGGCGGGTTAAGTGTCTTGCCCAAGGATGTTTATGTGAGGAGCGGGATTCGAACCGCTGACCTTTGGATCATAAGACAGTCTCTCTGCCACTGAGCCACTGCCGCTGCTGCCGCCCTTCTCTCCTCTCCCCTCCTCACCTTTTACAAGGAGGAGGGGCCAGTGCAGGGACAGGGTGTCAATCACCAAAGCCTCAGACTGTGTTTGGGGAGAATCTGGGTCCTGTTTACCAAATCCCATGTATTTCAATGGCACATATTTGTCATTGCCACGGTAACATGCTTACAGATAAAGGTGTGATGTCATTGGCTTTTTTGTTCAGAATGGTAAGAAGGATCTTGTTCCCAAATTTCATAAATTTCCGGCAAACTAAAATTTTTTGTCCAATTCAAAATTTCAAGGGGGCGCTGTAGAGCAATCAGAGAACCAAAAAATATGTATTGTATACCTTTACGTTCAGCCCGTGATTTCGAACAAAAACGTATATTAATGCCGGAAAATCGGACGCTTCTGGCCAGAGATACGCAAGTTTAAAGACTTTGAAAATTGAGTGTTTTGATTTGCGGGTTGGCCACACCCACATTTTTCAAGATATCAAAAATGACATGAATCATCTGTAACCACACAAGGGTTTAGGTCATTGTTCCAAAGTTTCAAGCACACTGATTGAAAATCCACGGTGTAAAAAAATACAACGCAAATTGTAAATTTGCGAAAAAAGCAGGTTCCGCCCACAATGGCCGACGCCCTGTAGGGTTTAGGGCGGGGTCATAATAGAATTTTATACTCGTCTTGACATGACCTACCTTCGTACCAAATTTCATATGTCTACGATGAAGTTGACCTCCCATTGCCGTAATGTATTTTGATTTTTGAGATGGCGCTAGCGAGTCATTTAGCATCATTAATTTTTTGGAATATCAAAAAAACAAATTTTTCACCGACCTTGAATTTTGGGTTTTCGTTAACGTTCAGGGGGTCAAATCAAGGGCGGTTTCGAAGAGAAGAAGAAGAACAATAATAATAATAATAATAATAATAACGGAAAATTCTTTTTCCCCTATTATTTTTCTCCATAAGTACAATAGCTGGAGTCATGCCACTTTGTCACATTGTGCCCCATCACAAATAAACCCTCTGTACATTTTTTCAGCCATCCATGACAAACAGCCTGGCTGTTATGAATTTTTTTAAATAAAATTTGAAGAGGGCGCCATAGAGCCATTTTATCAGATAGCTGGTTGATTTGCATAGCAGTCCGTTCAGCTTTCAAATCTACACAAACGCTCTATTAGCATTTTCCAAGAAAAAATTGTGTGCAAAATAGATAATTTTTATTAATATTCCAGAATTTAAGAGTTTGTAGAAAATTCACCATGACCATACCTGAAGATGTATCATATTCAAATTGATAGTATGTCATTCCACATGGGTTTAGTCTCTTGTGGCCAAATTTGAAGTGATTTCGCAGAAAACTGTTGGAGGAGGAGTCAAAAGTACACAGGTGTGTGCTTTTCTCAGCCCCGGGTTTGATCCAATATGGTCGACTTCCTGTTGGGTTGGGGGCGGGGTCATAAGAGGGTTTTTTACATGTCCTGACCTGTTCTATTTTTTGGGCCATGAGTTGGATTTTTAGCTCAACATTTTTCATGGCCGGGCTCCCATTGGCCCAATGTTAATCCATTTTTGAGGGGGCGCTATTCATCCGTCGTTCAATATTTTTTCGCGAGGCCTTCACTCAAAATTAGAGCTCATCGAGTTCTAATTTTCGATACCACTCACGGCCATATCCGTCATCGTTTACTATGCGTATTTCGCGATCTCCCCGATTCCGTAAGAATTACAATAAGTCCCTCGCCGGGACGATTCTCGTCCCATCGGCTCGGGCCTAATAATAACGGAAACATGTTTTTCTACTATTATTTTTCTCTTATATGGACAATAGCTGGAGTCTGCCACTTTGTCACATTGTACCCCATCACAAATAAACCCTCTGTAGATTTTTTCAGTCCTCCATGACAAACAGCCTGGCTGTTATGAATTTTTTAAAATAAAATTTGAAGAGGGCGCTATAGAGCCAATTTATCAGATAGCTGCTTGATTTGCATATCAGTCCGCTCAGCTTTCAAATCTGCACAAACGCTCTATTAGCATTTTCCAAGAAAACATTGTGTGAAAAATAGATAATTTTTATTAATATTCCAAAAATTAAAAGTTTGTAGAAAATTCACCATGACCATATCTGAAGATGTATCACATTCAAACTGATAGTATGTCATTCCACATGGGTTTAGTGTGTTGTGACCAAATTTGAAGTGATTTCGATGAAAACTGTTGGAGGAGGAGTCAAAAGTGCACAGGTGTGTGCTTTTCTCAGCCCAGGTTTGATCAATATGGCCGACTTCCTGTTGGGTTGGGGGCGGGTCATAAGAGGATTTTTACATGTCCTGACCTGTTCTATTTTTTGGGCCATGAGTTGGATTTTTAGCGTAACATTTTTCATGGCCGGGCTCCCATTGGCCCAATGTTAATCCATTTTCAAGGGGGCGCTACTCAGCCGTCGTGCAATATTTTTTCGCGGGGCCTTCACTCAAAATTAGAGCTCATCGAGTTCTAATTTTCGACACCAGTCACGGCCATATCCGTCATCGTTTACTATGCGTATTTCGCGATCTCCCCGATTCCGTAAGAATTACAATTAGTCCCTCGCCGGGACGATTCTCGTCCTCGGCTCGGGCCTAATAATAATAATAATAATAATAATAACGGAAAATTCTTTTTCCACTATTATTTTTCTCCATAAGTACAATAGCTGGAGTCATGCCACTTTGTCACATTGTACCCCTTCACAAATAAACCCTCTGTAGATTTTTTCAGCCCTCCATGACAATCAACCTGGCTGTTATGAATTTTTTAAAATAAAATTTGAAGAGGGCGCTATAGAGCCATTTTATCAGATAGCTGGTTGATTTGCATATCAGTCCGCTCAGCTTTCAAATCTACACAAACGCTCTATTAGCATTTTCCAAGAAAAAATTGTGTGCAAAATAGATCATTTTTATTAATATTCCAAAAATTAAGAGTTTGTAGAAAATTCACCATGACCATATCTGAAGATGTATCACATTCAAACTGATAGTATGTCATTCCACATGGGTTTAGTGTCTTGTGGCCAAATTGGAAGTGTTTTCGATGAAAACTGTTGGAGGAGGAGTCAAAAGTACACAGGTGTGTGCTTTTCTCAGCCCCGGGTTTGATCCAATATGGCCGACTTCCTGGTTGGTTCGGGGCGGGGTCATAAGAGGATTTTTTACATATCCTGACCTGTTCTATTTTTTGGGCCATGAGTTGGATTTTTAGCGTAACATTTTTCATGGCCGGGCTCCCATTGGCCCAATGTTAATCCATTTTCGAGGGGGCGCTATTCAGCCGTCGTTCAATATTTTTTCACGGGGTCTTCACTCATAATTAGAGCTCATCGAGTTCTAATTTTCGACACCACTCACGGCCATCTCCGTCATCGTTTACTATGTGTATTTCGCGATCTCCCCGATTCCGTAAGAATTACAATTAGTCCCTCGCCGGGACGATTCTCGTCCTCGGCTCGGGCCTAATAATAATAATAATAACGGAAACGTCTTTTTCCACCAATATTTTTCTCCATAAGTACAATAGCTAGAATCATGCAACTTTGTCACATTGTGCCCCATCACAAATAAACCCTCTGTACATTTTTTCAGTCCTCCATGACAAACAGCCTGGCTGTTATGAATTTTTTTAAATAAAATTTGAAGAGGGCGCTATAGAGCCATTTTATCAGATAGCTGCTTGATTTGCATATCAGTCCGTTCAGCTTTCAAATCTGCACAAACGCTCTATGAGCATTTTCCAAGAAAAAATTGTGTGCAAAATAGATAATTTTTATTAATATTCCAGAATTTAAGAGTTTGTAGAAAATTCACCATGACCATATCTGAAAATGTATCACATTCAAATTGATATTATGTCATTCCACATGGGTTCAGTATCTTTTGGCCAAATTTGAAGTGTTTTCGATGAAAACTGTTGGAGGAGGAGTCCAAAGTACACAGGTGTGTGCTTTTCTCAGCCCCGGGTTTGATCCAATATGGCCGACTTCCTGTTGGGTTGGGGGCGGGGTCATAAGAGGATTTTTTACATGTCCTGACCTGTTCTATTTTTTGGGCCATGAGTTGGATTTTTAGCGTAACATTTTTCATGGCCGGGCTCCCATTGGCCCAATGTTAATCCATTTTCGAGGGGGCGCTATTCAGCCGTCGTGAAATATTTTTTCACGAGGCCTTCACTCATAATTAGAGCTCATCGAGTTCTAATTTTCGACACCAGTCACGGCCATATCCGTCATCGTTTACTATGCGTATTTCGCGATCTCCCCGATTCCGTAAGAATTACAATTAGTCCCTCGCCGGGACGATTCTCGTCCTCGGCTCGGGCCTAATAATGTTGTTATTATTATTATTATTCATACCACTTGTGACCTGTCCTTATGTACAGTTAAAGCCCTTTTTACGCCACTTTTGATGGCTATAAAAAAGAGAGGGAGAGACCCATTAAAAAGCGTTGGCTTTCTAAACAGGCCTGTTTCAGAGGTAAATGGAGTGATTTCAGTTATAACTAAATAAATCATACAGTTAACGTCTTGTGAAGAGGGGAAAAATCCTAGCCTGGCGTCACATCGTGTGTGCCGCGATTACAAGCAATAACAAGCAAGACGGCGTCCACGACAGAGAAAATATTCAGGGCTGCTCTCTCCTGTTTTAAAAGACCAGGACATGTCGTTGAAACCACAGCGAGAGAAAGCTTTACAGCTACACGCCATTTTCGACTGACAGCCACAGCACTCTGCGCTTGTCGTGGTGCTGTCGCCACGTCCGCTGTTACCATTAATCATACACATAAACAAACAAAACAAAAAAAACGCCACACTCATTTTCAATTTTTTTTTACGTCAGTTATTGGCCGCACAACTTTGGATTTCAGGATTGGCTCAAATCAATTATTCACATAATGACGTGAAACTACTTTAGTCCTGATACCAGTTGTTTGGACTGTGCAGACTCCCAGACACATTCTGAGGAAAGAGGTTTTATAACTTGCACAAAGCAGGTGGTACATCAAACAAATATTCAATGTTTTTGATGAAAAGTTGTTGGGGTTTTTTGACTGTGGGCACACTCTCATCAAGATATCCACAAGCGTCATCTCTTTAGTAACCTGCCATCCAAACTGACTCATTGGTCATCTATCACAAAATCGGACGACTTTTACCTCCAGATCTCACCAGATTGACAAAGTTTAGTGCTTCATTACTTTATTCATTAACCCTGGATGATATATTGCACCACATTTAACCGTAATCACCCTAATGTTCTGTACTAATGTGAATGTAGCTCAGATTTCAGTCTTCTGTCCTGGCTGCGTTAAAATGTGATTGAATCCGGATACATGCACGATTCGTCCTCACTCAAACCATGCAGGACTAAAAACATTGTTTTCCCAGTATGCCAAGCTGTTGTGTCATCTCTGCATCCTGTATCCTTCACTTTCTCATCTGCTTCTGCTCTGACTCAACACTGACACCCCCACAGTGAAACCACCAGGGCCCCACACCTGCCCAGTGCTGACTCTCGCCCTCCCTCCCATTTTTTTCTCTCCTTCTCTTTCAGTTGTCATGTTTCCACTGGTTTGCTTTGCAGTGAGTAAAGAGATGTTAAAACGCAGTGTAGATGCAGAAGAAGTTGACGATAAATTTGAAGTGGTTTTCTGTTTACTTGAGCTTTAGCCACGCCACACAGCAACTCAAACTTACAAAAAACTTAAACGTCTTTTATTGAATTGCTTAGAATGGCCTTATGATTAAAAACACGTAATTCGGGTAAAACATTTATGTTTGGGTGATGTCTGGGGGACCAGGACCAGTTGATGGCTTCTCTCTTTCTTCTCTTGCTTCATCTGCTCTCTCTTCTCAGACAGAGAAATTACACTTTCTTTTGCTCCAGTGCTCCTTTAAGATACAGTAAGCTACAATGTGCTCATTGTACTCATCACATGTCTAACAGTAACAGACTTTAAGGCCAGGTCTACCTTTTTAATTCATTTGGGCCTATAGAAAAGCTGTTGAGGTGACGATGCTTGCCAGACTGAAAGTGAGCACTAGTAATCAACATCTTAACTTAAAAAAACATTGATTTCTATTTAAATTTTTTGTTCAGTCTATTGATTTCCTGTTAAAACTGCATTTCATAGTGACATTTGGTCACTGAGCATATAAATACTATTGTTAATAAAATGGGTTGCAGTATTGCTGTTACAAAAAAATGTTGTCATTATGTAAAACGTGACACTTTAAATCTAATCACAAAGTCTTTAACATTGTGTCACTTGTCATACTGCTCCGAAGTGTGGTCATCTGCATCTCAAAAAGATTTGGCAAAATTACAAGTTGCTCAAAATAAAGCAGCAAGACTTGTTCTAGGCTGTTCAATTAGAACAAGCAGAAAACAAATGTATTCCACTCTCTTGTGGCTCAATTTATATCAAAGAATACAAGTTACTTTGGCAACTTTATTATATAATACATTAACCCTAAAAATGCCGGCTTGTATATTAAATCAAATCGTCTACTGTGATTCTGTGCACAAGCACAACACTAGAACTGCAACTAATGGTAATCTCTTGCCATCATGTCCAAAATCCAATTTTATGAAAAAAACTGTGTTGTACAGAGCTATATTCATTTGGAACAGTGTTCCTTTTGAAATTCGCCAACTCAAAAGTAAGAAATTATTTAAAAACAGTCTTAAGTGCCATGTGTTAAACGGGATATAAATTTTGCCATATAGACAGAAATGTTATTTCTATGTGTACTTTGTCCTCCATTGAAAAATTGTGAAATAATTTGTGTAATGAACTTTTATGCATTGTAAGGAAATTTTAATATTGCAATGATAATTTATTATTGTGTTGGTTGTATGTTTTGATATGATTGCAATGGACCCAGGAAGACTAGCTGATTGCTTCGCTTTCAGCTAATGGGATCCATTTAAATAAACAAATAAATAAACAAATAAACATTTGAGTGAAAGAAGTAGCTGTAGACTTTCATTATGGGTTTTTCTTGTTGAAATTGACTATGTGATGTTTTTGAGCCCTGGACATAGGTGGTAGGGGAAAACGGACATTATAGAATGATTCAAACATGCATAAATCAATCAAAATGCAACTCTGGGTAAGCTAATGATGAAAACTTTTACAACATAGATAAAACCTCATAAAAGCCAATTTTACATAATATATGCAGTCCTGTTTAAGTAATGCTAGTAGATTAGTATCTGCAATCTCATTGGCTGTTTTCTCTGCTTGATGCCAATGATTTGACCCTCCTCAAACACCCTGAACATCTTTTTCACAACCTCGGGATTGGTCTTTCTGCATGGTTGTTTCAGAAATGAGTTGCCAGTCATTGCATCAGATGAGTTTAAGTATCGTGTTGCAGCTGAAAGAGAATCACCCATGTAGCATTTATCCAACAGGAGGCGTGTATCTATTTTCTACTTGTTTTTGGTCCGGCAGTGTATCTTTTCACATTTTAGTGTGCAATCTTGACAAACGCTGAAGTCTGTTTCTGTAAAATAAATGTTGCTCTCTGCTGGCCATGAGCATGTTTCTGAATGGAATGAGAGAGGAAAGATTCAAACACAGATGATGTTTGAACTGTGCAAATCTAACCTTTGTGTCCCATGTGTGCAGAACTGGTGTGCAAGGACAGTCTGGAGGTGCAGGTGAACGGCAGCCCTCACTATGAGGATCTGGATGCGACACCGGGCTCGACCCAGTTGAACATGCACTTTGAGGATTTGGACGCAGCCCCAGACTCCTCGCAGCTGAACATGCGCGGCGTCTTTCTGCATGTGCTCGGGGACGCGCTGGGATCTGTCATCGTCGTGGTAACTGCCATCATCTTCTACTTTGTGTGGACGCCGTGCGGCAGCGACGAAAACTGCGTCAACCCTTGTGTCAACAGCCACAGCTCAGACCACCGGCACATCAACCACACCATCGTGGACCTGCTAGAGGGCCCCTCAGCCGTGAGGATGTCCGGGCCCTGCTGGGTGCTCTACCTGGACCCCGTGCTGTGCGTCATCATGGTCGGGATACTCCTCTACACTACGTACCCGCTGCTGAAGGAGTCTGCCCTCATCCTGCTCCAGACTGTCCCCAAACAGATCAACATGGACAGCCTGAATGAACGGCTGCTGCGGCTGGAAGGCGTGCTGGCCATCCACGAGCTGCACATCTGGCAGCTGGCCGGCAGCCGCATCATCGCCACGGCCCACATCAAGTGTCACGATCCCACGTCCTACATGGAGGTGGCCAAGCGCATCAAGGACTTCTTCCACAACGAGGGAATCCACGCCACCACTATCCAACCCGAGTTTGTCACCTTCAACTCGGAGAACCGCGACTCCCAGTGTGAGCTGGCGTGTCGGACAGTGTGCGCGCCCAAGCAGTGCTGCGGGAACGCGGAGAAGACCGACGGCAAAAAGAACAGTAGTGACAACAAGATGGCTGCCCCCAATGCTCTGGAAGTGATCAGTGAGATGCAGGAGCAGCCAGTGCAAGTGGGGCCCCGAGCAGAGGAGCGAAGGGAGGCAGAGTCCACACTATAAGACCACTCTAGATGTTTTAATCTAGTGTCTCTGTGCGCTTGTAGTGAGCTACTCATATATCATTTTGTTGTTCTTTTATTTCAGCCTGGAATTAAATTTGTCATATTATTTAGAATGTATTTAAGATCCCAAATGTTTTAATACTTAAATTTGATAATTTAAACAATTGAGATCTTTATAAATATTTGTCAGTGGCGTGGCAACCTTGCTTATTTATGCAAAATGTACTGGATTTGGGTCCCTTTCCTTCAGAGCCATTCCCACTGGTCCTGTCGACCAATCCTGACTAAATCCTGACTATCCAACTATGTGTGCTTTGGGATGCAATTCCACTCATTGGTTTCTATTCAGTTATAACATTATGCACAAAGTAGAAATCTTTCTGTAACAAGCGGGACCAATGTAATCAGCAGGAGAGCTGTGTGACCAGGCTCACTTAGCTTTGTGGAGAGTAGGTCTAGTGTTATGTACGTGTGGTTGGATCACTTGCAGTGTCATTGTCAACACTCCCAGTTTGGAGAAGGAGACAGGAGCAAAGACATAGAAACTAGAATACAGTATGTTCAGATGATGGACTCAAGTGCCATATGTGCTGATGGTCCAAGTGCTGGAGATATTCTTCCCCAGCCACACGCACTGGTTTAGTACAACTTGTGGTTTAATGTGCCAAAGCTGCTCCTCTGCTGGAACACACAGCCTTTAGTCAATAAATGGCACCTATCATTTCAAAGTATTTATTTAAGATAATCTATACCTCTGTTGTAGATGCTGTTGCACTGTAGAGACTTATTTTTGAAAATATTTTAGTTTTGCAACACCATTTCTGCTGTAGTTTTTACAAAGGGTATATTCTAGTTATTTTTTCTGGAACATTTTCACTAAGTATTACGGTACATTTATTTCTTAAGAGCAAAGCGAGTCTGGAAAATATGTGCACCGCTTCAATAAATTGTAAAAGAAGACCTTGTTTTTTGTTTTCAGAATTTGAATTTAAGAAAAGTGACAATGTTTTCAATTTCAGCTGAATTGTACAATGCAGAGCACGTTTGCATGATGGCATATGGCACATTCTCAAAGGCATGCTGCACTGCGGCGAAGCTAACATTGTTAAAAATGATGATTAAATAAGAGAGAAAAAAAAAGCACAATTCCAAGTTCACCAAAAATTAAACCGTGAAAGTCAAACATTGGAATAACATCCTGGTCCTCCAGCCCCAGTGCACAAGGAGAAGCAGACAGAACACCATTGATCTGAAATATTAAACCATGTCATTTTTAGCTCAAACTACATACATCCACAGCAGAGATTATAATCGTATAACATAATAATCCTTGTATTTTTCCCCGATTTAGATAAAATGAAACTGTATTTTTAAAAATAATGTATTGAGGTATTATCTGAAGCAAATGTGCCTAAACCCCTTTACTTCTTCTTTTATATGTTAAATCATTGTTTTCATCTTTTCCTGTAATTTAAAGTCATTTGGCAAATCGCAAAGGCTGCAATTTTTAGAGTGCCATAATAATCCTCAAAACGTACACAAACCAAATATCCTTATTAAAAAACTGCCAACCCTGTAGTTTAGATCTACTCAAGCCTGTTCAGAAATACATGTGATTCTTGTATTAGTTTAAAGGCTGTGTCAGTTTCTGTCAGTTCTCCTGAACACATTTAAAATGTGTACTTTGAACAGAATCCTATAAAAACAAAAACTGCTATACAGCTCGAAAAATCACAATTGTGCAGCCCATTTGTTTGTAATGTTCCACAGTGGCATTAAACTCATTCAGTTAACCCTCCACGAGAAGAGTTACATGATACAACTTTTTGTTTGTGTAACAAATTTTTATCCAGGGATTTCTTTGCTATATGCAATTATCTTTAAACGACTGTAGACTTTAGCTCCTGTCTGCTTCCCCGGACACTTTAGCCCCTCTGAGAATCTGGTGTCTCTGGTCTTCTCCTGCCCGCCGCCACAGGACCAGATGAATGTTCTTGAACTATATCCAGTGGCCTTCACCTGCTCCGTTCCCTCAGCTTTACTCATTCATGGGGTTAATGTTTGGAGACTTCACATTTGTAATCTACATTGAAAGTCCAGTGCTGCTGGGTAGATGGAGGACCGGGGTCTAACTAACTGCATGGTTGTACTGTTTTTTAAAAATAATATCCAAAATGGAAATCCACAAATCTTGAAGCTTATCATTATTTGTTGGGATTGGGTCCACTACATTAATTTTATGGCTTAAAGTCCTTTGAACTATCACGCCTTTAGGAATGAATAATGGCACCACTTTCTGAGTCTAATGTGAAGACAAGATTTCACTTTTGTTTATGCTGACAAAATACATCTGGTCAACAAATCTGCAATCTGACAACCGTCATCTTGTTATATTAAAGCCTCACTGTGTAACATTGTAGGCAATACATGGTCCATTATAAAACATAAATAAAATGAAACCCCTCCATTTTATTTAGGATGTTTTTATTGCCCAAATTAACCTTGAAAAACATGTAACCTTACTGTGATCAGACTTGGGCAATAGGAAAGCATTTCTTCAATGTATTTTTGAGCGATAAACACCGGAATTGAAATAAAAGCTTTTATAATGGTCTATTTTTAAAATGTTACACATAGGGCTTTAAGTTAACTCGCTCTCTGGCTGTAATTGGACTTTCTCTGCATCTAGATTGCAAAAGGAGTCCGGCTAGCGAGGTAACACGTTTGTACCATCCACTGCTGTAGATCCTGGTGTAGTTTTGCAGGGTCATTCTCTAAACTTTTTAAAGATTGTGAACTCCATGCAATGTGTACGTATGCAAACTCGTGCTGGACCGTGTGTGCAAAAGGCTGCAGACTCTAGGGTTTTTTACATTTGCTCCTGTGTTTTTATAAAGACGGTGTATATTATGTGTCTTTGTGAATAAAACTGTTCAAACATGTCATAGTGTGAGCAAATTTTTTCAGACTGAATGCATAGATTCATCTGGAAGATTCTGGTGAAAGGAGACATACTATCCAAGATCAACTTTTATGAGCTTCTGACCATGTGATAACACTGTTCGTTTATCATTTTTTCAAGGCTCTATTTAGATTGATTTGAGTAAGCCTGTGTTGTCCTCCATTGGAGTGCGCCAAAACAATTATATTCATCTGCCCCCTATCTCAGCCCACTTCTCTGTACTTAGTTGACAGTAAAAATTTAACACTCCAAGCGATGCATGTAGGGTTAAAATAACAAGCAAAAACCCGTACATCAAAATCACCTGCTTTTTACGCTGAAATGCCACTATGAAGAGGTAGGGCTTATTCTTATTCTGCAGTTTTGAACAGGAAGTCAATGGACCTGTTTCTAAAAGCTGTTTTAAATCAACATTGTAGTTTAAAGTAAACAAAAGGCAAAATGGTGATCTAACTAGGCTATAGTTCAATAATAAGTACCAGAAAGAATAATGTCTTCTTAGTTATCTGTAAATTATAAACATTTATTCACAAATGACTCAAATAGAAGTAAGCTCAGGGTCGTCAACAGAAATTTAGTGGCTGACGGCAAGCCTCACATAGGCCCCCCTTCAATACAAAGTCATAGAAAGAGGACACAATTCTGGGCCCCTAAGACCCTGGACCTTGGACAACACCCCTTTGTCTCCCCAATAGATTAGATTAGATTAGATAAATACTTTATTAATCCCGAAGGAAATTGCATTGCTGTCCGTTGCTCACATTCATGCATACATAAAAAAAAGAAAGACACATTCAAGGTGGTAGTTAATACATACCACACTAAACTATAATAATATCTGAAGGAACAGTGCTAGAAACACAAACATTCAAATTATGACACTAGACATTGTCAACATAAAGCTTTTGTCACTTCACCTTCTGTGTCTTTCAACCTATATTGTTTGTATTGCGCTGTTTTCACACATTTAATATAATCTTTTAAGCATGTTCTTTTCTGTTTTCCCATAATCTTTCCTGGCTCATACACAGGAATGTGAGGGACACCGTTAGCGTAGCCGCCGGGCCAGGCTAATCTGGAGCTAATCTGCTAACCCTCTGCATCGCCCACCCAGCCTAGCCTTTATGAGCAGAAGTCAAACCCTTCAAAGACCAGAGCTGCGCCAGAATCTCAATCGCCTCCAGAGAGCTCAGACTTTCTGATGGATGAGGAGTAGATTTATTTATATTATTTATGCCCTTCCTCTTTCTGAAATTGCCACTCGGGCTGGTAAACGTTCTGTCGACCTAAAACTGGATTGACCAACCTGCAATACTTGTTTTCAGTGTTTCCATTTTCTGTAGGATTTTGAACATAACATTAAAACAAACAATAAATTAAATGTACAGTTACAAAGCTATCAAATTGAGAAGACTTTTGGGATCCTCTGTACAGCCCTCACAATGGGAAGGAACTCATATCCTCATGCTAAACAGCAGTCATCAAGACACAACCTTTCCGGGGTCTGAGGATCGATTCCCTCTCAGACCAGAGCATACTCTCTTTGTGTGTGAGAGTGAGTTCTATTACTCTCCTCCGGGGCAGCTGTGGCTACGATAGTATCTTATCACCAAAATGGATGAATAAATAATGCACTGTAAAGTTTATTTGAGTGTCCAAAAAAGCGCTTTTTCCATTTTTTATCCATTATTATTAGTGGTGCTGCAGTGGTGAAAGAAGCCTTGATTTAGTTTAGGTAAAAGGAAAGATAAAGAGGTAAAAATTTCCACAAACTATCCACATAAAATAAGTAAACATACTGATATACCTTTAAGAATGTGCTTTTAGAGTAAAAAATTTCACACAGAGCAGAAGAAAGTCAAGTCAAATTTAGTGGAGTAGAAAGATACCGGTTCTCAAATGAACTGAAGACAAATTAAAAAGCATCCACTTAATATTTGTAACTTAACAACACTGTAGTAGTAGCAGTCGTTAAACTATTATTTGTAGAAGTAGAAATCATTTGTTGGTTTTTGTTACTTTTCAAACGTCCTGTGTGTACATGCGTTTGTTCATCCTTAGCCTCCAGCATTGTGACAAGACAATAGTTTTGAACATGTTTGTATTGAGCGGCGTGGCTCTCTTTCTCTCCACAAACGCTGTGTTAGCAAAGAGAGACCCCGTCGTGACCCAAACGGACCCCTCTGACCCCCCCTGTCCTGTCCCGCTTTGACCCTGTGAGCTGTCCCATGCTGACCCCGCTGTCCCATCTAAACCCTGTACACCAGCCCTTGCACGCTTGACGTGCTCTTCTTCAATGGAGGAATGTACCAAAGCGGTCAAGAACACACTATTTTATATTTTCAAGACAAAAACATTAGCCACGTTCCAATTTCAAGTCATTTGATGCCGTCATGTTCTGGAGTGGGAAAATGGAAGCGATTCAAAATGTCAGACAGTACTGGGAGTGTGTTTGCTAAAGTATCATGACCTTTGACCTGAGTGTATGGCCTGACCTTTGACCCCAGTGCTGAGTCAGAGGGGACCCCTTGTGATCTGGTGACGGTGAACGGCTCGACACTGTATGATCCTGGGGCTGAAGGAAAGGAGGCAAAATAAAGACGCTATTGTGCTGAAATGTGATATTTGCAACCAGTTCATTTGTAGATAACATGTTTGTAAACTCTAAACTCACTGCTCAGCCCTGCTCACATGTGTTTTTATGTTATCTTATGTTATCTCTTTATGGAGAGATAGTGACGCTCAACAGTATTCACTCACTCTCCTCACTCCGACTGGCTGAGGCTTGGGTGCCAATCTGCTTCACAAACGACCAGCACCAATTACTCATAAACAAAAACCAAGAACAACATGTGCTCGTTCATGTGCCATCCTTCCAGGTTCAGGAGGGCAACTGAGGCAACCCCCTCTCAAGGCTCATACTGCTACTGTGTTCTTGTGAGACAACACACACTGCCCACTCCAGCCACAGTAATGTTTGAGGTTTTGCAGGAAGGGCATCTGGCATAAAAATCCCTGTGTAGAAGAACTTATACAGCGTTAAAGAACGTCAGAACTTTTATTGCCCTTTGTGAGCACCATTCATTTGTTGTTGGTGCCTCAAAAACATTTGGACAAATACATTTACACAATTGCAACTATTTTTGCAATGAAGCCACTAAACAAAGGATAATGCAGACTATATTTGACATTTAGAGCAGCTGTCCTCGTCCTCACACTGTTGACAGGCCTTGTTAATGTGTCACTCTTTAATTGTTCTGTACATTACAGCGTGAGACTTTGTCCACTGTGAGGGAACAGAGTCCAGCTCCAGATAACCACCGGCCTCCTCATGTAACAAGGACAGGAGGAGAAACAGGGACAGTTGTGGTCTGGAACCCTGCTGACACTTAAGAATAAAATTGTTACATTTATTTCTTGAAACGACAATTCAGAACATTTAAAGTTATTGTTCATTGTTCAACATTTTCCCTTGTTCAAGTTTTCCCTTGAAAACTCAATTGCATAAAAGAAACAAATGCAAAGAAACCCCCCCCAAAAAATATGTGGGCTGAACTAACTGCTCTTAACTCCCTAGCTCCTCCCCCACCGAATCTCAGTCCAGGAATAGGACGTGAATAGACTGCCTCTGACGAAGGCATGTCAGGTAAATGAATACAACTGTGTTATTAGAAGAAACTCACAAGTTAATAATTACAAGAAGACAGAATCGGCATTCCAAATATAAGACTGTTCAGAAGGCACAGCTGGTGTCTCTCCCTCCCTAAACACTGTGCAGATGAACTCAACATCTTCATTGACATTGCCCCAGCCTGCTTCAAGTCGTCCACCATCGTTCCTGTCCCCAAGAAACCGGCGCTGACCCCTGTAGTCATGAAGTCATATGAGCGCCTGGTCTTGCCCCATCTCAAGTTCGTTCCCTCCACCCGCCTGGACCCACTGCAGTTCACCTACAGAACCAACAGATCTGAAGACGATCAACCTGGCCCTCCACTTCATCCTGCAGCATTTGGACTCCCCGGGAACCTACGCCAGGGTCCTGTTTGTGGACTTCAGCTCTGCATTCAGCACCATCCTCCTGCTCTGCTCCAGGACAAGCTCTCTCAGCTTTACGTGCCTGACTCCATCTGCAGGTGGATCACTGACTTCCTGACGGACCGGAGGCAGCACAGGATCTCCACAGGGCTGTGTTCTTTCTCCTCTGCTCTTCTCCCTGTACACCAACTCCTACACCTCCAGCCACGATTCTGTAAAACTGATCACGTTTGCAGACGACACACCCTCATCGGAGTCATCTCGGACGGCGATGAGTCTGTCTACAGGAGGGAGGTGGACCGGCTGGTGTCCTGGTGCAGCGACAACAACATGGAGCTTAACGCCCAGAAGACAGTGGAGATGATCGTGGACTTCAGGAAAGTCTCAGCTTCCCTGCCCTGACAGACTCTCCCATCACTGAGGGCTCTTTCCAATTCCTCAACAAGTGGCAGCCGACCATCAACTTCTCATCAAGAAGGTCCAGCAGATTTATGCATGCCTTTTTTAACATAGTTTATATTATTATTAATTGTCTTTGTTGCATCATATCACCGAAGCAAGAGACACAGATGAGAGAATTGTCTCGTCTACAGTTGTTATCACATTTATGCCACTGACAAATAAAGAAAAGAAAGCTTCATACCTTCAATTGAAAAGGAATATTTTTGGTAGTGATTAGACCTCATTAATGCTTATTTTTGTTCTGATTATAATGTCCCCATATGACACTCATGCCCTTACATTGTCCTGATAATGGATCACAGAAGTTTATGATCTTGCCCGTGGAGCAGCAGTCCATAAACCCCTGTGTGATAAAGGACTCCACAGCACACACCAGAACCGCCATCTCCACGCAATAAAAGATCTGCATCACCTAGAGTAATTTAGTTAGTTTTCATTTTTATTGAGGTCTAGAGGAATTCTTTTTGATGATTCCTTTGCTTCTGATCAGCCGTTTCAATTCTCATCTGGATGAGCTCTCTCCAATTGCACGCGCCGTTACAAAAAGAGTTGTTCTACTGTGCGTCCCAGTGTTACCAGCAGACCCACATCCATTCAGACGGACAAGGGTCATTTGCTGGACTTGCTCAACAGGTTCTTTCCTCACACACATAATAACTTATTTGAGTTATTCAGTGTTAAATACCAAGATTAAGGTGTTCTGTGTTTTTCCATACTATCATTTTACAAAATTAAGTACAACATACATGTGTTATATACACCATTTGAAAGGTAAGAAATTTTAGTTTCTAGTGATCTGAAAGCAATGTAAGTGGTGCACAGGCAAAGCTACAGCACTTATAAAATGAATGGAAATGTTGCGTTATTTAATATTTAAAAAATAAATGGTTGATTTCAAATAGCTCTAGCAAAGACATATGGCTGCTTCACAATAGACACTCCACATTCACATTATTTTATTTTATTTATTTTACTATTTTTTGCCATTTATTGCTCTTTGGGTGGTACTGTGGCATGGAATGAATGCAAGAAAAAAAAAACATATAGCATGTCTCTATAACTTTAAGTGTTTTTTCTTCATTGGAATTAATTTGCAAAGAACCTCAAACAAAACAAACAAACAAAAAATGCACATTTTTAAAATGTCACTGGGCACATTTACATATCCAGTTAAATCAATCAGATAATAATCAGATAACCCAATAATTAGATCTGATCAAGAGAAATCTAATCATCAAAAATGCCTGGGGCATGTGTCAGTTAATTTGTGTATTTTTGGAGGAACATTTTCTCTTTCATGTTTGTCTTTGTCACATTAATTTGCCCTTTTTTCATCCTCTTTGTTGCATCCTTGTCAGAACAGGTGTGAGCAATCATAAATGAAATCAGATTATTCACCTCACATAACTGTTAGATGACATTTCAATAATCTGATAACTCCACAGGTCAGATAATGATTAACGTGGCTACTGATGCTTGGGGTTTTTATTAAATAAAAAGGCCCATAACCAAGTTTTAATAGCGTTTAATATTTTTATTGTACTGTATATGTTCAGTAAATTCATATTGACAGCCATTTTTATTAGGCCTATTGTGTAATTTTTTTCTGTTATCACCAAACAGATTAAAATAGTAATAAACAAACAAAGAAAAAGGCACACCTAAAAGAAGAGATTTCATAAAAGTTTAAATTTGTGATTTAAAAGACTTTAACAGTTAACAGGGACCTGCTGGAGGATCTACTGCTGTGGGGGCTTGTAGAGAGTTCAAAGTTCAGAGGTATAACTTCATGCAAGACTTAAACAAGCTTTAAATTAATAAAAAGTGATAAAATCTTCTAAAAAACATCCTTTCTATAACGTACTGCATTCTGAACCATGGAGATGTGAAAGGGTTTTATTATCTATACCGGAGACAGTAGCTGAGTCTGGAGAAAATGAAAGCGTTAATAACTGTCAAAGTCAAAGTTAAACCTTCTGAGAAAAAATTGAGCTGAGGAAGGTGTGTGTTTTAATGAGGGCACGGTGACAGTGTGAGAAGTTCCCAGTTCTTGCCTGTTCTGTTGCATAACTCTTGCCTCACGTCTCATGTTCTCAAAGCCCTGTGTGACTGATGTAGAGGAAAGTCACATGATCTCATCACATGATCAGTAATCTAGCACACCATAACTGACAGTTGAGGGTTTTCTTTGGCTCTGGTCAGACGTGGGTCTGAGGACAGGGTACTCCCACGACTGAGCAACCGCCACCTCTCCTTATGGCCAGTGACAGACAATATCACATTACACCACAGGACTGCTCAGTCGTAATCACATTAGGGTTCTTTATCTTGTTTTGATCCATGATGAACAACCCTCCAAGATAGCAACAGGCCATTGTGTCAACATGGAGCTCATCTCATCCAACAGCATGCCAAATGGTCCATGGATCATTACGCATAGTTCCAACAATACCGTTCTAGTGCAGAGACTTGGGTGTCAAAGGGATTCCACATTGATCCGACAGGTACCAGGTTTTTAAAAATGTAAATCTGAGCTTCTCTCCCTCTAAAGAATGGTGTGCAGTAACCGGTTCAATAGCATTAATGTCAATAAAATCTGACCGGACCTGTGGACCATTGATTGATTTGATTTGTGTGTCTTTTGACTGTCTCATAGAAGGAGCTTCAGAGCATCCAGGCTGCTCAACCACACAGTTTTTCTTTAGGGCATTCGATCATTATTAAACGTGGCCAATATTACAGCTTCTATTTTCCACCCTTCTGCATTCAGGGATTGTTTCAGAAAATTAGCTTAATTGTATGAATAAATTGTGTTCACGTTGTTCTATGACTCGGAGAGAAAAAGCTAACTGGGTTGACTTCTCTGTGTGAAGCTCTGTTACTCAAATTAGACTTTAATCTGAGTTTTGTTTTAACTCAATCTGACCATTAGTTGAAACTACATCAGGTGAGCTGGTTTATGTTTCTGTGATTCCCTAATTTGAGAATGTGCCAAATTTGCTTCAAAATTAAAACTTTTGTCTCTTACAATGGCAACATCATCTAACTTATCCATTATCTTTAAACAAGTATTTTGTTTAAATATTTAAGTCAATTATGAGCTCAAAGTCCATGAAAACACAACATTTAACTGCTAATAAAAATAAATAAGGCTACAACTGACATATAACATTTTGAACCATATATAAATAATGAAAATATAGTCCAGCTAACAACTTAACGAAAGGGAGTGACAGTTTCCAATAACAGCAGTAGCATCAGCAGTTTTTCATTTCATCATCATTGTTTTTTTTTCTTTTTTTTTTTTTTTTTACAGATGCAGCAAAATACCTGTGCACACGGCACTAAACAAACTGGAGTGACTTGTTCAGAGGATTCACACTTCACTCTGACCGACATTTCTCACTCCACGAGCAGTGTGAAAAAGACACAACACATTCCTCTCTCAGACAGAGCAGTAGACACTATTCTGTTTCCAACTGGTATCATTTCATCACCCGCAGATTTGTAGATTTTCTTGACGATATACCTCAAGAGCAACCCATTAAATGCAAGATTTGACCAAATGGTAGCTGACATGAAAGTCCTGAGAGGGGACCTGGGGAGCGTGACAGAGATGGAAAGGGTATTTGGCCAATACAAGAAGAGATAAATAAACTGAGAGCCACGGTTAAGACTTTGCATGTAGAGAACAAAGGCCACAGAGAGCAAACTTCTAAACCTGGAATCTAGATCCTACTGGGGTTGGGGTATGGGTACTTTGCATGTTTTCCAGTATACGCCCTTTTTCTTTGCAGCTTGTTTTTTTTTTCTTTGTTTCACGTTTTTGCTATTTTTATGTTGTGTTCGACTGGAGAGACTTAATTCATTGACAGATTTTCAAGGGTGTTTGCAATGCAGCTGATACAATGACATTTGAGGAGTGCGAGTGACATCCTCTGGTGCTGGCAGTTGCAAATAGAAATGAGAAAATAGAAAAAATAGACTAACCCATTTAATGATCTAGATCTCTTTGTCTTGCTCTATTTGTGTTTGTATTATTTTATTTTATTAAAACAACAAGCTTTATTATCCAACTACATTTGTCCAATCGCTCAGTGCCCCTCAGGTCTCAGTTACCTGCAGATATAGGAGGCTGGGGGCATCTTGAGTGATTTACCCTCGGTAACCTCTGCGCTGGGGGCATATAGGGAGCTGTTTGCACAGAAGGTGGAGCACTTTGTTGTTTATTGTAAAAATATAGAAGGTGTTTAAACAAGACAGAGTCATGTGAAGAACCCATCCCCAAACACACCCATAGTACTGAGAACCCAGGAACACATGGCAGAGGAACTCACACACCTCTACTATACGTTTAATCAGATACTGCACAGTGAGCGTAGTATTAGTAGGTCTACTTAGCAGTATTTGTAATAGTAGTTGGCTGTTAAATAATTGCTATAATCAGGACTCCTAGTGGTTAAAAATAGGAACAGCTTAGCACAGTTTAGATGATCCACAAAGTGAGATTCAAACTCTTGCACACAAAGATACAGATTCACAAACCAAAACCATGTTTTAATCACAACATTGTGTACAAGTAATCAAATTGTACGTGCATAAATACAAGTCAGGCATTGTGAAAAAATCTGGAATTTTGAATGAATCATTCTTGCTGCATCAATAAATTATTGTGAGACAAATTAAACCCCATAATTTAGTTTCACCCTGGTAGGAGCAGGTGGGTGTAGAGGGTGGGGGGATTTGTGAATGTCTCTATAAAGTCAATTTAGGACTTTGCAATAACAAAAAATATGTAATAAGATATAAAGATTCAAATCAGAATATGAACTGTGTATGGTACAATTTAAACACTGTTGGGAGCAATTCTGAATAAAATACTACAAGATAGTGGATAACAGTTAATTTTGAAATAAATGTATACACTGATATTGCTGTTGCTATTCCATCTGACCCCTGAAGTGGCTGCAAACTTTACTGTGGTTTTAGAAAAAAGTCACATTGTTTTACTTGCACCCTGTGATTTTATTATCGAACATTTTAACAGTAGATTATGGTCAGCCCTGGATCTTGTTGCTCCAATTAAAACAAAAACATTCAAACTAATCCAAAACCTCCTTGGAGAAATGAAGAGCTGAGAAAATTAAAGAGACATGCAGAGTGGCAGAGAGAAGGTGGAGACAACACAAAATAACAATAAACCATCAATTGTTCAACAACCAGTAAAGAATATAAAAAAATGCTATGAGAAAAACAACAACTTTTCCAAAATCATTTCCAACAATAAAAACAATCCGAAAACCCTCTTCTCATCCACTGACAGAATTTTAAACCCTGATTTTAGTAAGTCTAATTTTATTCCTACCAACTCTCGAGGCGAGATGTTTGCAGACCACTTCACGAGGAAAACAAACACTATCAGATGAAACATTTTATCTAGTCAATCTACTGTTTTTAACACATCTGAGTGTCTGTCTTTCCAACCCCGTTTTTAAAATCATTTTATGAATCTTTCAGAGAGGAACTTTTAAACATGATGAACTGCTCTCTTCGGACAGGGCTCTTTCCCACTGCCTTTAAAGGGGCGGTGGTGAGGCCTCTGCTGAAGAAGAGCAATTTAGATTTTAACGATTTTAACACAAACTGGTATCTAACTTACCATTTTTAAGCTAAATTTGAGAAAAACTCAGCGAAATTTGTTTTTAAACTCACATGACATTTTTGAGGAGTGTCAGTCTGGTTTTAGGGTGAACCACAGTACTGAGACAGCCTTGACAAAGATTTGAAATAATTTTAGACTAAATTATGATTCAAAAAAGGTGATAATGTTGGTGCTGTAACGGGTGGTACCTCTGGGTGTCGCTGCAGCCTGAAGCCAAACAGGGGTTGAAAAGGAAGTGGTCTGTTTGCCCGGGGAGGTGCCAGCTTCCGTGGGGAGCCAGGGCTTTTGCTGGGCCCACAACGGGTTCCATTCAATTAAGTGTTTGGTGAGTTTAAATGTTGTCACAGTTTTAGTGTTGTGTTTTTTGATGATACAGTTTTTAATTGTGCGTTTTACAGTAGGATCAATGCAGGATTTTAAGAATATTGTTTGTTGTGAACTGTGTGTGGGGTGGTTACGACACACAAGTACGGCATTTTAAAATCTTTTAACATTAAAATGATATGAAATAATGATGTTGTAATTTTGTACTTTTTGTTTCACAGTGTACATCGTTCCCTGCTCTGAGCTGACTTTTATTCCACACATCAAGAACATCACAATTTTTTTGTTTTTATCACTTAAAGAACATAACCAGAGCCCACCCCATTCTCTCTCAGGCCAACACAGAGATGCTGATGCATGCTTTTATCTCCAGTTGTATCGACTACTGTCTTCCCAGAAAGAGTAGGTGCAGGTTTGCAATTATTTCAAATTCAGCAGCGCGTGTCCTGACTAAGACCAGGGGTTGGGACCACATTACACTGGTTTTAATTTAAAATCACTGCATTGGCTCCCTGTGTGTTTCAGGATCGATTTTAAGGTCCTTTTACTGGTTCATAAATGTCTTAATGGTCTTGGGCCTTCTTATCTTTCAGAACTGCTTTTACCACATGAACCCTCGCGGCCCCTGCGCTCCTTCGGCAGCCGGCTCCTAGTCATTCCCAAAGTCAGGACACACTCACAGGCGTCTTTCCAGCACTATGGCCCTCGTCTGTAGAGCTGTCGGGGGGAGCTCAGAGAGCATTCAAGTTTTTAACAGCAGGCTCAAGACCCACCTTTCTACCTGCTCATGGGCCCCTGGTGGAGGTTTGGTGTTTGCCTCATCTCTCCTCTGGGCCCTGAGTCTGTGTCCTGTGGCTCCAGATGACTCTCTGCTCCTGGTGCAGACGGCTCCTCTAATGGTGCTTCCTCAACAGGTTTATTTATACTCAGCCTCCTGTGTTTTAATGCATGTGTGTGTGCGTGTGTGTGTGGGGTACGGTGGTCGTGGGGTGGTTGGGTGGGATATGGGCATATGTGGGAATGTTTTTAATCCACTGTAAAGTACTTTGTGTTACATTCTTGTATGGAAAGCGCTTTATAAATAAAGTTTGATTGACTGATTGATTGATTACTGGGTTTCAGATGACATCACAACATCTATAGGCTATATTTATATTTTAACATTTTATAATAAACACACAATTTTAATAAAAATGTTGTTTGTAACACAGCAAGTTTGTGGGTCTTGTCACTTAAAGAAATGATGAGGTGTAACATTTGGGAATTTACCTTTTGGATATTTTATGGAAAAGAATATCAATTGCTGGATTTCGGAGAACATCATTACATTCTATACACCAGACAAACTCACTTCGGTGATTTCGATGCTTGACACAAACGGTACAAAACTCGAGTCTCTTCCAATACTCAGGTATACCTACATTTTTAGAACAAAAAATGGCTCCAAACTTAGACAACACAGCGCCTGCTCTGGCCATAGATGATATAATTGTTGGTCATCCATCAGTCTTTCATCTCCTACATCATCTCCTACATCATCTCCTACATCATCTCCTACAACATCATCTCCAACATCATCTCCTACATCATCTCCTACAACATCATCTCCTACATCATCATCTCCTACAACATCATCTCCTACAACATCATCTCTAACATCATCTCCTACATCATCTCCTACAACATCATCTCCTACATCATCATCTCCTACAACATCATCTCTAACATCATCTCCTACAACATCATCTCCAACATCATCTCCTACAACATCTCCTACATCATCTCCTACATCATCTCCTACATCATCATCTCCTACAACATCATCTCCAACATCATCTCCTACAACATCATCTCCTACATCATCTCCAACATCATCTCCTACAACATCATCTCCTACAACATCATCTCCTACATCATCTCCTACATCATCTCCTACAACATCATCTCCAACATCATCTCCTACAACATCATCTCCTACAACATCATCTCCTACATCATCTCCTATATCATCTCCTACAACATCATCTCCTACATCATCTCCTACAACATCATCTCCTACATCATCTCCTACAACATCCTCTCCTACATCATCATCTCCTACATAATATCCTACATCATCTCCAACATCATCTCCTACATCATCTCCTACAACATCATCTCCAACATCATCTCTAACATCATCTCCTACATCATCTCCTACAACATCATCTCCAACATCATCTCCTACAACATCTCCTACATCATCTTCTACATCATCTCCTACAACATCATCTCCTACAACATCATCTCCTACATCATCTCCTACAACATCTCCTACATCATCTCCAACATCATCTCCTACAACATCATCTCCTACATCATCATCTCCTACAACATCATCTCCAACATCATCTCCTACAACATCATCTCCCTACATCATCTCCTACATCATCTCCTACAACATCATCTCCAACATCATCTCCTATATCATCTCCTACAACATCATCTCCTACATCATCTCCTACATCATCTCCTACAACATCATCTCCTACATCATCTCCTACATAATATCCTACATCATCTCCAACATCATCTCCTACAACATCATCTCCAACATCATCTCCTACATCATCTCCTACAACATCATCTCCTACATCATCATCTCCTACAACATCATCTCCTACATCATCTCCTACAACATCATCTCCAACATCATCTCCTACAACATCATCTCCTACAACATCATCTCCTACATCATCATCTCCTACAACATCATCTCCTACATCATCTCCTACATCATCATCTCCTACAACATCATCTCCTACATCATCTCCTACAACATCATCTCCTACATCATCATCTCCTACAACATCATCTCCTACAACATCATCTCCTACATCATCTCCTACATCATCTCCTACAACATCATCTCCAACATCATCTCCTACAACATCATCTCCTACAACATCATCTCCTACATCATCTCCTATATCATCTCCTACAACATCATCTCTAACATCATCTCCTACATCATCTCCTACATCATCTCCTACATCATCATCTCCTACAACATCATCTCCAACATCATCTCCTACAACATCATCTCCTACATCATCTCCAACATCATCTCCTACAACATCATCTCCTACAACATCATCTCCTACATCATCTCCTACATCATCTCCTACAACATCATCTCCAACATCATCTCCTACAACATCATCTCCTACAACATCATCTCCTACATCATCTCCTATATCATCTCCTACAACATCATCTCCTACATCATCTCCTACAACATCATCTCCTACATCATCTCCTACAACATCCTCTCCTACATCATCATCTCCTACATAATATCCTACATCATCTCCAACATCATCTCCTACATCATCTCCTACAACATCATCTCCAACATCATCTCTAACATCATCTCCTACATCATCTCCTACAACATCATCTCCAACATCATCTCCTACAACATCTCCTACATCATCTTCTACATCATCTCCTACAACATCATCTCCTACAACATCATCTCCTACATCATCTCCTACAACATCTCCTACATCATCTCCAACATCATCTCCTACAACATCATCTCCTACATCATCATCTCCTACAACATCATCTCCAACATCATCTCCTACAACATCATCTCCTACATCATCTCCTACATCATCTCCTACAACATCATCTCCAACATCATCTCCTATATCATCTCCTACAACATCATCTCCTACATCATCTCCTACATCATCTCCTACAACATCATCTCCTACATCATCTCCTACATAATATCCTACATCATCTCCAACATCATCTCCTACAACATCATCTCCAACATCATCTCCTACATCATCTCCTACAACATCATCTCCTACATCATCATCTCCTACAACATCATCTCCTACATCATCTCCTACAACATCATCTCCAACATCATCTCCTACAACATCATCTCCTACAACATCATCTCCTACATCATCATCTCCTACAACATCATCTCCTACATCATCTCCTACAACATCATCTCCTACAACATCATCTCCTACATCATCTCCTACAACATCATCTCCTACATCATCATCTCCTACAACATCATCTCCTACAACATCATCTCCTACATCATCTCCTACATCATCTCCTACAACATCATCTCCAACATCATCTCCTACAACATCATCTCCTACAACATCATCTCCTACATCATCTCCTATATCATCTCCTACAACATCATCTCTAACATCATCTCCTACATCATCTCCTACAACATCACCTCCAACATCATCTCCTACAACATCTCCTACATCATCTCCTACATCATCTCCTACATCATCATCTCCTACAACATCATCTCCAACATCATCTCCTACAACATCATCTCCTACATCATCTCCAACATCATCTCCTACAACATCATCTCCTACATCATCTCCTACATCATCTCCTACAACATCATCTCCAACATCATCTCCTACAACATCATCTCCTACAACATCATCTCCTACATCATCTCCTACAACATCTCCTACATCATCTCCTACATCATCTCCTATATCATCTCCTACAACATCATCTCCTACATCATCTCCTACATCATCTCCTACATCATCTCCTACAACATCATCTCCTACATCATCTCCTACAACATCCTCTCCTACATCATCATCTCCTACATAATATCCTACATCATCTCCAACATCATCTCCTACATCATCTCCTACAACATCATCTCCTACAACATCATCTCCAACATCATCTCTAACATCATCTCCTACATCATCTCCTACAACATCATCTCCAACATCATCTCCTACAACATCTCCTACATCATCTCCTACATCATCTCCTACAACATCATCTCCTACAACATCATCTCCTACATCATCTCCAACATCATCTCCTACAAC
Organism: Rhinogobius similis; assembly: GCA_019453435.1. NCBI lineage: Eukaryota > Metazoa > Chordata > Actinopteri > Gobiiformes > Gobiidae > Rhinogobius > Rhinogobius similis. The sequence continues at coordinate 32,874,369 of CM033620.1, read as the reverse complement.
ATCATCTCCTACATCATCATCTCCTACAACATCATCTCCAACATCATCTCCTACAACATCATCTCCTACATCATCTCCTACATCATCTCCTACAACATCATCTCCAACATCATCTCCTATATCATCTCCTACAACATCATCTCCTACATCATCTCCTACATCATCTCCTACAACATCATCTCCTACATCATCTCCTACATAATATCCTACATCATCTCCAACATCATCTCCTACAACATCATCTCCAACATCATCTCCTACATCATCTCCTAAAACATCATCTCCTACATCATCATCTCCTACAACATCATCTCCTACATCATCTCCTACAACATCATCTCCAACATCATCTCCTACATCATCTCCTACAACATCATCTCCTACAACATCATCTCCTACATCATCTCCTACATCATCTCCTACAACATCATCTCCTACATCATCTCCTACAACATCATCTCCAACATCATCTCCTACATCATCTCCTACAACATCATCTCCTACATCATCTCCTACATCATCTCCAACATCATCTCCTACATCCTCTCCTACATCATCATCTCCTACAACATCATCTCCAACATCATCTCCTACATCATCTCCTAAAACATCATCTCCTACATCATCATCTCCTACAACATCATCTCCTACATCATCTCCTACAACATCATCTCCAACATCATCTCCTACATCATCTCCTACAACATCATCTCCTACAACATCATCTCCTACATCATCTCCTACATCATCTCCTACAACATCATCTCCTACATCATCTCCTACAACATCATCTCCTACATCATCTCCTACATCATCTCCTACAACATCATCTCCAACATCATCTCCTACAACATCATCTCCTACAACATCATCTCCTACATCATCTCCTACAACATCTCCTACATCATCTCCTACATCATCTCCTATATCATCTCCTACAACATCATCTCCTACATCATCTCCTACATCATCTCCTACATCATCTCCTACAACATCATCTCCTACATCATCTCCTACAACATCCTCTCCTACATCATCATCTCCTACATAATATCCTACATCATCTCCAACATCATCTCCTACATCATCTCCTACAACATCATCTCCTACAACATCATCTCCAACATCATCTCTAACATCATCTCCTACATCATCTCCTACAACATCATCTCCAACATCATCTCCTACAACATCTCCTACATCATCTCCTACATCATCTCCTACAACATCATCTCCTACAACATCATCTCCTACATCATCTCCAACATCATCTCCTACAACATCATCTCCTACATCATCATCTCCTACAACATCATCTCCAACATCATCTCCTACAACATCATCTCCTACATCATCTCCTACATCATCTCCTACAACATCATCTCCAACATCATCTCCTATATCATCTCCTACAACATCATCTCCTACATCATCTCCTACATCATCTCCTACAACATCATCTCCTACATCATCTCCTACATAATATCCTACATCATCTCCAACATCATCTCCTACAACATCATCTCCAACATCATCTCCTACATCATCTCCTAAAACATCATCTCCTACATCATCATCTCCTACAACATCATCTCCTACATCATCTCCTACAACATCATCTCCAACATCATCTCCTACATCATCTCCTACAACATCATCTCCTACAACATCATCTCCTACATCATCTCCTACATCATCTCCTACAACATCATCTCCTACATCATCTCCTACAACATCATCTCCAACATCATCTCCTACATCATCTCCTACAACATCATCTCCTACATCATCTCCTACATCATCTCCAACATCATCTCCTACATCCTCTCCTACATCATCATCTCCTACAACATCATCTCCAACATCATCTCCTACATCATCTCCTAAAACATCATCTCCTACATCATCATCTCCTACAACATCATCTCCTACATCATCTCCTACAACATCATCTCCAACATCATCTCCTACATCATCTCCTACAACATCATCTCCTACAACATCATCTCCTACATCATCTCCTACATCATCTCCTACAACATCATCTCCTACATCATCTCCTACAACATCATCTCCAACATCATCTCCTACATCATCTCCTACAACATCATCTCCTACATCATCTCCTACATCATCTCCAACATCATCTCCTACATCCTCTCCTACATCATCATCTCCTACAACATCATCTCCAACAACATCTCCAACATCATCTCCTACATCCTCTCCTACATCATCATCTCCTACAACATCATCTCCAACAACATCTCCTACATCATCTCCTACATCATCTTCTACATCATCATCTCCTAAATCATCTCCTACATCATCTTCTACAACATCATCTCCTACATCATCTCCTACAACATCATCTCCTAAATCATCTCCTACATCATCTCCTACATCATCTCCTACATCATATCCTACATCATCTCCTACATCATCTCCTACAACATCATCTCCAACATCATATCCTACATCATCTCCTACAACATCATCTCCTACAACATCATCTCCTACATCATATCCTACATCATCTCCTACATCATCTCCTACATCATCTCCTACATCATATCCTACATCATCTCCTACATCATCTCCTACAACATCATCTCCAACATCATATCCTACATCATCTCCTACATCATCTCCTACATCATCTCCTACATCATATCCTACATCATCTCCTACATGAGTGCATGAACACCATATGCAGAACACCATTATAACTGGGTTATCCTTGCGTATATAAATGCACATAGAGAACTAGTTTATCCCCATTGCTTTTAAAGATTTTAAGTTTATTAATGAACTCTCTTAAAGTTGGTTTTAGATTTTGTTTTTGAATATGCTATGGACTTATAAGTGTCTACAGGTGAAAAGCTTTATGTTGACAATATCAAATTATTTGAAAAGTTTCTTTCATTGCTCCTTATAGATATTATTTAGTTAGTCTTTGTGGTCTATTCTGTTCTTTTTTCAATTTTTTCTTTTTCACTTTTACTGGAGTAGAATTTTCCCAAAATACTTTTTACTTAGACGAGCTAAGAATATCTTGGACCACTACTTTGTATCTATACTTGAGTATACATAACTACACAACACATCCCTAAGCATTTATGGTTAATGGTATAGCATCAGTACAAGTAACTGTAGTAGTTTCCATGGTGTTTGCAGTAGAGCTGTGTAGTGGCAGCAGCAGCTTTAGTGGTGGCATTTGTACTTATACAGCAGTATTAGCCCTGCAGTAGTATTAGTAGTAGCTCTTTGTTTCCTCCTCTGTACCATCTGCCCCTCTTCAGTACCACACCAGAAGTATCCGTATTGAGAGGACTCTAAATACAGCCTTGTGGCACTCCCTTGTGGGGAACTTAGGTTATTGCATCACAGTGAACATGTTTGAGGTCAATAAGAATCATGCATGACATTATTTAGGTCAGGGAAGGGCATTTGACCCATCGCTGTGCAGCACCCGGGGCCCTCACTCCTGGAGCACCTGGCAGGAGGACTAGCTCTTGACCCATGTTTTTCGCCTCTCTAAGTCAGTGTTTCCCAACCTTTTTTGTCTCGAGTACCCCATAAGCTTTGTCTCACACTCAGAGTACCCCTTAACTTGAGTTTCAAGCAAATACATGGGGTTATTAGTCACATATTGTCACTTATTACAATATATTTTGTTTCATAATGGTCCAAAACACTCCAAAAAGGTGCTAAATGTACAACTAAGGACACTTTTTTATTCGGACAAAAGTGCATTTCACTTGAAACTATTCCAAGTACCCCCTGGTAATTGCTCAAGTACCCTTAGAGGTCCCCGTACCCCTGGCTGGGAAACACTGCCCTAAGTACTTTAAAGTGTTGGTGTTGTGGTTTTGATATATTGATTTAGTTGTTTGTTAGTTTAATTAGTGTCTATATATTTTGTAAAGACCTCGTTGGAACCTCCAAATGGAAACTCATGTTTGGAAACGTGTTTTTAATGCTGGTTCTCTTTAATTAATAGGCATTGTAAGTATAAAAATGTCTGTCTATTGTGTACATATTTTGCATATAGCCCTCTCTCTCTTCACTTCTAACTCCCTCCTCCCTCCCTTTCTCCCTGAGCTGGGGTCAGTCCAGGGTTCACACTCCTGGTCTGTGCCTGAAGCAGCTGTGACTCATGTGCTTTCCCTCCTCCAGCTCTCACACACCTACATCCACCCATCCCTTCCCTCGGTCCCTTCCTTCATCTCTAAATCTTTTTCACTTTTCCTTCGTCCATCCATCCATCCCTCCCTCCTCCGCAGCATAATGAGTGAGTGGGCTCTACTCATCAGCAGCTCAGCACTTCTGTCTTTTCTCAGAATTCAGATCAGACTGTGGCCGGCACTTACCCCCCCTTCTTTCTCCTTCTTTCTTTTCGCTTCGCCTCTCTCCCTCGCTCTCTCTCTTTCCCTCTCTTTCTTTCTTTCTTTCATTTCACTACCCTCCTCTCTTTCTTCCATCGCTCTATCTCTTCCTCTTCCCCTCTCTCTATTACTCTGTTCTTCTCTCTTTCTTCCTCCCTCTTTCTCTTCCCTCTCTCTCTCCCTCCCCCTCACTCTCTCTTTCTCTTCCTCTCTCTCTTCCCTCTCTCTCCCCCTCACTCTCTCTTTCTCTTCCTCTCTCTCTCCCCTCTATCTCTCCCTCTTTCTCCCTTTCTTTTCACTCTCTCTCTCTTACTCCCCCTCATTCTTCTCTCTCCTCCCTCTTTTTCTCCTCCCTCTCTCTCTCCCCCTCTCTCTTCTTCTTCGCTTTTTCTCCTCCCTCTCTCTCTCTCCCTCGCTCTCTTACTCTCCCCTTCTTCTTCTCTTTTTCTCCTCTCTCTCCCTCTCTCTCTTACTCCCCCCTTCTTCTTCTCTTTTTCTCCTCCCTCTCTCTCCCTCTCTCTCTCCCTCTCTCTCTTACCCCCCTTCTTCTTCTCTTTTTCTCCTCCCTCTCTCTCTTACTCCCCCCTTCTTCTTCTCTTTTTCTCCTCCCTCCCTCTCCCTCTTACTCCCCCCTTCTTCTTCTCTTTTTCTCCTCCCTCTCTCCCTCCCTCTCCCTCTTACTCTCCCCTTCTTCTTCTCTTTTTCTCCTCTCTCTCCCTCTCTCTCTTACTCCCCCCTTCTTCTTCTCTTTTTCTCCTCCCTCTCTCTCTCCCTCTCTCTCTTACTCCCCCTTCTTCTTCTCTTTTTCTCCTCCCTCTCTCTCTTAATCTCCCCTTCTTCTTCTCTTTTTCTCCTCGGTCTCTCTCTTACTCCCCGTTTCTTCTTCTCTTTTTCTCCTCCCTCCCTCTCCCTCTTACTCCCCCCCTTCTTCTTCTCTTTTTCTCCTCCCTCTCTCTCTCCCTCTCTCTCTTACTCCCCCCTTCTTCTTCTCTTTTTCTCCTCCCTCTCTCTCCCTCTCTCCCTCTCTCTCTTCCCCCCACCCCCTCTCTCTCTCATCTGCCTCTTCACCTGTAACAGATTATTGTGGACAAACAGGCTTATCCGACGTCTCCATGACAACGAACCTGGACTAATCACGCGCTTACGTCAGCTCGTTTTGTTTTCCTCATCTTTACGCATGCACCCGAGCACACGGTCCACGGGAGTCCCACTGGAGAGCCCCTCCTTCCCCCGTCAACAAGTGCAGGCAGATCCGCTACCGAGAGAGAGCCGTCCCCGGGGGAGGTGACCGGGGACACACGGAGAGGAGAGCGGAAAAAGAGCCCGGAGGAGCGGAGAGAAGGAGCGGACGCAGCGGAGAACAGGACAGGAGCGAGTGTGAGCCTAGGAAAGTTGCACAGGTAAGAAAAGTGCTGATTGGGGAAATGGTTACTGAGGCTCTTGTTCATTTTGAGACAATTTAGACGATTCAGTGTAGGGTTCATGCATTTGAGGCAAAACGTTATGAACTATAGGCCAGGTTTGTTTGAACAGGCTCTTGAATTGATTCGGCTTTGAGCTAAAACGTGTTATTTTTGGTGTAAGGTTTGATGGGCCTGTAGATAGAGAGAAGAGAGAGGGAGGACGAGGGGGGTGAGGGCGGCAACTGGAGGCAAAAGTGAAGTGGGACATAATGTCATTTCAATGGAGAAACCGGGATTGACCGCACTATATCCCAAAGTATGAAAAATGAAGAAAATTGAAACCACTCAGATACACGAGTGATATTAGAATTTATGTAAAGAAAAAGTATTTTTTCCATCTTTTGCAATAGAAAAGCAAACTAACTGACATTTCTACCCTGGAAAGTCAAAATTGTTGCCTATTAGGTTTTACACGCCAGTCTGTCTTCAACTGGGCCAGGGCAGGGGACTGGCCTCTCCTCTCTCTCTAATCTCCAGCTCAGGCCTTAATCCGCCCTCTGTCCCACCTGTTTTCATTCACTTTATCATACGGTTCAGTTCAGGCTGTGGTCAGGTGGTGCAAATTGCTGTACAATTCCTGTTTCCTTTCAGGTTCAGTTTAGTTCCAATGTATTACTCTTATTACTGCTGCTGCTACTACAAATACTACTACCACTACTGCTGCTACTGTTACAGTTGAATACCAGTTGCCAGCAGTGGCTGCATGGAGTGTCCACCGCTTGGTTCTAGAAGTAAATTCTCCATTCATTTTTCTCATATGGATTCCAAAAAACTAAATAAATAAAAGTTTGAAAGCTTGCTCAGGGCTTGTCAGCTGTGGTAAGAAATTTGCTAGGTAAGTCCAGAATGATATATTTACATTATTTACAGGGGTGAGGCTGGATTTTACAGGCAAGTAATTAACACAAGACCTATTATGACCTATTATATTACGATTATTTTATATTATAATATATATATTATATTAACATTTTTAAGAGTTTTAAGTTTTATATGTATTTTTGTACTGAAGACAACCGTGTTATGGATGTTTTTAATATTTGAACTTTATAAATCATCTATGGCAGGCTTTAAAACCTGGGTTGTTGAAAATGTAGGTTATTGTTATTCTTGAGTATAGACCACAATCATTCACAATAAGCAGTAGCACTACAACTCCACTTCAACTGATTACATTGTGGGACCAGCCTAGTCTTACATGAAGAGAGGCTTGGTGCAGCTGGACAGAGGACAGAGCATGTGAGGCTGTGGACACTTGTTGGACAAAGGGCCGGGCAGGAGGAAGATTAAAGCTGTGCTGAAGCTAATCTATGTAAATGTTTGCAGAGAGGCAACAGCCCGGAAGAAAGTGAGGTGCTGTTAAAGGCTTATTGTGTTACCTTAGAGATGGATGAGGACGGGAGAGATGGGAGGGGGGTTAAGGAGCAGTGGTCCTCTCCAAAATGTACAAGAATACAGTTTGGCAGGATTTACAGTACGGAATCAGAGATGAGGTTTTGATGAGGCTAATTCGGACAAATTACATTGGTTTCTTACAACATTTCCTGGTCGTAGTTGAATTGACTCGCTCAGTCATGATCATCTCCTTAAGCCTTGGTGTGCTTGAAAACTGCTGGAAATTTTTCACTGCAAATTTTAAAGGCTACACTGCAAAATTTTGTGACTTAAACACACAATAAACACAATTTGAACATGTTTTCAAGGTTTAAAACCGACAAGCTGAGAGTGGAATTTTCAAAATAAGAGAGAAAATGCCGTTAATCAAACAAGACGAATTACAATCAAGTCTCCAGTGAGTGATAGGTCCACCTCAGAGTGTGTAAAGGTTTAAAAGAAAGACTTTGTCACTTTAAAAAGCTCAGAAGCCATCATAACTTTAACCCTGAAGGGAAAGATTGACTTGAATGTGTATGTGTAGAGGACCACAAAAATCTCTCATGTTTGGAAAAAATTCTGTTGGAAAAATGTATCATGATATTTTATAACATTTACAACAGAAAATAGTCCATTGCTATGTGTTTTGGGATTGTCTGACAGCAAGGGCGTAACTTTGGCTTCAACTTTGGAGGCGTCGAGACGCCACAGGCAAATGATTGTGTACTGGACAAAACATATTCCCATGTGTGCCACCATGTCGCAGTCACGCCCACCTCTCACAGCTTTCACTTAGTTCAGTCCATTCACCCAAGGCTTAGGGGTCTTAGGGACTTGACATTTGGAGCAGATCAATACAGTTTTGCACAAAAGTGCAATGGAAACTGTAAAATACACTGAAGCGCCGAAGTCTTGACACGCACACATTTTGTGCTTCATCCTAAAGATTGTTCATCAATAAATCATAGGTGGTGAGTAGATAAGAATACTCCTACTCTTTGAGTTTTGTTTGTCCACTTCATGATAACAGTCAAGACACTCATTCTGACTGATGACACTCCACAGTCACACGCCGCACTCACACTGAGAAAGGAGAGGGGGGTGTGGTCAAAAAGTAATGTTTTTATTCTTGTTTTAATTGTTTTAATTACTCCTCCTATTATTATTATTATTATTTTTTTTTTTTACAAAGAACACACAGTATATTATTTTATAATATAAATGGTCTGAATTTTGGGAGGTCAAATGTACTAGATCTAATATCCAATTCTATATATTTTTTAAACAAACTGTATTTATAACAAAATGGAACAATTTAACTTCCATAGGATAGATGTATCACAAAAGAATCTTTGCACATTATGTGAATGCAAATATACAATTTGGCACAGTGGCATATAAAATATGTTAATATTCAGTTTGCATGTAATGAAACAAAAGGCCTATTTTTATTTTATATTCCAATGACAACTTGTTGCTTGGATGTTGAGTTTGTACAGTCTGGTTTTGTCTGGTCGTAAAGAAACCACAAAGGCTATATTTACATGCACAACAAAAACCTGATAATTATCTGATTTCTCATCAGATCTATTTATTGTGTTATCTGTTTCATCTTTATCTGATTTTTCTTACCATTGAAATGCATCCGTTATATTTGGAGTTTGGATCTTGTCTCTTCAGCTCCTTCTATTCATTTCAGTTGTCAACATCTTTAGTCTTTATTTGGATTTATTTAATTTACGTTTGCAAAAATATTACATTGACAAATATGAGAAAATCTGAAGTCTGAAGGCAGAGTGTACAGAGCGGAGTGTGCTGCATGAGCTCTTTCTCTGTGGCCTTGGACACTGCGGCTCGACTCTCACAATGAGACAGTGCAGTGTTATTCTGCTCACAGGGACCAGCCTTTAGCAGGGCTCACAGTGGTGTAGGGGTTTGAGGTGTCGCACATATGTGGTTGTTACCACCTCAGGGCTGTAAGTTTGCCTCCTGACCGTGTCTCTCAAGTAGATTTACAGATTACAATGTTTGAAATGTATTTGAAATATTTGAAATATTCTCTAGGAACCGTAGGATGGTGTTATAAAAGACCAGAACCCTGTGGTGCGTTTATCTGAAGCTGTGTCCTCCTCCAGCCAGGGCCATGTGGTGGTGGTTATCGTGGGGGAACGAGGAGCCGTACAGGGGCCCCTGCAGGGCCCCGTCCGAGGTGGTGTGTGACACTCTGATGCTGGAGCTGGCCTGGCAGTGCAAAGAGGCTGAGCGTATGCACCGGGAGAGGGAGAGCCAGTTCCAGCGTCTGCGCTCGGGAGTGGACTACAGCTGGCTTGTGAGCGCCCCCCGCAGCACTCACAGCCTCAGCACGGGGGAGAGGCTGGGGCTGGAGGACCTGTGCTGTCGTGTGCCCCCCTCGCACTGTGGACTGGTCATTCTCAAGTAAGATCCACTGAAACATGATTGTGAAGACTGTAGGGCTTTTGGAAAATAAATCTTAGATACAAGTTTTCTTCAACTTTATACCTATAATATAGTCAATAGAGTAAATATTTTAATGTTGTATTATCAATATTTCGATACATTTCCCACCTTAAAACTTTACATGGAATTCTTACTAAAAAGTATGTAAGGATTAAACACAAACTTCTAAACTCCCTCTAACACGCTCATGTCTCGTCCCTCTGCGCTCTTATCTATCTCTATCTATCTTATCTATCTATTTCTGCCTTGTCTCTAAAAGCCCCGACGTACAAAGTTCAGAGTTTTTGATTGATCATCATTGAAAATCAATCACGCAACATTTTTGTGTGTATGCAACCTTTATAAATAAGACCCCAGCTGCTCTGGAGCTAAACTGTGGACACTTCAGCTGGAGGAGCACACAGCACAGTCTGAAGGAGAGCTACAGTTTGAAGGGGAAGAGTGATTATTAAAGACTTATTATTAATATACATTTATTTACTTGAATAATTTATCAATGGACATGTGAGTAAAAGGAAATACAGGCTCCACAATTCTGTATCTGTCTTGTAGTAATATGGCCTTATGGATAGCTATGCTCTTATGAGCTTATGTGCTCTTATGTACAGTATGCTCTTATGCATTACACATCGTCTGTAAATGAACAATCTATATAAAACAAATAATACTTTTATTTAGATTTAGATAATAATCATTTGGGCAGCTTATTTCTATTGGGTCCAGAGTGCATTTTAAGTGTGTTAATTCTCCTCCATTATTTATTTATTTAACTGGGACAGATTAGCGTTTCTGTAATAGTACAAAAAATGAGTATTTTAATAGTTGTTGCAGCCCTCTCTCCCGGCCCCATGAGACAGTGCCCTGCTCTGAGAGGACTGTACAGTGAATGTGACACAGGCAGCAGTCAGCACGCTGTGTGTGAGCTCCTTTACTCCCAAGAAGAAGGCTATTGACTGGATCTGATGCATAGAGTGTAGCCTGGAAGAGACAGATGATGTGTTCTGTGTGATGATCAAGAGTTTGGCAAACAGAGACAGCATGTTTGAAAGTGAACATTTTCATTGAGGCACTAAAGTAAAATGGTTCACAGGGTTCAGATTATCATTCACATGACACTTAGCTAACAATCAAGATAAGACTGTCAGAGTTTGGTGTCCAGAGGCTTTCATTCAGGTGTAACATATGGAACAATCACAGTAAAACATATCATTTGATTTAAGTGCCTGTGCTTGTACCCAGGTTCCGGGAGGCCGTGCAGGCCCATGAGCCGGAGGTGCAGGAGGTGTCGGGGCTGTTCCGCTCTGTGCTGCTGCAGACTCTGGAGCAGGTGAGAGAGGAGCAGGAGGCCCAGAGGCTGACCCAGCAGTGGAGCAGCCACAAGCGCTCCGTGTCCCTGGTCAACTTCAGGTCTCGCATCAGGATCAACCCCTTCGGCAGCACCGTGGGGCTCACCTCCACGGCGGCAGGGGACCAGCAGGGGGCGGGCCTGAGTGACCTGAAAACCGTGTCCCAGGACGTGGAGCGGGGCGCGGACCGGAGCCAGAGAGTGTGGAGCATGCCTGACTTTATGCACCAGGGCAACAGCAGCAAAGTGCTCTAAACAGGAGCAGGACAAGAGCAGGACAAGAGCAGGACAAGAGCAGGACAAGAGCGGGACAGAGGACCGACTGAGGGGACACCACAGTTACATTTGGCCCTGGTCCTCTGGGTCTACAGCCTGAAGAACAACTCCTTGGGATTGGCTCATTTAATCACTCTTATAAAGTCTTAACCCAGAATATTGCACCCTGTTCACAATCATATTTTATTTCTTGAACATCATGAAATAACATTCTTAATTTCAATATATTAAGCTCTTTTTGTTTTGTATCCGAATACATTTCATCCGAGCAGTTTGTCATTACTTTCTGCTGCAGATGTTCCGGAGATTAAGGCTCCGGACAGTACGCCCCCTGCTGTACATTACCTGTGCCTGCATTCGCTTGGTACACAGCTTCATTTCAGTGAGGACCCACTGTGAACCTGGAGGAGGTTTATGTTGTAGAATTTGTGTTTCTCCACAGTCATTGTGTGTCACATATGTAGTTTTTCTTCTCTGCTGCAGGGCCTGGCTACCACAGACAGAGCTGGGTAGTACTCAGTTTCATGAAGTTTATTTACTTTTAATAAAATTGTACTTCTCAGAGTACTTTTCAGACAGCTTTATCCTACTTGAATAATATATCGGACCATGTAACAGTTCTCTTACTTGAGTAAAAGTTTTGGTTCCTCTCCCCACTGTGACAAGAGACAAAAGCTTTATGATTATTAAATTATTTGAACATTTGTTTCTTGCACTCTCTCACATATGATTTAGTTTAGCTTATTTTAGTGTTTAGTATTTTTTGTGCATTATTTAATGTTTTTTTCTCTACAATTACCTAACTTTGAATTATTAATTAGCTATTAGAACCAGATGTATTACTCTTACTTCAGTGGTAGTTTCTCCATTTGGACCACTACTTTGTACTTCTACTTGAGCAATATTATTTTGACGAGTACAGATGTTTGCTTCTCTACGGATCTCTGTTTACGAAGTTAATAAAAGGGTAAGAGAAATTAATTCATTATGTGTATTTATGAGCAGTTTCCGGCATTAATCCGGCTGTGCAATAGTATCCTTGAATGCTTCATAAACTTTGACAAAACTGACCCATGGTTTCTTTTTAATTCTGTGAACTAAGTTTAATCACATGTCATGTTGTCATTACATTTTACGGTCATATTTACAAATAATTCTAGACAAATTTACAAATGTTCAGCTCCAAAACCAAAAAGGTAAAAAATACAAAAACAAAGACATATTCATCCAACCCCTCTCCTCCTAAAGTTGAATCCAGTATGGCAGTTTTATATTAGATATGGATCTTAAAGGGGCACTATTTAACTTCTTCTGTTGGAGGGTCCGCCATCTGCATCTCTCAACAGAGAGATTTCTTTGCCAGGAAAGTTTCACAGTACATTAAATTGCTGTATCTCCATGGAAACAAGCAGGGGACATCGCTCCAAGTTACAGGTCAGATCTGTGGAAGTGTACTTTTTTTTTTTTAGCAGTAAAAAGTAATTAAAAATGAAAAATGCAAGATAGATGAGGCATAAAAAAGATTCCAGGAAAAACAAAAACATCCTCATGGAAAAGAGCAGGTGGCAAACCGAACACCAGAAAGTTATGCAGTGCAGCTTTAAATAGCATCAAATAACTACATAACAAAAACTAAATAATAATCAACTTTTTCACACACAAATGAAAAGTTGTGCCAATTAGAATTATGCACACATTTTTGGATAAAAACAAGCAGCTCTTAGTCTCCAATGTTAGGTTTTACAGAAGTGTTGTGAAAACCCTGCAGTGATCAAACTGTGACAGAACAAAAATGCAAGGCCCCAACTTTGTTCTCAAATCAGATAACTGGGAAGTTTTAATTTAAAAAAGGCTGGTGGTTCTCAACCTTTTTCAGTCACAGACACAAAAAATTGGTTACCCACAAAATGATAAAATATAGCTATATATGAGTCTACGTTTCATTAACCATTACATTTAAATGGTGATAAGCCCAGTCTGTTTAAGATCTGGCAACTAAATCGCTTGTTTAAACCTTTAAATTAAAGTGATTAGTTGTTCATTACCACAGGATTATTCATTCACAATAAATGAGTGGTTCTCAAACTGGGGTGGTAAGTCGATATGCCTTCAGACTGGGAGAGTATTTTATTCATATTTTTTCCCATCTTTGTGGAATTTCTTGGTTACAACTACTGTGGTGATGTTTTATGTTTTCTTTTTTTAAGTGGTACGTGATGTGAAAAGTTGAGGACCACTGCAATAAATCAAATAAAAGGGCAACAATAAACAACTCTGTAAATGACTTCAAAATAAAGAGATTTTGGATGGAGATTTTGATTGAGCCTCATATCCTTGTTAGTCCAGTCTCTGTGTGGTAGTCACACAACTTCTCTGCGCCACAGGTGTCTTCAACTCTGAAGGATGAAAAGATGCTGCTCTCAATCATTTGCCTATTAATCCAATAAGTCGTTATCACAGCCGTCATATGGAGACACAGCAACATGAGCAGTGCAGAAGGTCACTCAGAGGTCAGAGAGGGGTCACAGGGTAGAGTTCAAAAACTCCAGGAGCTCGGCGCGGTTCTTGTCCCTCTGTGTAGACACACAATGATAACACATGAGACTGTACCTGATTCATGGGTTTTAGCTTTCTGTTCTATGCAACATCTTTTTCCATTCAAAAGATGTGTTTTGTTTTAAATTGTTAATCGTTATGGGAACAGTTCTAGATTCTCATCATTGTGAAAGCGATGGATACTACAGACAGCAGAGGACTCACCTGCTTGTCTTTCTTGGATTTTTTCACCTTCATCTTGATTTTCTTCCCTGAGATCATACTGTACTTGCTCCCTTTTGTTCGGTCTTTCAAATACTAGAAGAGAAAATGAGCAAATGATTAGATCTGATGTTTGATGACATTTAGAAGCAAGAATAAAAAGTATAACCTATTTACAATGAGATACAGTAGTTAAAGCATATATTGTATTAAGCATCTGAGTAGGCTAGAGATCCAATTGCAATTTCTTTGTCTTCATGTGTGCCAGTAAATGTAGTATCTGAATACAAATAGCCCAGTCTAGACAAAGTTACACAAGAGCTAAATAAAAAATTGTAATCCAATTATCAGGGTTGTTTTTGTCTCGAGTACCCCCTAAGCTTTGTCTCACACTCAGAGTACCCCTTAACTTGAGTTTCAGGCAAATAAATAGGTTTACTAGTTGTATATTGTCACTTTTTACAAATCATATTTTTTGTTTTAATTATATTTATGGTCCAAAACACTCAAAAAAGTGCTAATTTTACAACTAAGGACACTTTTTTATTCAGATAAAAGTTTGTTTTTGTTTTAAGACCTGAAACTACTCCAAGTACCCCCAGATAATTGCTCAAGTACCCTTAGAGGTCCCTGTACCCCTGGTTCGGAAACACTGTATTCAAGCATTAAAGTCACTTTTGAAGTACATCCTTGTAACCCACCTTTGAGATTTGTACAGGTCCTGCCTCTTCACCTTTAGACTTCTTTTCCTTTTTACGTTTATTCTTTTTGTCTTTTTTAGTTTTCTGCAAGAGAACATAGTCCGATCAGAGGGTTAAAGTCTGATATATACTGCATCGTATATTCGAATAAGATAACCTTTTTATGCTGCTTTTCCTTTTTTCGCTTCTTTCCTTCTTTTTTGGACTGGCTTCGAGAGTCTAGGAGCGACAGATTTGTAAAGCTAAAAGCGATCACACATGTAATAACATAGTAACAGGTTTGTGGTAGTGTGTTAATTGGGATAATGAGTTTCAATATAAAAATACTAATCATGTTTCCTGGTAATGACAGTCTTTATGCTTCAGGGTTAATCACTGTACCATGAAATTACACTTTTAGTTACCATGACATTACTAATCTCATTCAATCCCCATTTAGTTTTATTTAGTTTTAGTAACAAAGTATATTTATTTAGTTGAGTGAATGTAATGGCTGTATCCTTGGTGTATGTGGAGCTCGTGCTGTCCACTGACCAGGGCTGCTCGAGCTGCTGCGGCTGCTGCTGGACGAGGGTGAAGAGGACGAGGAGTGAGACGAGTCTGAAGAGGAGGAGGAGCTGCTGCAGGACGAGGAGGAAGACCTGCTACGGCTGCGTCTGCGCTTCCTCTTCTCTCCATCTGAAAAAAACACATCACAGAGATTAAGATTAGGGAGGAACAGTTTGAGAAAAACATGTCCTGGAGCATTCACATTTGAGAGAAGACCTGAAACCTGCTCAACAAATCCATGTATTTAAGAGCATGTTTGTGGAGATCCAAACTACAGAGTAGCAGCTTTTACATGGAATAGCTAAAGATATTTTGTAGGGACCTCACAAAATCAAATGTAACAATGTTTCAAATGATGTAGAGGGATATTGTGGTTTTTGTTTTATTTATATGTGACACTGATCTGCAACCATTAGATTTGGCTTACTGTAAATAACTGGTCCCTTACCAGAGCTTGAGTCGAGTGGCCAAATGTATTCACTCTAAAAACTTTGTCCAATTGACAGAATTGAACCTTTATTTGGTGCAAAACAAATAATTGCTGAAAGTATCCTCCAGCTGCTGAGTTCCACACAACAACAGCACTCTGAAGTATAATGTGATGTTTGACTGAAGAACAAACTTACTCCTGCTCTTGGAGGTCTTGCTGTCGTCAGTCCTGGAGCTGGACATTCTCCTCTCAGAAGAGGACTGCACAAAAGAAATTACACTCCTTTAGCAATCCACAGGTGAAATAACAATCTCCAGACACAGAATAGCAATCTCCAAGAAAGTACATTAAAATAAAAAAATATTATTTTTTTTGGCACGGGAAAGTACCATGAAAGGGGGAGAGAGACAACACATGTCAAGGGCTGGACTCGAACCCACGACGCCGCGATGGTAGCAACCACCTGTACCCCACCCTTAACCATCATCAACACCCGCAAAGCACAAACGTTTACATTTTCAGTTCACATCAATAATAAATCACATGCAATCCGGACAGAACTACAGCTAACTAACGCATTCTCTCAAAACATACACATCATTTATAGTCTGTGGTCTGGCATCCACACCATCTGCTGGAGTTTTCCCTCTGAGTCTGATGCTAATGTTACCATTTTCATAATTACAAAGATATTGTTCCACATGATGGACATATGCACGATTTTAATGGTTACAATTTGTGTTTTGGTTCTCAAACTAGTGCCCAATAAGAAAGCAGAATGAACCCCAGTTGCCAGATCGTAAAACAAGTTGGAAATAAAGCAAAAATACACATCTGAGTCGTCTCAGTGTGAATGGGCCCCTGCTCTCCCTCTGAGCTTGTGTCACACACGGCGCCTGCAGCTCTGGGACCATCACAGATGAAGTTTGTGCGGCTCAGGCTCGCTGTTCATCTTAACTTAGCTCTGATCGAGGCTAATGCTACGAGCTAAAGTGAGTGTTTGGCCCTGTACTCCTGCCCCGGCGGCACTCACCATGTCCCCCGGCCGCGGGACACACACACACCTCGGCCCTGTGCACAGGGGCCCGAGCGGGACCCGAGCGGAGAGGAGCAGGGACCCGGGAGAAGAGGTTAAAATGTGCAGGAGATGCGGCTCACAAATACAACAGACATGTTGTATCCCAGCGTGCACCGCGCCAGGAGGCTGGTTGTAGCGCCCTCTTCGGCTCACACACGCACACTGCACCTTTCTTTCACCGTGGAAATGCACTTTTTCCCCATTTGTGTTGATTGAACTGTATTTTATGCACACTGCGGAATTAATACATTATTGGCTAACAAGTGGTTTAGCGCGGATGTGGAATCATAGTTCAAGTTCAAGTAAGTATTAGTGATGCAGATAGGCGATTTGTTGGTTTAAAACGGCCCACATCCAGATCCATGATCTATATTTTACTTTTGATGAAGGCTAATCCGATTAAACAAATATTTAATAAGTCAATTTACCCAAAGGATCGAAAACCTACTGAGCTTCAGTCAAGTGCGACCAAACACAGACCAGACCAGACTGGACCCTACAGTGAGTCAGCTCCAGAGGGTCACTTCATCTATAGTCTGTGTGACAGAGCAAGGAATGCCCCTCTAAAAGATTCTTAAAAAACAATTATATTTTCACCATAATTTAAAAACATGTTCTAAAACCATCAACTTCCCGTATAACAGGGTTTGGTAGATAAATTAAACGCACTACAACAAGTCAGGGCTTCTTCTCCCATTTATGTTCTTTCCCCGTATTGTCCACTAGATGGAGACTGTATTGTTCTTGCTCATGCACGGTACATGGGGACAGAGATTTCAGCATATATTTCAGTAAGATATCGCCTTTATCAATACATCTACTCAGATTATTAGAATAAAACATTTAAATTTATCAGTAATTGCATTCATAGTAATACTTTTTTTTTCTCATCTTCAAGCTGTTACCACAGGTTTTACACAGTAGAATAACTTGGCTCCTTCCTCTTGGCCAACCTTTTGTTAAACTCTAATAAAGTGGAAGCGTTGTATTGTACAAAAACATATTTATTGACAGTATTAGTCTACCATACATATCGGAGCACACGCCCGCCGTAAAAAAAAAAAAAAAAAAAAAAAAAACTTTCAGAGAAGCTGTAGAAATCCATTTGACAAAACCCATATTTCTGCTTTTTTTGTGGTCAATGGAGCTGCCCATGCACCTTCAGGAACTAACTCATTTTATTTGTTTTATGACGTCAAAAGAAAGTGGACACCATCCTTACAGATAAGTCTACTAGTTGTTTTGAAAGTATAATTATAACATTACAAATTACTGTAGAAAACATAAATCTAGATGATAGTCTTGACTCTTGACTAGTCTAGACTCATTTGGCCTTGTAGACATTTTAATGCAGCAAGGTGAAGTAAACAAAAGCTAGATCCTGAATGGACTTCTGAACCAGATTACGTCAAACTGTGTGTCTGCGTTCTGAGCTTTGGAAACTGGAAAAGTCATTCAAAATATGGAGGATTAGGCTTCTCAACGAAGTGTATGAAAAAAATGAAACAACTCATCGACATTTTAGATCAAATATGACTTTAACTCTACTATTTTTTTGCAGTTGTTCCTTCAATGGTGCTGGGCTCAAACTGACCATGTCATTGTAAATAAACTGTACAGAGAAAGAAACCAAGACTTAATTAATGGATGCTATTTATGCCTCAGTAACAAGAGAAAAAAATAGACGTTTAATCTATATTATTTTTGAGTGCATCCATAGAAAAGTCTGCAGCTGCCAGTGTCTGAAAGCCTTGTGAAAGAAAGGGTCCTGCAGCATCTCGGACTATCCCTGCCCAGCCTGGACTGGACCAGACCAGACCAGACCATGTCCTCCATGTCCAGGTGGCCGGGCTCCAGTGAGGTAAGATGCAAACAAAAGATATGGAAATACACCATGCTAAATGCTAATAAATGCTAATGCTGTGTATAACAAAAATCATAATAAAAAAAAAAAGCGTGTAAAAGGAATTGTTCAGCTGGAATTTTGTGGTTAATTAGAAAAACACAAAGATAAAGTTCATACACAGATGTGTAGAAGAATATAATGTCGATTCAACAAGTGTTTTAAGAAAGAAACATTAAGTAAAGTGTAGGCTAGTGTTGTTTCAAGGATTAGTATGAGACAATAAAGTCCTGAACACTATTGTTTGGTAACAAATTATGAATCCCTCTGTCTGAATAAAACCCTTTTTTTGAAATATAAAACTTATTTTTGGTAAAGGAATTTCAACCAACTTGGCATTTCGTGCATGTTGTGGTAACTTTGCCCATAGCATCATTACATGTTTAAATGAGTGCCATCACACTGAATCCACCGGTTATTTGTGACATTCTACTGTCTGGGCTTTTAGGCTTCTGTTTTGTTCTTGGAGTGGTCGGCATGGGCCAAGCTCTCCTCGTTGTCTTCCTCATCAGCTGGAACCTGCAAATATAAACAAATAAAAAGTGATTCGAGGTTGCAATGTGTAGAATAGGGCTGCAACAATTGTCTAATCTTGTCTAATCAACTCGACAATAAAAAAATAATAATATTTTGATGATCGTAATTGTTCTCTGTATAATACTTTTTAAACATCAGTCTGAACTTTTTCCCCCTTTTTGTTTCTAAAACAGCTACTTGCATCTTTTGTATGGATTACTTACAGAATACAGCTATCTGCTATGTATGTCTATTGTGTGTTTGTTGTGACTGCAACTGTAGTTACAACTGTATGTTGTGTCTGTTTATTGTTTATTGTCTATAAACGTAGTTGTATATGTTATGTTGTAACAGCAACTGTAGTTTCAACGGTTTGTTAAGCACTTTGAGAGCCTATTGGGTGGAAAAGTGCTCCATAAATAAAAATCGTCGTCATCATCATCATTATACAGAGTCTACAACACATGTGAAAAGACCTTTTATTACAAACACACTAGATCAAAATATCAAAAAAGAATCAACAATTCATGATTTTCATGAGCAATACACATATTCTCTGTCTAGAAGTCTTCAGTCACCATATTTCAATCTTATTTGGTAAAAAATATATTTTACTGAAGTGAGACCTTGATGGTGTAAGCAGATCATAATCCCATTGTGTTCAAATGGACGGTCCCTCACCTACTATACATAATATACATACACACCTACTATACATAATATACATACACACATACATATACATAAGTAACTGTAAGTAATGTGTTCATCATTATTACATCGCTAGTATTGGAATTCATTAAAGCTACATCTGCCCTTTCAGTTGGCCCGTGGGGACAAATTACCAGTAAGTCATTTGATTAATTGATTGATTTGGGCCTCTTACCTCCCAGTAAAGAGAGTCGTCAAAGCAGTTCTGGTCCGGAGGCTGTCCCCAGATGGGCAGCTTCATGATTAGACCTGGAGTATGCACAAACACAAAATACTTTATTATGATTGAATTATTATATTTTAATATCCAGCTAGAGGGTTGAGAAAGTTATCTAAAACTGTGGTTCTCAAATGTTTTCAGTTGGGACTCCTAAAATAACAACAGTTGGCATTCATGACCCCTAAACACATAAAATAGGTGACCCGCAAAGTGATTAAATAGCCTTATTTCTAAAGTTTGCTTTTGTTTTGAGAATTTGGACATAGAAAAATTACTTTGGCAGATCAACAAATTGGAAGCTACATTTACCACAGCATAACGCTCTTAAAAAAGGCTCTCGCCTTGTTTAAGACTATTGTATAAATCTTAAATTTTCCCCCATATCATCCGGATGCACCCAGAAATCATTTTACAACCCCCATGGGGGTCCCAACCCCAGGTTGGAAACCACTGATCTATAGGACTAGACACATTGTAAGGTGGGACTAAACACTAAATAAACTTATTTTTTTGCAACTAAATGAAAAGTTTGAACTGCAAGTCAAGCTGTTCCTCATTGGTCTAGATCCCCCCTCACTCTCCCCTTTATTCCTCCAGCTGGCTGTTGGTGGGGTTTAAAATTTAGCCCATGACTCACCTGTGACTGCCCCTCCCACCAGAGCGAAGCCCAGGGACGAGGCCAGGGCTGCTGCTTGCATGGCCGCACTGCCTCTGAGGAGAGGAGATGGGTACAACGAAAGTCAGTGTTAAATATGAACGTGTCCTGTACAAATGTACTAATAAACATGTATGTAAACATTTACTTATAAACATGTATGTAAACATGTTTGGAGGCTCACCCATCCTTCTTGCCCAGTGACACAGCTACAATGCCAGCCAGTCCACCCAGCACCCCGGGCAGCCCGTGCAGGTTGTGGACCCCACAGGTGTCCTGGATCCCCAGGTTGGCTGCGAGAACAGGCTGAAAGGATAGGAGCACAGTGAGGACACTGGAAGGCGAGGCAAGGCTAATTTATGTGTAGAGCTTTACATGGGAAAAAAAATCACAATATAAACAGATAAAACCATAAACATAATATTATCATTATAAAATATATTTTAAAAGAGAAAAGTGCAGATAAAATCATTTCAGCTGTATGCACAGCTAAATAGAACTGTTTTTATCGTCGATTTAAAATTTGTCAGAGTTGAGGCCTGGCATTGTCAGGGAGTCGCAGTTTTTATCTGCATAAAACTGAAACGCTGCTTCCCCATGTTTAGCCCTGACTCTGGCACCGCAGACCAGTCCCTGAGGTCTTCAGAGTGCGAGATGGTTCATATGGCACTAACATGTCAGAGATGTACTTTGATGCTTGGCCGTGGAGAGACTTGAACACAAGCAGAGCTGCTTTAAAGTCTACTCTCTGAGCCTGAAGCTAGTGCAGAGACCTGAGCACAGACTAATGTGCTCGTACTTCCTGGTTCTAGTCAGGACCGCTGTTGGGAATAACTATTTAAGTATAACAGTGTTAAAAAACAGTGTTTTCAACAAATCATCAATACAAGGAACAAGGAAAGGATCATTTCCATTGGAAGGAGTTGTTCTTGCTGTATCTAGAATGTAGAGTTTTTTTTCCTTCACTAATCACTCACTACACACTTATTTTGCTGGTAGTACTTTAGCTTGCACTAGCAGTACCATTTGGCTTGTGCATATTATGCAAGTGTAGTTAAATAGATGTCTTGAATTATTCTTTTTTTTTCCTTTTTTTTTTTTTTTTTTTTTATTTAACCATAGGTGTTCCAAGCTAGCAAGGTGAGTTCAGCCATTATGATTTGACCTTATTCTGCAGATAGTTACTGGATGTAAAGAAGCATTCTGGTCACTGGTGGCCTGTACAGTGAACTCACTGTGAGGAACTTGAAGCCCAGCGTGGAAATGATTCCTGCGATGAAACCGATCAGCATGGCTCCAAACGGCCCAATGTCCATGTCCGCACAGGTGCCCACTGCCACACCCCCGGCCAGTGTGGCATTCTGGATGTGCACCTACGGGAGACAGCAGCAAGTGAGTTTGACTGCTCATGGAGGGAAAGTAAACTCATAACAACATCACTGCCCCAGCAAAAAGGTAATATCTCCCTGTGTAGAGTGTAAATGATACAAGATTGTGTGTGTGTGTGTGTGTATGTGTATGTGTGTGTGTGTGGTGTGTATATGTGTGTGTGTGCGTGCGTGTGTGTGTGTGTGTGTATGTCTATGTGTGTGTGTGTGGTGTGTATATGTGTGTGTGTGTGCGTGCGTGCGTGCGTGCGTGTGTGAGTGAGTGTGTGTGTGTGTGCGTGTGTGTGTGTGCGTGTGTGTGTGCGTGTGCAACAATGACAACATAAACTTCTTTACTAATATTCTTTTCTTATTTCATTTTTGCCCCACTGGGAAATCATAGAGCTTGAAAAAATAAATACTACATGCTTTCACTGTCGGTTCACTTTGCAGCCTCTACCCGGCCTCGACCATTTGTTAAATGTCTCTATTCATTATTCATGGGTTTCAGGCAACTGATTCCTTCCTGATTTGAAGGGTTCTGTGAGGACCTTTTCCCAATCAAAAAATATAATATTTAGATTTGAATTGCGTTATTGTGATAATAACGGAGAACCATTGCCATGCCAAATAATTAAAATCAAAAAGGAATTATAATGCCTGAAACTCACTCTCCAAAGTTAATGCTACAAATGTCTTGCCTATTAAAACCTTGTTTTTAACAGGCAAGCTGTATTAAGCTTTAAAGGTTTAAAGGTTAGGAGAAGTCTGTTACTGAGTTCTTTTGTGGCTAAAGCTACTGTGTGGCACTGCACTGTCCCCACGTGCCCGGTCCACTCTAGGGAGTGGAGCACGCAGCCCGTTCTGTGGCACCACACGCTTCAGCCACAGGGGAAGCAAAGAGCTTGGCTGGGTACTGGACACAAAAATATGATCTCGTAATTATGAGAAAATGATCCTGTAATCACGGGGGAGGGTCTCTGCAGGGATGTGCGTGTGACTCTGGAACTCACCATGTCCAGCTTGCCCTTGTGCTCCACCAGGCTGGACATTGCGTAGGCTGACAGCACGCAGGCAGCCAGCGACAGGTAGGTGTTGATGACCGCAGTGAGCTGAGTGAACCCGGGATCTGCAATGGCTGAGTTAAAGCTGGGCCAGAACATCCACAGGAACACAGTACCTGAAGAGGACGAGAGGAGCAGAGTTATGGGCATTATCCAGTGTCTATGTATACTCATTTGTTTTGTAACAACTGTCTAGATTAATGAGGACAAAATACTTTTATGTAAAGGGAGGAATAGGAACAAGATACAACATCCAAATTAAATCATCCCAGAATGTGTTCAAACTCAATTTCCTAGACAAAAGTCATGTGCTTTGTAACTGTGAAAGATGGTCAGTGAATATGGATATGATGAATTATATTTCAGTAAAAATATGAATGTTTTGTGAAGTTATTGCATGAAGTAGTCAACAAAACTTAATATAAAATTTGTTTTAATAAATTTGAATCACTGCTGTGAACTATGGGCAATAGTCTTACAGTTTCTAAAACCTTTGAGCATCTCTGATTAGAATTAGACATAACTGAACAGTGTTACCGATCATGGCGAACATGTCAGAGTGGTAGACGGAGCCCTCGTTGTCATGTCCGTTCCTGAGTCCTGGTCGGTAGAGCACTCGAGCCACAGCCAGCCCAAAGTAAGCACCATAGGCATGAATGATCATGGACGCGCCCACGTCGTTGGCCTGACAACCAAACCAACATGAGGTCATCATTTACGGAAATTGATAACGTCTACGGTTATTAAAGCTAATGTTCAGATGGATGAGTCCACGCGAGGGCAGCATCCACTCCTGCAGGACATTCTTTGTCTCAAGTCTTTGGCATCAAGTCCGAGTCAAGTCCCAAGTCAGTGGCCCACTAGTCCAAGTCAAGTCCACGTCCTCTGCTTTGAGTTTTAAATCCTTTCAAGTCATTTTACCAATTTAAAGAAAATGGCTCATATTTTTCTAATTTATATGCTTTTTGTGACTGGTTCTTCTCCTGGTCACATCAAAGTATTGACTATAAAGAGAAAAATATTATAAAAACACATTTTTTTCAGAAGAATGATCAAGTTGTCTCAAGTCTGAGGGTTCCAAATACAAAGCCAAATCTTTAGTCATTGGCCTTAAAGTCCAAGTCAAGTCCCATTTTAGAAAGTCAAGTCTCAAGTGATCAATGAGTCCAGAGCAACAACTAATAACAAAAACAACAGTATTTTGGCCATATTATCAGGGCTCAAAATCTCTGCACCCATATTCTGAAGGCGTGTATTGACAGTAGT
Organism: Rhinogobius similis; assembly: GCA_019453435.1. Classification (NCBI taxonomy): domain Eukaryota; kingdom Metazoa; phylum Chordata; class Actinopteri; order Gobiiformes; family Gobiidae; genus Rhinogobius; species Rhinogobius similis. The sequence goes on along the minus strand of CM033620.1, from coordinate 32,849,828 downwards.
AGAACGAGAGGGTGAGAAACGATGGAGCGTTTCTCTCCCTGGAGCCTTAATAATAAGGATGACAACAGGCAAGGAAGTTATGGACATTATTGTAAATCAATGATGACGATGATCAATGTCTCCCCAAAGCAAACCTAACATGAGTTACATGTATGTGTGTATTACACTCTGACCTGTAAGACGTTGGCCACCAGGTGCTCGTTGATTCCGAAGATAGTGATTTCCAGGATGGTCATGATGAGGAGCTGCACTGGACTGGTCTTTCCCAGGACTGCCCCAAATGAGATCAGGACTGTGGCTGTACTGAAGTCTGCATTTATGATTCTGAGAAAGAGAATGTAAAGGAGAAGGCCAGATGAAGCAGAGGCTCTTAAGTGTAGGAGTGAACATGGTAGAGTATGTGTGTGGTTCTTACTTGAAGATGTTGATTTTAATCTTGCCCTCTTCCAGATGCCAGAGCCCTTGCATAAGGAGGCCCCACTGCAGACCAAAGGCAGCCAGCAGCAGGTTCACACCCACACTACTGAAGCCATATCTCTTCAAGAACGTCATGAGGAACCCGAAGCCAATGAAGATCATCACATGGACGTCCTGGAACACTGAGGAGACACAAAGTAGAGCTAGGGTCAGCAGAAGGACAGCAAAATGGGTATAATGTATGGGTAAAATGCAATAAGCTTATTGCCTATGGAGGAATGTGTTCATTATAGTGGAAAAAATGGCCATCATGCTTTGTACCTCTTCACTATAATCAACAACTTCTTTGTAATGTTTTATTTTATTGTTGTATGTAAAATGTCCAAAATGACTATTCTGAAAAAAATAAATAAAGAAAGAATAGATACATAAAAAAAAAAAAAAAACAGATTAACAGAAAGCTTTCAAAACATTGTTGTAGAAATCTGGTAGATAGCATTCAGTTTCACTCAGTATAATATTCATTCATTCATGAAAACATACTTAAAATTACACGTGGGGGGTTAATTGAGAATGACCTTTCAAACGTGGCAGACACCATGCTCTGACAGCAACTATGACTTTTATTACTGGACATGATAACGCCCCAACTTAAACGGTTTAATAATATCACAATGCACATCTCTGTATGAATACGCTTATAGACAAGCCCATGTAAGTACAGCCCTAACTACGACGACTACTACCACCACTATTACTACTACTGCTATATGACAATCATTTCAGCAGCCGCTATTGCTGCTACTGTTAAAACTACTAGTGGTACTAGTACTACTGCTACCTCTTCTATATTACTAAGTTGTATATGCAAATGGATTCCCCTGTATTGCAGAGGAGTTTCTGTGTGTTTAAACATTTAATTTAATCCAACAAATCAGTTGAATGAGACAGCACAGGGCTTTAAATGAGTGAGGAGTTAGTCTCCGCCATCTGAGCCCTTCTTTGATGGGCCGGACTGATCCTGTTTGTGTGTGTGTGGAGTATTGGGTGAGAGAACATGTGACCTGAGTGTAAGAAGTGACCGCCAGTTGGACATTAGCATTAGTATCTGACACACAGCATGCTCCAGGCACGAGGATCTCATTCAGAGGGTCTAACTTAACCCCAGACAACACGATGGAGGTCATTAGAAACATGACATCTGTTAACATGTTCAGACTGTGATCTTACTTTGGAGCCCTGTCCTCACAATACTGCATGACACATCACATTGAAATGAGGATAAACACTGACATGTTTTCAAATACAAAATAAGAATTGAAGATTCCGGACAAAATACAGTAACAGCATAAAAAATGAATCCACCTATGCTTAATATATTTACTCTTTGCTCGTAGTAGTTTCTTTAAACATTCACTATGTAACTTTTTTGGTGTAGAGCCCACCACCTGCTCTCTCTTGTTGAAATGTGCTTCAGGATAGCGTTAAATGCAAAAGCAGGTGACACTATCAGGCCAAGTTACAAGTAAGATAAACACAAGATGTATACATTTAATGCTATATTGTGGAACATTTTAGGCACATTTATAACGTCTCCATGAATATATGTATGTGTGTGTGTGTATATATATGTTGAAAATATTTTTTTCATTCATATTCCTCATTTACTCTACATTAGCCTTGATTTTGTGTCTGTTATGTTTTTATTTTGAAAAAGATACAATAATACATTATGATCAAAGCATGTTTCTGAAATCATTGTGTCAATATTGCAATTAAATTGTTATCACTGTATTTAGCCACATCTCGTATTGCAATGATTTCCAATAATGTGCAGCCCAACCCGAAAAGGGAATCTGCCTTCACAAGATCCATATTCAGCTAAACTGACTCATCTTCTGATGTGGATTCCACATGGCAAACAACATGACAGTCAGTCTTCTTATATGCTGATAAAACCCTCTCTTCCACCTGGTGATGAGGTCATGAGGTGCTGCTCTCCTTTGTTTACAAAAACAAACAAACAAAAAAACCTAAAAACAACACACACACGCAAGCACGCACGCACACACACACACGTACATTACTACATTACTCAAATGGACTTAGCTACAAAACAGCTTTTTCACTCCAGCCATAAACATCCATGTTTCGCTTGCACAAAGTAATCATGGGCTGAATTATGTAGTACAGTTACCACACCTTAAAACATGAAATACTACAGTATTACTAATGAGTGAAACTTTATAAACCCGTAATGATACAAAATATATGTCATGTTTTGGTAACAGTATGTTGAAAAAGATAATGATTTATGTCATGTGAAGTGTCTGGTCGAAGATGGGATGGAACCACCAACCTTCAGGTTTATGTGCAAAAGGTCTGACCATTCAACCACTGCTACCCCACACGTGTCAGGACCCATCTCCAGAATATGAGCCAGGATCTTGGTCAGACCAAGCTCAGGACTACACATGGCCCTTACTCTGTTTTGGATTGATACCTGCAGTTACAACCAGTGTCCTTTAGAGGGCGCACACTTGAACATAAACAGTACAGAGACTCAATCGCATAAAAAGCTGTTCCATGTGGAAGTAGGAAGTAAATCTGACTTTGGCAGAAGCTGATATTTTAATGATGTGCAGTTGGAAAACTCATCTGCGAGATATGGACATGTGAACAATGCTCCATTTCCTCTTCCTGTGTAACATTAAGTCAAGCCTGGACTGAAGAAACAGAACAATAAGACGTGCTTTCAAACTGCTCTGTCGGGAAGCACTGACTTCATAATGTTCATTATGTGCTGTGGTTTTTGTAAGTGAGAATATATAGCCGTTTAGACAATGGTGAGTTTTAAGCAACAGTTAAAGTTAATTGTAGTGTAATTGCCTCTGTGTCCTATAGTTCCTGCAGTTTTTATGGTGGTTCTCAGAGCTCCAAAACACTGCAGGTCAGGGATAAAACAGAGTTTGCAAGTACAGGAGCAAATGCCCTTACAAAAAAGAAAATATAGTCAATATGCAAAATAAATTCTTCCACACTCTACACTATTTGTCGGCCTCTGTCATACTAAGAGTGAGTAACGTGAATTTAACCAAACACAGTGAATTATGGACGCTCCGATTTGAGTAAAATAATATACATTGTAAGAGCACTATTACTTGAGTCTCATTTTTGTGTCTGTCTTTTGAAAACACCAGATTTTGAGTATTATTTAATGTTTCTTTCCAATTACACTGACTTGAAATTATAAATCAGATACATTCAGACAGTTACTCTTGCAGTCAGCGGTGTGGACTGGCAAGTTGTGACTAGGATTCAAGTCAGACTTGAGTCACTATTTTTGATCACTTGAGACTTGACTTGATAAAATGGACTAAAACATTTTATTTACAGTCAATACTTAGTCTAGATTGGGACTTTTTAAAAAGAAGAACCATTCACAAAACATGATCCATTTTCTGTAATTTGGTACAATGACTTGAAAAGACTTGAAACAGTTGTAGAGGACTCTGACTTTGGACTTGCCTGCCTTTGACTTGGGACTTGACTCTGACTTGACGCCAAAGACTAAAGATTTACTTGAGACTTACAAAACAAGGACTTGGTCCCACCTCTGCATACAGGTACTCTTACTTAAGGAGACATTTCCCCAAATACTTTTTAGTCATACTTAAGTAATTTCTTGGACCTCTACTTCTTCTGACCTTTGGTTGGTTGGTTGGTTACTTTACCTTACCTTCTCTTCTCTAAGATTCAGTTGTAGGTACCTTTTTGATGACTCTTTGTATTTTGAAATAAAGAATATTGTTACTGCTGAGGTAATGTTGCTGTTTTTTATTACTCTGAAACGTATGGATACTGTACATTTTTGCCATTTTACACAGATGTTACTATTGCTGAACTACCTCATGTATTCAAACCATGTATCACTCTTCGGTTACAGTCCATGGCACAAGGGCGTCACTTAACCACCACCAGTACAGTACACCTCCATACAGATAGATGAAGTGACTTGCTTTAGGGACACAGCAGCGGTTTGTGCTGGTTTGAGAACCACAGAGTGTGAGGGCGAACACTTCCACTTCAGAATTGTCACCACAAACCCTTACTCTTACAGTATCATGTACAGATACAGTGCTAGCAATCAGATCAGACAACACCAACAAGCTGAGAATATAGTCCCAAAGTAAGAAAGCAACACACATTAATTATTGTAAGACCAACTGGACTATGTCTGCCTACTGTTCTCTGAACGATTAAATGTAAAGATAGGCCTCCAAAATCTATAGTCTATCTCTCCCAGGTTCACATTTTCTCAGTGTTCAGATGATAATATCACTTAGTAAACATGTGTCCCTTTGAACGCCCGCTGCTGCTGCCGCCCCTCTGTTTACATAGGACCAGTCCGATAGTCGTAGTGAGTCGAGAGATAGTGGACAGGAGGACGTTATGTCACCAGTAACTGCTCCGTGGACATCACAGGGAGCACTATAGTGGCTGACGGAACATGGAGCTAACTGTAACGTCAATCGCCGCTCAGACCTGCTGGAGACGACCTCCTCCTCCTTGTGGGTGCTTCTGGACATTGTCAAATCAAACCATGTAAAAAGGATGTTTAGCCCCTTTACTCCATCTCTTGGACTTAGACTGCTGACTAAATCAAGGCCCCTGTGCTCCCTGTGACATTAGGACGACCTCTGAACTGCACTTATGTGTCTGGTGCAGTGCTGATCTCTCTCCATTCAAACATGCATTACTCCCCGGTTCCAGCAGGGGAACATAAAGAGAGCGTTCTTCTGGTATTATTTCTGGTTATAAAGCATGTAAAGGTCTGTCTGAGAAAGTGAGCAGCCATGGCAGTATGTGACCTTCAAAAGTATTTACTGGAGGATATTGATGCTGTAATTCTCCTCTGCCTTGGGCCAGTGTGGACATCAGGCTATAGAGGGACATTTACACATTTTAACTATACATTTATATCGTCAAACCATGGGCTTACGAAAACATTACAATTTCAGTTCGTTTCGAAATAATAATGAAATAAGATATGATATGTCTACACCTATATCCCCTACAAGTGTTTGGACTTTCACAATGACATGTGGTGTGCATCTGCTTCTCAGTGATAGAGAGAGTGACAGAAGAATGTAGAGCCCCAGTTTAGCATTAAATTAAGATAGTGACAGTGACAGTTTTGTGGAGAAGCAAGCTTGCTCAGTGTAAGAAGAAATGTTTTTCACGTTATTTCCGAGCAATAAAGACACCACTAAGTTAAATGTGCACCCTTAATTGTGTTTGTAATAATGTTGTACTCTGCGTTTTTTAGCCATGATATGCATGTGAAGCATGTGGGCAGATGGTGTTGTTGTAAATGTGCTATAGAAATAAAGCTAACATTGACATTAAACAAAGAATGTGTCATAAAAATATATATCTGATTTGCAAAGTGGAAAAGTTCAGAAAAAAAGGGAAAAATGACCCTCTATTTATAATTTGCACAAACCCAAAGTCTTTCCATGAAGTTGCTTCTATCAAGCAATGTGTAATGTAAAGTGAATTTATCTTAACTATTGACCTTATTCCGGAAGTTGCCGTGGTCCCTGCCCTCATTTTTCCGTTGCAGTTTATATGGGGCGGACAAGCTCAACAGAAAATAAGTTCTACTCGGACTGCAAAGCCGTTTTCAGGCCGCCCAGGAAACCAGTGCATTGCTGACTTGTTTTTGCACATGTACGTTAAACATTTTAGACGAATCAGTCTATGTTACATAATGTTTTAGCGACAAGGCTTTTCCCTCGTTCGTCGTTTACATGAACGGGATTCTCGTCAACTGGAAGTGCGTTTACAACAGGAGTGTGGATCTGTGGCAAAAAGAGGCAAAAGTGGGCGGGGCAGAATAAGGTGGATGGTAAAATCAGGTACAGGCCCTTTAATGTCAAAAAGATGACGATATTTATTCAAAGGGTCTGTCAGTTTTGAACCATGGTCTTATAGTTTTTTTGTTTGTTTGTTTGTTTTTTGTTTTGTTTTGTATGTGGCAATATCATGAATGTAATGTGGCAATGTCATCAATTCACAAACTTTTACAGCTATTTGCATCTAACATCAAATTGGAAACGGTTATGAGAAAATAAAATAGGCTACTTTAACATGAACTAGTCCAAATTATTCAATACATGTTTGTTTTTATTAATTAACTATTCTAATGCCCTTAAAGAAGATACTTAAAATGTAAAAAAAAAAACAAAAAAAAAAAACCTAACAACAATAAACATCTGTTTTGTACACCATGACTTTCAATCAATAATAAAGTGTAAAAAGACCATTCCGAGGTCCATATATGGTAAAGACATGAGCAGCAGCTTGTGCCAGTCTAATCTCTGGTCTCACATGTGCCACGCCCTGGAGTCCTTGGCCACACAGTTACACTCCGGCTATACTGTACATTCATCAAGTCAGTAACAATTTCATGGGATTTAGTGTGTCGGTTTTGAAAAACAATTAATTAACACAAATAAAAAACAATATTCATCAAATTACTTTACTTTGATGAACTGTTTTACTACACGCTCCAACTCAACTTTAAAATGTTTTAAAGCAGGTGTTTCAAGCCTTATGATGAAACATACTGTTTTTATCCCTCTGATTTACTGGTATAAATGAGCCTGTTTAATGTTTCCTTCATCTCAGCAGGGCTCTGGCACCTGGAGCAGGGCCGCTGTGAGGTCCAGCTGCAGAGAGGCACGGGGGGGTCAGGGGTGAAGGAGCCAGAAATGTGACCCCAACCAGTGCACACATGTGGGTCAGGAACTATGGCAACGATCTGGATTCTGCTGTTTCGTGCAAGGCAGTAAGTTCCAAGTGAAGACATAATACTTGTATGGATAGTTCTAAACAATGAGAATTTGAAATAATGCTTTGCCAATGTCATTTCGGCTTTAAGTAACTTGTAGTAAAAGGTAAATGTCTTTCATAGAAAGGCTGAAACAGGAAAACAAAACTTGAAGCTAACAGTTTTTGACTTCTGTATGTCAGTTATTACTATTTTGGGATGCATGTGTGTCAGTGTCTTTTGATGTATATTGAAATGACCAATGGCAGAAGGCAAAACTATTCAATATAAAATCACACCACTTCACCTAAAATTAAACATTATTATTTAAGGACATTTATTATGTATTATTATCATGTGACTAAAACTTTCAAGATGTCCAACAATTTTTCTTAATCATTCTACATGTCAGCCCTGCGACGAGTTGGCCACTGTCCAGGGTGTACCCCGCCTAAGGCCCAAAGTCACTGGGATAGGCTCCAGTCACCCGCGACCCCGGGAACGGGAATAAGTGGTAGAAAATGAATGAATGAATTCTACAACATTTCCATACAACAAGTTTTCATCTGATTAGCTCAGTGATTTGATTTGAATTGTCCATTTGACTTAGATAAACTATATTTACACTATTTGGACACAGTAGCTTAACAATGAAATCTAAAAGCATTTCTTATTCTCCAAAAAATTAAATGTAGTGAAACGTTGGTTTGAAATAATTATAACATTTTATAACTTAATTGTGTTGTGTTGATCCAAAGCAAATCATTATTTTATGTCTAAAACTACCAATTTGGAATTTAAAGTAAATGTTCACAGTGGCTGAGTGGTTAGTGCTCTTGTTTCAGCAAGAAGATCCTGAGATCCAGTCCCCAATGAGGCCTTTTCCAAAGCATACTAGTCCGGTTTACCCACAATGCACAGTTGCAGCGGCTCAAAACTAAACCATCATTAACCATCCATGTACATAATTTCATTGTACAATTTGCATGTATAACGACAAGTAAATAATTTAACTTTACCTAACTAGCACTTTATAATAAATAATAAATAATTTGTGAATACCTCAACTATGTATATAGACATGTGATAAAAAAACACAATAAAAAGTAGTATACTATATAAGACAAAATATTTAAATAAAACATTGAAATGCATCGCTAAGCAAAGAGCAGCCACAGTCCAGTAAAAGCCTTTATACTCTGCACTTACTTGGGTAAAGCTCCATAGGATTATCTTCATGTGTTTCATTATTGTGATGATCTGAGTCGTGCCCATGTCCTTTTCCGTCGTCATAGACCACAAACACAGCAAACAGGATGATGGTGACTATCTCCAGCACCAGGGCCAGGATGGGGAACTTCAGCCTCATGTTGGTGGCGTACGCTGGCATCCTCTCAGTCCAAAAAGTCCCCTCTAAACTTCGATCTATGTCTCCTCTGCTGCTTCTGTGTGTGTGTGCACAAAGAGCGCTCGGGTTTTAAACTGAGGGGGGTTCCACAGCAACCAATCACAGGGCAGGGCAGGCACCCGGGCCCCACATGGTCCCGCCCACTTGGGGACTTGGACTTGGGACTGTGCATTTGGGGATGGGTTTTTTTGAGTTTTGAAGTAAAACACAGCGTAATGATAGTACATAAGTTAATGAAGGCTGCTTCCTGTGCATCTGTCACTGTCAAATGAACGAGTGAACGCAGCTTTAAAGGAGACACATTCTGCTACTTTTTTCTTTTTCTTTTTAGCTCTTAATCAATGTTCCAACAAGGTTCGGTTATCAAAAACATACCTGGAGTTGCATTCAGCTGCTTTCACACTGTTTTGAGGAATGTTCATTCAAAATCCTCTCCAACCATCAAAAACTCTTCTTGCTGAACTCCCTCGATCTGTGACTATTTTCAGATTTCATACATCACTTATCCGAGAATCTCCTGCTGTTTTAAGTCCTTAAATCATCACCAGACTCATTCTGAGCATTTCTGCCATCCGTACCCCTGGTTGGAAAACACTACTCTAGAGACCATGATGTCCAGTAGAAATTTAGTTTCACTGTATCATGCATCACTTCACTGAACAATTACACAAACACATTCATACAGCAAGGGCTAGCAGTGGTGCAGCAGTTTACCTGGGAACCAAATGTTTCCCCATGCCTGAAGAAAGCATGTCTCCTTTTAAGGAAAAAAATATTATTATACATTTTTTGTATTGTTTTTAGCCTTTAAACATGCTCTTGAGGACCTTTAATTTGCCATCTCATGTTTTGAAACAAACAAACAAACAAAAAAGTTTATTATGGAATTGTTAAAGTTTTTCTCAGAAGTCTGAAAAGACACTTACTTAGTGCATCCAGCCCGGTAGATGGCACCAAGTGCTTAGCAATATTATCTCTTGAAGCGAATGCGACACGCTAGTATCAAGATCAAGCAGCAGCATTTAGACAGAAGAAATGCTCAGAATGAGTCTGGCGATGATTTAAGGATTTAAAACAGCAGAAGATTCTCAGGTAAGTGATGTAGGTGATCTGAAAATACGTCCCAGATCCAGGAAGTTGAGCAGGAAGTGTGTTTGTCACTTGAAGAGGGGAGGATTTTCAAATAAACATTCCTCAAAACAGCATTAATGCAACTGAATACTACTCCAGGTATGTTTTTGATGACGGAACATTGTTAGAACGTGGTTTAAAGCTTAAAAAGGTCACTGTAGCAGAATATGTGTCCTTTAATATAACAATAATAGCCAAATGTTGCCTTGGAAATAGTGCACGTTCTTGGAATCCAGTTGCATTCCTCCATCTTCTCTGATCTCCTGTGTTTACCTTCTCCCTCTGCGTTGACACATTCTGCACATTATCCTACTATGTTTAGCACAACCTCAGCTAACGGCTAACTTCACATGTACAGTAACATGCAGCTCATGTTTTGCTTTGCCTCACGGTGACATACTGGACATGCCTGCTCCGTCTTTCCCATTGGCAGGAGCCCAACAGGAGGCCCCGCATGGCCCTCAGGTTCAGATGTGATGAGAGTCCTACAGAGTGCAGGGCTTCACTGGCACCAGAGAGAATGGGAGAAGTGGTGTTTGTGTTGGAACTGCAGCAGCTCAAACCACTACCAAATGTTGACTACTTTTAGTATTGTTTGCTCTTCAGTCATTCACCCTATTCCACCCTGCCCATTTTTGCCTCTTTTTGCTACAAATCCGCTCACCTGTAATAAATTTATTCCGGTTTGACAAGAAAAAATGCTGAACAAGGGTTATATAAAGTAGATAAATGCTCTGTACTCTCTGTAGAACTTATTTTCTGTTGAGCTCACCTGCCCCATGTAAACTAATACAACGGAAAAAAGATGCTGCACTCATGACAACTTCCGCAATAAGGTCAATAGATTCTAATTGTCCCCGTATCCATTCTTTGACCATTGTTGAAGATTGTCCAGTTCCCCTGAACTAGAGGTCTAAAACTCATTTTGAGAATTTAGAAAACCATAGGTGGTCGAGGGTGTAACAGAGACAGACTTGAAATGCACTAAAATACATTTTCCACACTCACAAAATCTATGTATAGGAGATTTTAGTTGCCTGAAGTTGAATTTAGAAATGATTATACCTTATAAGCCACAAACTATCTTCAAACTATGTGTTTCAGTAATAAGCTTATGTTGATATTAATTAAGTAATGTTTTATTAGGCCCAATAATTACTGATGCAGTGATCTGCACAAGCCTGGGATTTTAAGGGGGTCCTCTGTCTCTTTGTCTGAAACAGTGGCTCTGGCTCTTGTGTCGGTGAATTATCAAACCTGCAGCAGTCATGAGCAAGTCCAAGCATCTGCAGCTTTAGGACGAGTGCCGTTTGTTTGTTGTCAAAGTATTGCTGCAGCGCTTTGTCACGTTATTGAGAGGAGAAAACCAAAAGAGACACAGGAGAAAGTGGGAGTGTCAGATGTCCTCCCCGTGTGTGATTCACCTGCTCACTGATACTTCTCACACACTGCTGTGCCTCTCTGTAAATGCAGTTGCTGCTGGTGACTTTAGTTTTGTCAGACAGAGCGTGTATTTGTGATGTTCACTTCATAACACAACGCGGTGAAGCCAAACTTTACTTGGAGAGCAAATTAGCACCAAATAAAAAAAATAAGTTATGCTTCTCCCTCCCACTTTGACATTCTCTCTGAGCTGCTCTTGAAGCTCCTGCTATCACATCACATGTTTTCTGTCCATTTATTTGTTGAAAAGTCAGTGGAGAAGTGCAATATCCATGCGGTGTTTATCCGTCATGGTTCTATGCCTTTTATTCATTCATAATACAAATTAAAAATCATCTCTGGGTCCATCAGAAATCATCTGGCCACATTTGGCCCCACAAGTTTGAGATGCCTGCCCTGAACTGTCTGGTCAGGATGAGAGGAGAACCGGCTGGAGGATACATAGACTGCAAAAAATAATGGGTCGAAAATGAGTTAAAATAAACTAATTAACAAATGAACAAATGTGTCAAACCTTATTACACATTGTTTGTGTCAAGTCAAACAACGTAAACATGTGTCATTTAAGGGTCAAATTTGAAGGTCTATTGACCTTTTTTGTAACTTGTCTGGGCCAAAAATGTGTATTATGATATATAGACCCTTCCAGAAGTGACATGTTTAACAGCTGCACTCGTGGCCTGATAATCATTCTGTGCCCTTCATTTTAGTGAAGCAGCAAACAAAACACTAATTTTATAGTTTGTAGACAGCGCATACACAAGGTTCTTGTTCATATGTTCATTACATCTAGGCTACCAACAAGTAATACATCAATATCTTCAACTTCAACCTCAAGTTTCTAAAGTTCACTTATTACTGTTAATGTTCTTGTCAATCTGTTTTGCCTAGCCACGTTTTTGTTGCATTATTGTTCAGAATAACGTTTGATTTAAGAAATCTTTATTATGAGGCTTTTAGCTTATATGCTCATTTTGGCTCTAATCAGTAATGGTAACAATCTACACAAAACACTTCAACACTCGTAATATTTTCTAATTCTGCTCTGGTGTTGCTCACACTTGCTTTGTTACTTGTTTTATGTTTTCCTGTGATACATTTATCATGTACAAGTTTTAAATAGATTTATAAGGATGTCTGGAACAGCAAACCAGTGCAACTTTATCCAATTAATAAATTCTTGACTTTTGTAAGGAAGTCAAAACGTCTTGATTTTCAAAACAGCGTGACAACCAACCTTTGACATATTTTCTACAATAAGTTGCACCCTGTCTCTCCTCTGCAGCAGCAGAACCACCAGCCGCCTCAGCCTCGCCACCATTGTCAAGATCTAACAAACCCATCATTCCATCACACCACTGAGGTCTCAGGGTGGAAGGCAGTAAGCTCTCCCTTTGTGTCCCTGGTGGATGTAGTGGGTGCGGACAGTGTCTCACATGAGCAGCTGAGGAGTTTGTGGTCCAACAGTCACAAGCATCCATCCATGACAAAAACACACAACTATAAAACACTTCTTCATTTCTCTTGTCCTGCCCTGTGCACTCTCTTTTTTCTTTTCCTGGTCATGAGAAGAAATTAGTGATATATTGGTGCGAATATAAGTATTGTAAAATTTCCTGATATATTGGTTCTTTATTCTATTTCATTTTACAGACTTTTCCCATCTTTAATGAGAGAAATGAAGCTATATAGATGGCTGTAAGTTCATGCAGTCATTATAAAAGCACTACAGATTATATTATATCTGAGATGACTGAAACATGTGTCAAATTGGCCCATCCCTTTTTGAGTCCATTTGAGGAGCAATGCCTGTAGAATAAACATTATACACAGTTCTTCAGCCCATTATCCTGTCAACTGTCATCTGGCCATTTTTGTCCAGCACACAGTCTTTACATGATGTTAACATGTTTTTGTACACAATGTTACTGTTTTTGGACACAATTTCAGTGTGTTTTTGAAGCCAATGTTTTTCTAGCGTCTGTCTGAATGCTGTTCCTCTGAGCTGTTCCCAGGCCTGTCTCAGCCTCACCACTTCTCTGACAACAGTCCTCTGTGACCTGTCACTCAATGCGTTTACTTTCAAGCCTGGAAAACTGGATACCAGGCCTGGTTCAATTTAAACAGATTTTATCATAATGCATGAAAACCTACTAAGATTGAGGTGTCTTGATTAGAATCTCCCAGATTCTAAAAGCACATCTGGAGAAGTCTGTATGAACTCGGATCCCCGCTGCATGTAACAGTGTCCGATCACACTGCAGCAGACGAGGCACTACAGCAGGTAAGAAACAGGAAATATTAGACATGCTTTTGGACTCACTCTTTAGATCAGCTGCGATGACAAAATGTGGTCCCTTCACCGCAGACTTGCACCTGTGGTTTCATTGTTTTGGTCTGCTAAGTTTAAATTGAAGCTTCAATGTGTTTTTTTTGCTGTCTAGAGCAAAAAAATGTTGTGCAAAACACTTACATATAAAAAATCAAATGCTCAGAGTAAATGAGCTGTCCCTTATCTATGTTTGCCAGAAGTGATATGTATGATATAACCTATTCAGTTCTTTAACTTGCTGAGCCCAAATTCAGACGAGATGACAACAAACACACAATCTAAAGCACTGAATGTGTGCATGAGAGATTTTGAGTAGCACGTCTCCACAAAATTAAGAAGTCTCATCTCATCTCTGCTGCTTGATGGGTCCAATACTGCAGGGGTTCCCAAACTTTTCTGGTCGGGACCCCCAAAATAGCCATACAACCGACTCGGGACCCCCAAAGCAAAATGAAAATGAGAGTAGCAATAATTTTAAGTGTCAAAACATGTTAAATCAGGTTTAATATTGGTTATTTGAATAGTTTGTTGTCTTATTGGACCCTATTTGACTAAAAGATACTGGTATTAATTAAAAAACAGAGCAAATACAATGACAAATTCATTAAAATTACATCTTGAAATCATCTCGCGACCCCCAGCACACCCCTCGCGACCCCCGAGGGGTCCCGACCCCCACTTTGGGAACCACTGCAATACTGAATGGTAGCCATGTCTCGTGAGTTTGGGCAGCTGTGGTTCAAAGATGGCTCATTAGCAGAGAGCTTAGTGAAGGTTCAGACCGGACGACTTGTCTCAGCTGCTCAGCCACAACACCTGCCATCAGATTAAACCCATTACCGCCAATGGGTTTAATGGGTCTGACAATTTTGAACAATTCATCGATTTTGTGTATTTTTAGCAGCCCAGCACGCTCCAGTTGCACTATGAATACAATAGTACAACACAAATAAACATTTAGCCCTATCTATCCAGACACATAATAGAGTCACATTGTTAGTGCGCTTGCCCAGGTCCCCATTGAGTACGCGAGATTTAGCGACAGTTTATTTGAAGGGGCATTGTTTATGTGGGCACCGATCTACTTTACTCAAATCGATTTTTAAATAAAATTGATCCATAATGGCAGGCCTCGACTATTGATGCATGTTTGGACGCAATCATTGAGGGGACAAAGAAGGGAACGAGTGTGGTTTCTCACGGAAAATCAACGTCTTTGCAATGCGGCTACCCTGTCTGGAAGTGGCAACCACAAAATTTTATGTTCTTGGTGAGCAATTTCAAAGTCAGGTTTGCGCGCCCGGCTTGCCTCAGCCACGTTGATTTTCCGTGAGTCCCTCCTCATACTCATAAAAACCACACACGTGACAATGTGTGATTTGCAATTGAAGGGACATGTATTATCTTAAAAAAAAAAATAACAGCACTTTCTTACCCAGCAACGCAACTGCAGCACCACCTCAGCATTCACCAGAATAAACCATCTTCTGATATTTTCACATTGATATGCCAAGAAGTTTTAACTTTCTGTACGTTGATGTCATTTAGGAAAATGCGTAACGTCATGACGAACATTTGAACTGCGTCGCAAAAGCAGAACAAGCCGAGAAACCAATAAATCCAGTTGAGAGAAAAGCACAGACTTCTCCCTCGTCCTAAAATGCACAAAGCACTTCTATGTGCACGTTTTCAAAAGCAAAATAGTCTGTAAATGTGTTGAAAAGCCGAAGTACGTTCGTGGGCGCCGCCATGTTTGTTTATGTTCGTCTATTTGACTTCCGCCCAATCCATAATACAGCGCTTTGATTGGTCCAGCACACAGCGGCCGGTGCAGCACTAAGAGTGGAACACTGTCCAGAAGGATTTTCAAGAGTTTGTGAACTCACAAATATCGCTAGAATTCATATGGCAGGGCCAGGTTATGTTGCAATCGCTGAAGAATTTATAAGCCTTGAGGCTTTTAAATGCTTGGAGACTGTCCCGGTTCAATCTTTGCTGTTAATCAAATAGTCTTTGATGCTCTGCTAAAATGATCAGAGACACTTCCCACTGACTTCGTCCACAACATCTCGTAACCAATACGTTTAAATTAATCTGTATAATCGATACGGTTTCCAATACTCTATTATATACCATGTACATATACATATACATGTAGTCAATGTTGTTGTTATCAACATGCCTCTTCAATTGCAAATCATGCATTGTCACGCGGGATTTTTGGGAAATCCCGCAGGATTTTGAACAATGTGAAAGGACTCTATTTGAAATAAAATATGTTGACATCTTTTGAATCTTGAATCTTTTGAACGATAGTTAAATAAATGTTGGATCATGTTTGTCTTGATGTCCATGCCCCTAAAGTCCCCTTCTCTTCTCCACCCCTGCAACAGCTGCCGATCTGTGCAGAGGAAACATAACAGGAGCACAAACTCCTGTCAGGAGAACGTCTGAACCTCTGTTTTATGCTGCTTTGATAGAGATAGTTTGGGCTTCAGTCTGGTTGAAAGGTGATGATGATGATGATGATGTCACGTTTAATTTAACATCAAATTAAAATAAAGACTGATGTGTTGCTCTGGGTGTGCTGATAGCGAATGCAAACACAGAGCCATGCCCCAGAACCGTGAACCGTGGTCTCTCCTTTCTCACACACGCTGCATCCCAGAAGAGAAAGAGAGAGAGGGGAGCACACCGGGCCAGACACTGACTTGATTTCCACTTAGTTTTAGAATAATAAGGGCCGCTTATTTCAGTGACACAAAGCACCATAAACCATAAACACACACGTTTGTCCCACTCTCCTCAGGTTACACAAACTAGAGGATTATAATGCACAATGAGGTCTTTTGAATCTTTCCACCTTTCTCCCTGGTTCCACGACTCATTAAGCACTAGGCCAAGTTACATGTCAGATCTGTGGAGAGGCAACCCCACTCACAATGTGCTTTTCAAAGATTTTCAGCAAATAAACTACAGGTAAAAGAATAAATGTTAAATAGATCTCTACAAGCAAGTGACAGAAGCCGTCCACATCAAACTCATCCAAGCTTCTTCAGTTAAAAAGATTATCTTAGATGAGATCTTATTATCCAAACATCAAGGATAAGCTTTCATAATGTAGTGTAAAGTTCACAGTCGATCGTTGAAAATATCTGATCAGAACAAACCAATCACAAGGCCTGGTAATGATTGAAAATCAAAGATTTGTAAACTCTAAATGTGCAGCACTTAACCAAGTGTGTGTTACATAAGAAGCAGAGAACGGGGCGCTTTGGGCTGATGACTTGTTTATCGGAGAAGTCTCCGTTGTATGGTAGCCTGTGAGGAACAAAGATAACGCCTAATGCTTTTCCTGGAATGTGGAGCTGAATGATTACACCGATGCCATGATAAGACTTTTCTGTGTTTTTCTGCTCGCCATATCACTCTGAGGCTTTACTCTCTCACTGAGCTCAGGAGAGATATAGAATTCCAAAATCATTGTGTCTATGTGCAAGACACCGTGCTTGTGTGAATGTGTGTGAGTGATGGAGTCAAAGGGGCCGATGGCATGCATTGGCAGCCACGCTTCTGTCAGTCGACTTCAGGCAGCTGTGACCAAAACACCTTTGTTAGTAAATATAGTCAGTGTCTGCTTTTAAGGTGAGACGCTATGGTGAATATTTCTTACATTTAGGGATATCAATTCGAAACTTCTTCTGTAGTTTACTGAGATAAATGTAAGAAAAATGTATTAAAATGTTTTCATCGTAGGAGGTTTTATGTGTGCCTTTTACCGTGTAAAATCAATTTGTTGCAAAAACAATTACAAAGGAGATTTTGTTTCTCATATTCAGTATTTGAGAAAATTAGATTTGATGGAAAATTTAAAATTACGTCTCATTTCTTGGAGTTAAAATGCAATAAATCAAACTTAGAAGTAGATATCAATATTATTCAGTACAAGTACATGATTGTAAAGTTGTAAAGGTACTTCTTTAAAGGCTGATACAACACTCTATTTATGTCTCTGTTGTAGCATAGCCACAGAAGGGAAATGCCTGTAAATGCACTGAGTTGAAGTTTAATCTCTACTACAATTAGCAGCTGAAACAGGGACAAAAGCAACAGGCTAATTAGCTTGTGAGATTCTTCTAATAAGACAGTTGTGAATAGCTACAAGCTCATTTACCTGTCGTGTTTCGGCGGGAGGACTTCCGTCTTTATCAGAGGTGACGTCTGATGTTCCCAGGCAATAGGCTAACCCTAAACGTAAAAAGGTAACCGGTGCTCTGGGGAGTGGAACATTACACTGCATGAGAAAAATTGATTTTGAGAAAATATCTTTTGAATTAAAATGTCACATATGCAAGATGATCAAATTAAATATCAAAACATCTTAAAGGAAAAATAATATGCATGCATTTTTTGTATTGTTTTGGCCTTTAAACATGCGATTGAGTACCTTTAATTTGCTATCTCATGTTTTGAAACAAACAAAAAAACGGTTTATTATTAAATAATTAAACCTTTTCTCAGCAGTTTGGAAAGAAACATACTTAGTGCATCCAGTTAGTAGATGGCACTAAGCGCTTAGGTATATTATCTCTATAATAGAATGTGCTACACACAGTTATCAAGCTAGCAGCAGCAGTTAACGTGTTTAGACAGAAGAAATGCTCAGAATTGACTATGTGCACAGAACGTCAGTTGGGTTGTTTACTTTTAAATTGTTATGCATTAGCGTTAGCATTGAGACACAAACACGTCCCTTTATAAACACACAAGTGTCCTTTGAAGTACTCACTTGTTTTGTAAAGTCTTTAATATGTTTCAGACACATCCAGCACAACTCACTGTTCACTGCACTGCATCTGTCAGGATTTATTCATTTTAGACTGACTGGACCAAAACCCCATAGAAATTAATTAGACAGGAAGTACTGAGCTAGCCGTTTAAAAAATAAACAGTCCAACTGCCACCTTGTGCACAGAGTCATTGAGTCTGGTGGTGATTTAAGGACTTAAAACAGCAGAAGATTCTCCGATAAGTGACATAGATGATCTGAAAATATGTCCCAGATCAAGGAATTCAGCAGGAGGTGTGTTTGATGGTCGGAAGGGGAGGATTTTCTAATGAACATTCCTCAAAACAGCATGAATGCAACTGAATGCTACTCCAGGTATGTTTTGATGAGAAAATATTGTTAGAACATGGTTAAAGGCGCAAAAAAGTCATTGTAGCAGAATATGTGTCCTTTAAGGTGCAGATTGGGCAATATTTTTGTTTTCACATTAAAGCTTCTATGTTGAGGGAGTAAACTGACCAAAAAAAGATGAAAAAAAAAAGAAAGCTCCAAAGTTGAGGAGCAGCAGCACACCTCAGTCCTGTGTTTTCCAAAAACTTAAAAATGTGCCATGCAACTTTTCTTGCAGAGTTTCTGCTTCATGCTTGTCATGTTTTTGCTTTGCCTAGAATGTTACACAGTGTGGCATTAAATGTATCTATATTTAATTTATTCTACTATGTTTTTAATGCTCAAAAATACATAGAAAAAGTCACCTCTCCACAGATCTGACCTGTAACTTTGTCTGGGGGAGTCACATGCTTGTCTCCATGGAGATACATAACTTTAATGCCAAAGTGAAAAATTCAGTCAAGCAATAATGTCTCCATTGTAACAAACAGGTGCCTGACCCTCCTAGATAGAACATGGTCTTTCTCTGAGGCTCTGGTGAATGAAGAGCTTGAGATGTGACTCGTCTGGCTCTGTGCACATTTGATCTAGATTACATAACTATAATACTGGATACAGTAAATCATGTTTATAAACCCCCTGTACAGTAAGACCCAGCAGACCCATCTGTCCAGAGCTGTCTGTGTCACTGCAGAAGATCAGAGCCCAGAGCCGCAGTGGTCCATGCTCTCATGTCCCCCTCTGGACATTCTTCCTGCTGCCCCTCCACACATGTGCAGGTCAGACCCGGGCCACGCGCCTCAGCACCCAGGATTTATGACCCTCCACTCCATGCAACTCAATCCCACTTCATGAGCCCACAGGTTGTGTCTGCACGGCCCCGGTCACTCACAGTTTGACCATGGGCTTGGTCTGCCCCCACGTCAGAGGAAGGACTGGCTTAAACCATTATATTAACTACACTCTTAATAGCCTTAATAAAGCATAAAAAAACTTCATTTGAACAAAAATTAATTATGAACAAACAAAAAGTTTATTGAGAATACCCAAAAACAAGCCCCCAATTTTATAAAATATTATGTTTTCTGCACCACGTGGAGTGAGAATTTGGAGCCTATTTTGACACTATTCAACGTTCAACATCCTACAGCGAATGATTCAATAAAAATATTCTGCTTTGGTCTTTAATGTACATTTCATTTTGGAACAACTTTCCACTAATAAATTCCCAATCATTTTATTCAGTGAAGTATGAAGTTTCTCACACACGCACATGCACACACACACACACACACACACACACACACACACACACACACACACACACACACACACACACACACACACACACACACACACACACACACACACACACACACACACACACACACACACACACACACACACACACACACACACACACACACACACACACACACACACACACACACACACACACACACACACACACACACACACACACACACACACACACACACACACCCACACACACACACACACACACACACACTAAAAATGATGCATACTATACCAGCTATACTATATGTTTAATTCAATGGTTTATTAGGTGTTTTGGCACTTTTATCTGGTGTCTGGACCTGCATTTCTCCAACCTCTGCCTTATAGATAACCTCTGAATCCAGAAGATCCTCTGAATTTTGACCCAGAGTTCACATTCAAAATCATTAGAGGCTTATCTTCAGTGCATGGAGAGGCTGCAGCTCCATACGTCTCACGCCACATTCCAGGTCCTGTGCAGAGAAGGGGAGCTGATCTGAACCAGGCCCACGCTGGGACAGACACAAGCCAGCCCCTCTCTCCACATCCATCACAGCTATAAACCACGGAGCAGGGGAGGCAGCGGCATCGCGGACATCACACGCAACCCACGAAATGTGAGCGCTGCATGAATGTGACTGCTATAGGAGACCAGAGGAATCCCTCTGACGGCTGGAGGAGACCTTACCACACCATGAGAACCAGAGTGAATGAGTAGACTTCAATTTTTTACTTTGTTGGTTGCTGTGGTTGTTTTATGTTTAATTGTAACATACATTGGAGGTAAGGCAAGACACTCCAGACTAAAAGGTCTTAGATTTAGATATGCAGATTGACAACAATAACAACAATAACAACAACATTTTTTTTTATTTCCTGTTGAAAGTGGGAGATTTACAACAATTTATAATTTTTGAGCCCCCAAAACAGGAGTTGCCTTGCAGGCTTTCACAAAATTGCTGATTTAACCAAAAGAAGGTTTGAAAATCAAACACTGAAACAGTTATTAGTCAATGACAAGCAGATTAACCAAGTGACGGAGACTTGCCTCCATCTGTTGCACAGGCTCATTCCTCTGCTCAATGCACATTCTTGGCTCCTCTCTCCTCGGCATAAACTATCAATTTGAACATGACTCTTGAGCATCGTCCAAGGTCACAGGGCGTTTCTTCATTTCAATTTTGGCTTTTGTGTTGCTGATCAAATACAGCATGTCTGCATCTCCCTGACCACCAAGATTATGAACTTGAAATGGCAGCTGGATAAAGAAAAACCCATGGCGAGTGTGGAATGAAGGAAATTGTGACTCTAAGCATCTCAAAAAGTACTTAGAGTACTTATCTTTATTTGTTGTTGTCTATTGAATGTCACCAATACCTGCAGGAACTCTAACCACAACATATTCCAGCTGGCAGACTCATCCCAGCATCTGTATCTGCGCCAGCCCCTCATGGTGCTCCTCCTGAGGGTGCGAGCGACCACTTCAGTCCTTTCCTGGTGCTCCTCAGGGGTGTTGGACCACTCCAGCCCTACGTTTTAGGTTGATGAAGGAAAATGGAGCACCTCAGCACCCTTTCCTCTGGGACTGAAGGAACCTTGTCCGCCCTGATAACGTGCATGGCGAGGAAGAGGAAACCCCTGTGCAGTAATCAGGGCTGTTTGAAGCTCTAATCACCACCCATCAGGCTCTCATCGCTGTTTGTGTCGTCTCAGAACTCCAGCTCTGGCTTTGGTCTGAGACAAGACTTGTGTTTGTCAGGTGCAGAGAAGTGTGTAGAGTAAAGGAGTCTCATGAGTGTCCTAAAACAGAGGTGTTTGTTCTGATGAAGACCTTCAAAGTGTGTTTGAAGAACATTTTATATTTTTAGATTCCCCTCCAGAACTTTGTTTAGATTTGATTAATACATAATTGTTTGAAATATTCTGGTTGCTCCTCTCTTTTTAACAACATTTAGTGAGAGGATGTTGAGCTACAAGCATTTCGAGTCCTTTTAAGACTTTGGGCAATGAGCTTCAGTTTCCAGAGCACTTCTCCATGAGGGAAGGTTGTAAGTTGTACGTAACAGACCCATCCAGCTGGTCTGATGTGGAGGAGCAGCGACTTTACTCTGAGCTCCTTCCGTGTGACTGGGGTCCTCACTTTATCTCTGTGCCCAGCTACTCTGCAGAGGAAACTCATTAGGACTGTTTGTATTGGGCCCTTTCGGTCATTAGACAAAGCTCGTGTCCACATATGAGATGAGAGCTCTGCCTTTCGGACCAGCTCATAGATTCAATGTTTTTGAAAGAAATGATCCCCAAATGTTTAACCGTATCATTAACTGTTTGGGATTGGCTCCGGTGTCATACTAATGTTAAATATTTAAGTCTTTTAACTGACAACAGTCATGTCATTGGGGTTAAATAATGACATCACTTTCTGATGCTATGAAAAAATAATTATTTTACTTATCAACCCAAACCATTTCATTGATCTCATATCGCAGGACTGACCTCTTGGAGATGTGATTTTTGGTGCTCAGGGGGTATAAAGGTCCCCATGAAGTGTACACCCATCTCCTGCTGTTTAATTGTTGATTTTCTTACCTTTTGTTGGTTAAATCAATCTTTTTAGAACCAGCCCGTCAAGACAACTGCAGCTGTGATTTTGGGCTCTACAAAAATAATTTGATTTCATACAGATTTCACACACAGAGCTTTTTACATTCAGTTACTTGTGTGTTCCTAGAAGACTGGAGCCCTTCTGTGAAAATCCTCCATATCTTATCAGTTCTTTGAGGCCTATGTGTGCAGAGAACATGTGTGTCCACTCCTCCGTCTCCTCACGCTAGCACGCTAACCCTCGCTCTGCACGCTGTTTGACTGATGCCTGTTCCGTGCACAGAAACCTGAGAGACACGCAGCCTCATGCTCCCAAAGCACCTGTTGGACATCTCCACTGAGAGACCGGGGGGTTTGTTTCTTCCCACTCCAATTGCTCACTGTGAGTAGGTGGATTCAAAGTGTACACTCCCTAAAGAAGTGGTCAAATTAAATTAAATCAAATCAAACTATTTATAAAGCACTTTTCATACATAAGACAAAGTGCCTAACAGTGCATTAAAAACATTCCCACAAATGACCATTTTTCATCCAAACAACCCACCCACAGTCACATGCACACACGCACGCGCACACGCACACACACACACACACACACACACACACACACACACACGCACGCACGCACGCACGCACACACACACACACACACACTCTACGATACATGAGGGTGTTGTAGATGGTAGTGTCCTCTCAAAGACAATTTAAAGGTTTTGTGTTAAAATTGTGACAAAACCAAAATACTGATTTAGGCTTTGGAAAATGTACATGTACATTAATGCAACAGCAAAATCTCTTAAATTCTTGGACACTGTATATCACTGTGCTTTGAGATTTATAACAGGTTGTGGCAGGCTCACCCCTGTGATCTCTACGCCAAGGCTGGGCGGCCTTCTTTGGGTGCCAGAAGGTTCACATGTTAGATGTTTTTAGTATACAAAGTGTTATGTAAATGTGCACCTTCCTACCTGTGTGCCCTGGTGCAGAGAGCAGAGGGTCTTTACACCCTGCTCTCACGTGATATGTTTAGCTTGTTTGTTCCACGTGTAATAACTGACTGGGGAAAGAGGGCTTTTTCTTATGCTGCTCCCACAGCCTGGAATTCCTTCCAGTTGGAGTAGAGACTGCGCAAACTGGACTCGTTGAAATACAAAGAACGTCAATCTTTTAAAAATGGTCTGTGCCTTTAAATGTACATTTTGTTCTTAATATCTTAAATGTTTCTTAAAATAATAAGTAATTGTTTTATTTATTTATTTTTTACATTGTGTTGCTGTTATGTTTTTACTTTGCCCCAGGTTACGTTTGGAAACGTGCTGTTGACATTTGCTCCACACGGAGCTGAAGCCCCCTCTTCTACCTACCCCGGACTCTTACGGCTGACCCTATGACCCCAAAGGTAAAGGAGTTAGGTGCTGGGAGCAGGAGCCAGAGCTATGATCTGACAATTTAGAATGAGCCTGAGGAGCAAATTAATGCATTCTTTGGAGACAGGAAGTTGTTTATTTTTACTTCCAGTTTGAACTCCTCCCACCTCTCCAGCCTCAGATGTGTTGATGTAACGATGATTAACATTGGAGGAAAGGGCGCGGCACACTGAATTAGGGGATATGGACCAATGCGAGTGGAGTAAGAAGACAGTTAGATCAAAGACTTTTAGGCCCTGAGAATAGGCAAATTGGTTGTGGGAAGCTGCAAACTAAAAAGCCACCTTGAACAAGGCTCCCTACTTAAACATTTGGAAATTGTAAGCCAAGAAGGTTTTGAAATGCTCTCATCTTCAGACTGTCAGGAAAATGGTTCCAGTGGCCCAAGCATCTCTTTGATTCACAGCTGGAGAACGGGTCGAGATAAACCACATGACCTTAGATTTAAAGGAAACATATTCTGCATTTTTCATATTGCTGCATTTTTCATATGCTCTTGAGTGCCTTAAATTTGCCATCACATATTTTAAAACAACAAAAAAAGTTTCTTATTCAAGTCTTTGTTATCAGTCATTATGAAATGAGACTTACTGAGTGCATCCAGCCAGCAGATGGCGCCAGTGCCATATATATGATCTAGTGAAGTTAGCGCTGAAAAGATGTCATTGTGCAGATTTGCTGCAGCAGTTATCGTGTTTAGGGGGTATAAATGCTCAGAACGAGTCTGGCGATGATTTAAGGGTTAAAAACAGCGGAAGATTCTCTGATAAGTGTTTGACGCTCGGAGAGGGGAGGATTTTTTATCATACGTTCCTCAAAACAGAGTGAATGCAACTGAATGCTACTTCAGGTATGTTTTTGATGACAGAACATCGTTAGAACATGGTTTAAAGCTCAAAAAAGTCAATGT
Source organism: Rhinogobius similis (assembly GCA_019453435.1). Classification (NCBI taxonomy): domain Eukaryota; kingdom Metazoa; phylum Chordata; class Actinopteri; order Gobiiformes; family Gobiidae; genus Rhinogobius; species Rhinogobius similis. The sequence continues at coordinate 32,824,846 of CM033620.1, read as the reverse complement.
ACCAGAATATGTGTCCTTATATGTTAAATGTGCATAAAGATGAACACAATTTTAAAGTTGATTTACTTAATACGCATTACCTCCACAATGGAGGAAATTGTAAAGAGACTTTGAGCATCTGGAAAAGTGCTGTTATTATAATAATTAACATTGAAATCAGGAATGAGGGAGATCAGTTTTCTTTCGTCCATTCTCACGCAGATAAACATTTGACCACAACACTTCTCACGGCCGTGGTCCAGCTGTTGTAACATCCTCACATGTTAGTTATTAGACATGCTAATTGCCAAAGTGCTGCCTCCCTGTGTTTGTGTATCGTCCTTTCACTGCTGTGTAGCGTGTACGTCTGTGTGCCATGGTTCACTTCATCCTGACAGACCCTGGGGCTGCCTTACATGGGCTCCACATACAGTAGACTGTAGGCAGAACATACTGGAGCTGTTAGTCGTCACAAGCTTTGAAGTCCAGGGCAAAGTCACTGCATACTTTCTCCACAGCCAGGGAACATTAGTGACCACTGCAATCTTGATGAAAAGGGTTTCTTATTTCCAAACCAGGATGAACAATAATGTGAATGCACTGGTCTAATATAGTGCTTTTCTAGTCAAGTCTATAAGTTGCTTTACACTTTTATTTAATCCACTTTGTGATGTTAAGTTATTATTGTAGCAATAGCTGCCCTGGGGCAACAAGATCAAGATTTCGTTTTTAATGGAAGGGCATCCAAGCCTCTGTCGGAAAAAAACGTGGTTTGGAGGTTTTGATTTTGGAGGGGAAAAATTTATTATTTGTGTCATCAACATATATTTTAATTGTTTTAATAAAACAAAATAAAATATAGAATATCATAATATCATAATAGATAAATATGACCAATTGCCCAGCCCTAAACACTGCTTTATTTACAGCTGGGTGCTCTGCTTAAAGATGACTAAAATAAGTTTTGATGGGCTACTCTAATTTTTAGTTGTTGGAAAAATTATGTGTTTAACACTTTATTATTATTATTATTATTTTTTCAATTCAACGTGAAGGCTGAACAAATGCTCATCTATTGGGATAGATAGACACTATATCTTCACTACATGAACTGTTCCTTATTTGCCTGGAGGAACTCATCTGCCTGGAGGAACTCTCTCTACTTTAGATGAACTGTTCCTCATCTGCTTGGACTCTCCCTCACTAGCTGAGGGGAGCAGGAACTCTCCTTCAGTGTGGTTCTCCACAAGGTTTCTATTCTTCCCATCAGGGTTTTTTGTAGTTTTTCTTTGCCGAGATGGAGCGTCAAGAACAGGGGATGTTCTGGGATAGTTATCCATTTACTAAATTTGTTTGAACAATGTTTATTCAAACTGCTTTTCTACTTGTCGCCCATCAAAACTGCTGTCGTGATTTTGGGCGCTACAAAAATAAATCAAATTTAATTGAATATAATATAATAATAATGGATTGGATTTATAGAGTGCCTTTCAGGAAGGTCAAAGCACTTTACAATGCATTCTTTATTACTTCAAACTGGTTTCAGTCAGACGGGGGTAAAGTCTGAATTTGTCCCATCCTTCAGCAAGTGCCTCTGGGGTTACACCTGTCAGGCGCAGAGGGCACCAGCAGGGAGGCCCTCAGGAACTGTCCTGTGGATCTTAAGTTATATGCCCATGGTCAGGAGTGTTCAGCTGGAGGACTATTGAAGTGCATGTTTTAGGTTGACAGGGGAACAGGAGCACCCACCCAGACCCACTCAGACAGTTCAAAATGAAACATGGGACCTACTGAATGTTGACATTCTCCACAGAGGGATTGGTTCAACCTGATTTATTGCAGTTTGGAGTTTATGACTAGAATAAAGAATACAGAGAAACTGAAGCGGTCCAAAGGACTTACTAAAAACTTCAAGTCAACTCAATTAAGCAGTAATTTCAAACCAGGTTCTATCCAACTTTCAAACATTGTTGTTCATAAAATATCTGTTTATGCATTTGAAAACACATAAAAACATTTAAAAAACATACTATACATTTATTTGTACACAAACTGGTGTTTAGTATTTTAAACAACAAACATATATTCAAATAATACTTTGTGCAACTGCAACAATAAAAACATGGCTACAACTTCCATTATAGTGTAAATAAGTGTGAACTCCCATCATAGATTTGTGCTTCCGCCTGCATAATCCCACTCGGCCTCATAATGGGCCCCAGACCCTCTCCTCCAGGAGCCGAGCCTTTCCCATGTGCACCAATGTGTTAGCCATTAGCTGCTGTCAGACACATGTACTGGCCATATCCATACACTTCACTCAGGAATGATCCAGAGGTCAGGAGGGTGTCAGGGGAGGGCTATGGCTGCTCGGCCCACAGATGAGAGCCATTCCTGGGCAACATCACGTGAGAGGAGGGACAAGACAGGGGACAGGCATCATCTGTGTTTCAACAACTATGGCAGATGAATAGATTCAAACAAGTCATTAAATAATAGTTTAATTAATAATTTTGTGATCAATAAACTGTACTGATCAATTAGCTAAATGTTTTAATATCACAATAGTGCAAATCTACAGGAGAAAGGTCAAAATGTGCGTGAGGAATTGACTCGTTAGGTTAAGGTTAAGGTACATTTCCCTACAGTTGTCCCTGTGTAGATGAGGGAAACCCATCCACACACAAGGAGAAACAAACATGCAAACTCCACACAGAAAGGCCGTCAGCCCAGGAGTAAAACCTGCAAACTTCTTGCTGTTAGGTGAGAGTGCTAGCCACTCAGCCACCGTGTCGCTAGGGCCAAGTGTTTGAGGGAGGGCTAGATAATACTAAGTTTTGGTTCACTAGTTCATTCATAAGAATACATTTTACACTGCAGTGGTGGTTCTACATAAACCTACTGCATGCTATATTTTCCATACTGTTTTTTCACTTATCTGTCTTAAATTAAAATGTCTAACAACCTGCAACCCATATTCTAAAACTAAACCTAATGAAATAATATATTTTTGCAAAGCACTGTTTCTATCAAGTCAATAATGAACCTGTGTTTTCTTTTATGTCTGGTTAGCTTAATTTATTTTTCCAGTTAAACCCCAGTAGTGTTGTTACTTTTTAGTTAAAACCTTGTACTGTATTTAGTTGCTCTCCCACAATTTAGTTGACATTTGAGGGCCCTGATTTACATTAAAATTTAAGCCTTTGCCATTGCTTAGTTGGAGCATAGCTATTATGTTATAATTCAGATCTCAGTGTTGAAATATCAATTGTGAAAAGCTTTGCTGAGGAACCACAGAAATGCTCAGAAATACTATATATGACAGGACAGGATTTATAATGTTCACGATTCTGCTCCCACAAACTGTAAACACTCAGCTAGTAATTTATGTCCATGCAGCTCCACAATGTGCTTTTCTCTCTTCAGAAATGTTAATGAATGCCTTTGGATGTGTAGGTTTGGAAAACCCAGCTTGCATGCTTTCATTGCACACATATAAACTCTTAAACATGCGTTAAACAAAATTGTTATGATATTCATCAGTGTGGTCCCAGGGACAATGACTGTCCCAGAGCCCCCTATCCTTAGACCCTTCTTATCAGCAAGGAAAAACAAAAAAAAAAGAAGAAAAAAATTAAATGCACGTTTTAGAGAATTCCCTCAAGATGCAAGGATATGATGTGTGGCCCATCCAGGACATGGCGGTGGTCATAGTAGCCACACATATTGAACATATTGAATCGTGAAGAACCCTGGAATTCCCAGTCCTATTGCAATGCTTAAGGCATAGTATTTAAACTGAATTCATCAAGAAAGTAATCTCTTGTAATCTTGTAAACTCAGTAAACACAATGACATATTTTTGCATTATTACAGATTATTTAAAATATATATATATCTGTAAATGCTGGAATGTTGCTTTTGTGAAAGTGATCCCCTGACCTCACAAATCCATTAAAAGTTTGTAACTGAAGTTAATTAAGAGTCAAATCCATAGATCTCAGTGAAAACTGCAGACAGAACAACATGTTGGTTATTGGTTTGTTCATTTTGGTCAGCACAGCGTGAGTCTGCAGGCCTTATTCTCCATGAGCTTATTGCTTTGTCCATGTGTCAGAGGTCATTCTAAACCACTCTTTTCAACTTATCTAAACACCATTTGTTATATTTACAATTTCACCAAATGATTAATGCATGTTTTCAGATCCAATTTGGTCCGACATGTTTATGTACATTTAAGTTGCTTTGAAAATCAGCTCCTGCTCAATTGACTGAATCCACAGCCAAACAATCATGGTGGGTGTAATTTTGGGGCGGCTGCTGACAGCTCCTTTCGTTTAGGTCCTGTTTTGGTTTGGTGTTGATTCCATAGATTGTACTTGAGGCGCACCCACAGCATTAGCCGCTTCCCCTGGCTGTAGAGCTCCTGCGTGTTAGGATAATGTGCAAGTATGGAGCAGGTTTGATGTAAAACAGGACAGTGTTAGCATACTATATAGACACTGACCAGTGGGTGAACTCCGAGACAGCACGAACCCTCATGAGCTCTACAGGAGACCACAGGACCCGACAGGAGAACATGGGAACAAAACACAAATATATGAGGAATGGGAAATTAATCAAAGCTGGAATTTGAGTTGCTAATTATAAACAATATAGATGGCTGCATTCTTGTTTGATGCTTTGCCGTGACATCGCGCTGGGGGAGCAGCCTGTATGTATGGAAGAAAGCTCCGCAGTTACCATGGTAACGCTATGCACACATTAGGAAACACAGCTTGAAGGAGCATCTGGTCAGGCCTGTGGGGTTGATGATGCCATCCCTCTTACTTCCGGATCCAACACTATTCATTATATGGTCAGTTTGGTGAGTCAGTTTAGTGTGAAACATTTTCTGTTCCCTAATATGTCTTTAATTGATCCGAAGGCTGAGACCATGTCCCTGGTTCTGCTCTTTGTGTCAATTGAACTCTGAACATTTGGACCCGAGATGTCACACTTAACCATTCCTTAAGAAAAGAATTTGATCGCAAGACAGACATAAACACAGAAAACATTTCTATAACTTTGATGTGAAGAGAAAAGAGCAAAGAAATTCAAGTCGGCAGCACCCAGGAACCCTTCTCCTTGAGCCAGGCATCAATCCTTCTTGCTCTGAGTTCTGTTTAGGGCCACATGCCTTTAAAAGCCCAAATGTGTGCAAAAATGCAGATTCAGTGTCATTTTCTGTCAGGTATTCACACTGTCATGACGTTCTGACGTTCTGGCAAAGGCAAAATTGATGTTCTCTTTTAGAACATTTTATCAGGTTGTATCTCTGTATCTGTCCCACAGGATCTTCACTCAGTCATTCTCTACCACCTTTGGAGGTGTTTCCCCTTTTGATCTTGGGATTTCCAGTCCATACTCCGTGCAGATGTTTCTGTACACTATACCAGCCTCTTGGTTATGGCGTTCCATGTATGCTTTCCCTGCAGCATCTTACAGCCTGCAGTCATGTGCTGGACTGTCTCAGGAGCTTCTTTGCACAGCCTACACCGAGGGTCTTGTCTGGTGTGAGGGTCTGGGCCTCTATTGCTCTGGTGCTCAGGGCCTGCTCCTGTGCAGCCATGGCAGATCTGGTGGTACGCACCCGCACACACACACACGCACACACACACGCACACACGCACGCACGCACGCACACACACACACACACACACACACACACACACACACACACACACACACACACACACACACACACACACACACACACACACACACACACACACACACACACACACACACACACACACACACACACACACACACATACACACACACACATACACACACTCTCTCTCACTCACTTCCCACAGCTACATACCCACATTTCTATAACGCACTTTAGGAGTTTGTACAATGCACTGCACATGTTGGACAATGTAGGGAAGTTTCTACAGTAGCTCCACCTGTTAGAGATTAGCTTTACCACACTCCGTTTCTTCAGGACTGTTCTCACTCTAGCTCCATCCTGCGGGCCTGGGCAGAGCCAGGTGACAGGCCCTCGTCTGCTGTGGGGGGCGAGAGGGGGGTTTGGGGACCGTTGACAGCTGAACAGTGTACAGCATGCTCTGTTTGTCGTTTTCCTTTGTTGTTTTGGAGGCTCGCAGTAAAGGAAGGAACTTCTAGAGTTTGCTTTGGAGCCTCGTCTGACACATGCTCACTGCATTCGAGACGCGTGGAGGCAGACATGTTGTTTTAGCGCTCTCTGATAAGTGCACAATGGCTGTACAGTGGAGCAGGGTTGAATGCAATGATCCAAAATTTCTATACCATGCTTTATCCAGGTTATTAAATATTGACCAACACCTGAATTACAAGTTAGAACATTTAATGAGAATCCTTATCTCACATTTTGTTCTATACGGATCTAAACAAATTAATAATAGAATTGGGTCACCATGCAGGTGAAGGTGTGTTCAGCACAACTGCATGGACTCCTGTCAGTCCGGTACATTCTGGATAAGACTCCTGAGAACCTGCAGACATGAGCTGTGACAGGCCTGTCACACACAGGGGAGTAGATGTGTAACAGGCCTGTCACACACAGGGGAGGTGATGTGTAACAGGCCTGTCACACACAGGGGGAGGTGATGTGTGACAGGCCTGTGATGTGTAACAGGCCTGTCACACACAAGGGGAGGTGATGTGTGACAGGCCTGTCACACACAGGGGAGGTGATGTGTGACAGGCCTGTCACACACAGGGGTGGGGATGTGTGACAGGCCTGTCACACACAGGGGGAGGTGATGTGTAACAGGCCTGTCACACACAGGGGGAGGTGATGTGTGACAGGCCTGTGATGTGTAACAGGCCTGTCACACACAAGGGGAGGTGATGTGTAACAGACCTGTGATGTGTAACAGGCCTGTCACACACAGGGGAGGTGATGTGTGACAGGCCTGTCACACACAGGGGAGGTGATGTGACAGGCCTGTCACACACACAGGGGAGGTGATGTGACAGGCCTGTCACACACAGGGGAGGTGATGTGTGACAGGCCTGTCACACACAGGGGAGGTGATGTGTAACAGGCCTGTCACACACAGGGGGAGGTGATGTGTGACAGGCCTGTGATGTGTAACAGGCCTGTCACACACAAGGGGAGGTGATGTGTGACAGGCCTGTCACACACAGGGGGAGGTGATGTGTAACAGGCCTGTCACACACAGGGGGAGGTGATGTGTAACAGGCCTGTCACACACAGGGGGGGTGATGTGTGACAGGCCTGTCACACACAGGGGAGGGGATGTGTAACAGGCCTGTCAGGTCTGTCACACACAGGGGGAGGTGATGTGTAACAGGCCTGTGATGTGTAACAGGCCTGTCACACACAGGGGGAGGTGATGTGTAACCGGCCTGTCACACACAGGGGGAGGTGATGTGTAACAGGCCTGTCACACACAGGGGAGGTGATGTGTAACAGGCCTGTCACACACAGGGGAGGTGATGTGTAACAGGCCTGTCACACACAGGGGAGGTGATGCGTTACAGGCCTGTCACAGTACAGGGGAGGTGATGTGTAACAGGCCTGTCACACACAAGGGGAGGTGATGTGTAACAGGCCTGTCACACACAGGGGGAGGTGATGTGTAACAGGCCTGTCACACACAGGGGGAGGTGATGTGTAACAGGCCTGTCACACACAGGGGGAGGTGATGTGTAACAGGCCTGTCACACACAAGGGGAGGTGATGTGTAACAGGCCTGTCACACACAGGAGGTGATGTGTAACAGGCCTGTCACACACAGGGGAGGTGATGTGTAACAGGCCTGTCACACACAGGGGAGAGTGATGTGTAACAGGCCTGTCACACACAGGGAGGTGATGTGTGACAGGCCTGTCACACACAGGGGAGGTGATGTGTAACAGGCCTGTCACACACAGGGGAGGTGATGTGTAACAGGCCTGTCACACACAGGGGAGGTGATGTGTAACAGGCCTGTCACACACAGGGGGAGGTGATGTGTGACAGGCCTGTCACACACAGGGGAGGTGATGTGTAACAGGCCTGTCACACACAGGGGAGGTGATGTGTGACAGTCCTGTCACACACAGGGGGAGGGGATGTGTAACAGGCCTGTCACACACAGGGGGAGGGGATGTGTGACAGGCCTGTCACACACAGGGGGAGGTGATGTGTAACAGGCCTGTCACACACCGGGGGTGGTGATGTGTAACAGGCCTGTCACTCACTGGGTGTGGTTATGTTTAACAGGCCTGTGATGTGTACCTGGCCTGTCACACTCATGTGGAGGTGATGTGTAACAGGCCTGTGATGTGTAACAGGCCTGTCACACACAGGGGGGTGATGTGTGACAGGCCTGTCACACACAGGGGGAGGTGATGTGTAACAGGCCTGTCACACACAAGGGGAGGTGATGTGTAACAGGCCTGTCACACACAGGGGGAGGTGATGTGTAACAGGCCTGTCACACACAGGGGGAGGTGATGTGTAACAGGCCTGTCACACACAGGGGGAGGTGATGTGTAACAGGCCTGTCACACACAGGGGGAGGTGATGTGTAACAGGCCTGTGATGTGTAACAGGCCTGTCACACACAGGGGGAGGTGATGTGTAACAGGCCTGTGATGTGTAACAGGCCTGTCACACACAGGGGGGGGGTGATGTGTGACAGGCCTGTCACACACAGGGGGAGGTGATGTGTAACAGGCCTGTCACACACAAGGGGAGGTGATGTGTAACAGGCCTGTCACACAAAGTGGGAGGTGATGTGTAACAGGCCTGTCACACACAAGGGGAGGTGATGTGTGACAGGCCTGTCACACACAGGGGGAGGGGATGTGTAACAGGCCTGTCACACACAGGGGGAGGGGATGTGTAACAGGCCTGTCACACACAGGGGGAGGTGATGTGTAACAGGCCTGTCACACACAGGGGGAGGTGATGTGTAACAGGCCTGTGATGTGTAACAGGCCTGTCACACACAGGGGGAGGTGATGTGTAACAGGCCTGTGATGTGTAACAGGCCTGTCACACACAGGGGGTGATGTGTGACAGGCCTGTCACACACAAGGGGAGGTGATGTGTAACAGGCCTGTCACACACAAGGGGAGGTGATGTGTAACAGGCCTGTCACACACAGGGGGAGGTGATGTGTAACAGGCCTGTCACACACAAGGGGAGGTGATGTGTGACAGGCCTGTCACACACAGGGGGAGGGGATGTGTAACAGGCCTGTCACACACAGGGAGGGATGTGTAACAGGCCTGTCACACACAGGGGAGGTGATGTGTAACAGGCCTGTGATGTGTAACAGGCCTGTCACACACAGGGGGAGGTGATGTGTAACAGGCCTGTGATGTGTAACAGGCCTGTCACACACAGGGAGTGATGTGTGACAGGCCTGTCACACACAAGGGGAGGTGATGTGTAACAGGCCTGTCACACACAAGGGGAGGTGATGTGTAACAGGCCTGTCACACACAGGGGGAGGTGATGTGTAACAGGCCTGTCACACACAAGGGGAGGTGATGTGTGACAGGCCTGTCACACACAGGGGGAGGGGATGTGTAACAGGCCTGTCACACACAGGGGGAGGGGATGTGTGACAGGCCTGTCACACACAGGGGGAGGTGATGTGTAACAGGCCTGTCACACACAGGGGGAGGTGATGTGTAACAGGCCTGTCACACACAGGGGGAGGTGATGTGTAACAGGCCTGTGATGTGTAACAGGCCTGTCACACACAGGGGGAGGTGATGTGTAACAGGCCTGTGATGTGTAACAGGCCTGTCACACACAGGGGGAGGTGATGTGTGACAGGCCTGTCACACAAGGGGAGGTGATGTGTAACAGGCCTGTCACACACAGGGGGAGGTGATGTGTAACAGGCCTGTCACACACAAGGGGAGGTGATGTGTGACAGGCCTGTCACACACAGGGGGAGGGGATGTGTAACAGGCCTGTCACACACAGGGGGAGGGGATGTGTGCCAGATCTGTGGAGCGGCAACAATGCTCTCAGGAAGAAAGCATGTAGTTGATTATTTACTCATGTATTTACTATCAGAAAACAAAATAAATCATAGATAAGTTCAATACTATACTAGTAAACATTTCTGGCAGTGCGATAGTATTTCCATGGAGACAAGCAAACGGCGTCCATCAGAAAAGTGACGTAGAGCACCTTTAAATAATTGCAAACAAAAGCGTAAATAGAGAGGGAGAGCGCAGAGGAAGCTGGCTCCAGAGATGCAGGAAGGCCCAGCGTATACAGGAAGAGCCTACATGATTATAGCAGTGTGTGTAGACAGTGAAGAGGCCTTATCTCTTCATCACGTCCTCGGCTTTGAACAGGAAGGAGAAACACTGACTCCACTCAGCCTCAGAGCAGAAAACTATCAGTGTTATGGTCTGGCCATCATTAGTGTGTTTGGACCAGGCAAATATCCTCCTGGTCCCTCCCTCCTGTCCCTGTTTCACTGTCAGCCAATCACAGCCGGCTGCCGTTAAACTCTCAACCAATGACCTCTTTGACCGCTCACATAAGTGCACTCTCTCTCCTTTCTGTCCTCTCTACCTTTCAGTAAACAGTAGGTGTTCTGCAGTTATAGTCCATTACAAAGGCCTCTTAAATCAAATGTGTACAAAAGACTAATACGGTTTTACTCTGGAACACTCTGCCCCCCTTCGTCATGGACAGAAATAAACTTGACTTGACTTGACCAAACGGCCCCATAGTGGAATGTTTTAAGTCTGTGCTTTGTAAATGTATCTTATTGGTTTTACATTTTTATTTTGTATCTATTTATTTTTTAATATAGTTGTTGAGAAGTAGATGATTTTATGGTAACACTTCATAATAAGTGCAATAAGCATGTGTACAAAGCATGTATAAATGTTTTTCAATCATTTACTCATCAATGACAAATGTTTAAAGGTCCCATATTCTGCTATTTTCCCCATTACACAGTCTATTCTAAGGGCTTTGTTGATAAATTTTTGCGTTGTGCAATATCCATAACATAACAGTTTCCAAAAAACACCCATTTCTTGGACTGGCCCCCCTCCTTGCAAAAGCAAACGGCTCACTCTGAGATCTGACCCCCCCGAACAGAGAGCAGGCTGCCTCCCCCGCCCAACCCGTGACGAAGCCTAGAGCGGAGATGGTGCGCATGCGCCGTGTGCTCCGGTAAACAGCGATACACAAACACGGGAATAAACCTTTTATCCGTCCTGACGGTGCGTCGTGCTGAGTCCTACGTCCTGGATCTGACCTGGAGTTTGACGTGCTCCAGTACCTCGACGACGGACGTTGCCGTTTGGTAAATAACAAGCTAACTCTTCTATCTCTCGCATCCATCATGTAATTACTGTGAAGCATTAGCATTAGCTGTTTTTATTCTGCGGCTGCGCGCTTCCCGGAGGCGTGGCTTAAACACCGCGTCATCCTAGTGAAGAGCGTCATCTTTGTGAGGAGCCCCCGTCTGCCTGCTCAGCCGAGTGGGACGGAAAAGACAGTTCTCTAGCGAAAGCATGTGGGAATCAATCAAAAAACCACTTTGGGCACACATACGAGGCCCAAATAGCACTGTAGGAAGGTTAAAACCTCTGAAAAGTCGATTTTGCATGTTATGGGACCTTTAATAACCATCATTAACATTAACTTCTCCTAACCCTAATCTTAGTAAATGATTATTAAACATGTGTTTATAGTTAGTATGTTTAATAACCATGTATAAATGTTTTGTATATATTGTATCTATGTCTTATTTAAAAGTGCAAACTTTAGTTGTATTGTGCATCACTTTGGAAACTGTTATTTTGTAAAATGTGATATAAATAAAAAATATTGGGTTGGATAAAATGTTTATTGTTTAATTAGTGTGTAAATTCCGCAGTAAGTTACCTGTAGTGGAAAAGAAATGAGCATCTGTACATGCGTTTAGTAACATCCATGTGTGATGTGTCCATGTCCATGTGGAAATTACACTGCTGTACCAAAGACACCTCCAGCTCGATGCTCATTGATATTTATTTGTGGATAACAATAATAATAAAATATAATAAAACATAACAGTTGTACAGCGCTTTTCATGACAGTTCAGGACAGACAGAAACACAAATCAAACAACACGAGGAGAGCTCTAACTGACTTACTTCAGAGGCAATACTCAACACCACGATGGAAGTCAAGTCTGGCCATGATGAGTGTTTAGTTCCTGGAAAATAAACTTCACCTGCGATAAACATCCAGTCTCCTGCCCACTCTTGGCCAACATTTATTTCATCAATTTATTAAAGTGTTCAGGAGTTCTGGCCACTCTCTGGTTGTTAGTACTGCTTCACAGTCAGAAAATAGTAAGAATATGAGGATTACAAACAAAGACATATTTTCAGTGTATTAAGAGCAAAAGGCAGATGCAGCATGTGTCTGCTCTAACTGTGAGTGGTTGTGAGGGGCAGATAAGGGCCATAGGATGAGACAGGTTTCTTATCACAGCTGTGCAGACCCTGTGCCACTGCCCACACTCAGGGGTCCGCTCACAGGGGCCCGACCTGACACGCTCCCTCCACAGGGTTAAACCAGGTGACAATATCTGGATCTGCACACATGGACTGAGCTGGACTGGCAGCTGTGGCAGGTCTGTGGGGCTGTTACGGTGACTCCTGGTGGCCAACATGAAGACTGCAAGGCGTAATTGACTGATCTATGGGGGAAATATAGACTAACTGGCTCAAATACACAATGTAAAGCAAGTTATATAAACAAATAGTGCAGTAATCTCTATAATAACAGCAAGAATAAATGTAAAATATTCACATGTTGCATCAATATATAATGAAATGTAATTGTACTTCAGACAAGAGCACATGTTTGTTACCTGTGTGTAGTTTGCATGTTCTCCCTTTGTCTGAGTGGATTTCCTCTTATTACTCTTGCATATAATTTAAGTGACAGGATTGGTTAAGAAAGTGTTATCTTTTTGTGTGAATCCATTTGCACAAAATGTTGCCAAGATTTAGTTGAATAATTATTTTAGTATTATTGTATTTGAGGAGGTTGATGAAATGTTATGCTAATTTGTTGATTTGTCATTGTATCATTGATGTAATATTGTTTTGGAGCTTGTTAAAAACCGTACAGTTTCTAAAATCTTTTGGCACAAGCACAAGACGAGAGATTTTCATCCTTGTGTTTATATTGAAAGTAGTGGTTCTATTATCACATTCACAGGAGCCAAGTCCCACACAATAGACCTAACTCTGGACCACCGCAATAGGAAACCAGGCCTGAGTCATTTATTAAAGCAAATCAAAACACAGAGAGGAGAGATCTTAGTAACATGAAAAACCTCCAGGAGAATTCTTGGCATCAGGACAAGCTTTTACAATTATTGCTGTGAGGGAGATGTGACAATGGCTGTGGTAAAAGACAAATTGTGTGTTTTTTAGTTTATTTTATTTACATAATAGATCATTATTTACATGTTTTTACTGTAATAACTTCAAAATAGATCTAACAACATAATAATAGAAACAGCTCCATTGATTTCCTGTTCAAAACTGCAGAGCTGAAAGGCCCCACCTCAGAGGTTTTTCACCATTTTTATTTATTTATTTATCTCTGCACATGGACACACCTGATGGGAGTTACTTGGTTAGCAACGGTTAGCAACGAATCATCTGAAAATTGAGTCTGTCCAGCAAAAATTGTTTTAATATTTCTTAATTATATTCTTCTGGATGTTTTATGAACTTCATCAAGGTTTTGATGAAAAACAGTTAAAACAGTATTTTATATCTTGTGATGATTACTCGTGTGTTTTTCCATTCTCTAAGTAGTGATGAATAAATGTACAATGACGTAAATCTGCTTTTTTGCACTATGGTATGATTAAGAATACAGCGCTCCGATTGGACCATGTCTCATGTTATGTTATACCATGTTATACATTTGAATTCTGGTAGTCAATATTCTGTTACTAAAAGTATTCTTCAAAAAAGGTGGAACTTTACTTCAAAGAGTACAAAATGCTCCTGTCGAAGTAACTGTGGAGTGGTGGGACTCAAATGGTTTCACATGTGGACTTAATGTGGAGCTGTCTTTTGATGCTGGTGATAATTGCTCTGTGCAGAAGGTTATGGATACTTAAAGTCAGGGCTTCACATGAAAAAGCACAAGAGTAATCCAAGCCTGACAGATGCAGAGCCACAAGCTACCCATTAATGTGAAACACTTTTAGTCAGTTTACTCTCAATATCCTCTCACCTTAAAGAACAACATTGTCCTAAAGATGTTCTATTATTTCATTCAATCAACTTGCATCCATAGATATACATGGGGCACTCAAAAATCTGTTTTCTCAAAATGCTTTTTTCTCCATGGGGACATAAAGATCGGCTGGTAGTTAAAATCACTTTTGTGTTTTTGTTTGCATTTTCTTTTCTTTTATAGATGTTTTATCAATTGTTTTAGCTATAGGCCTCACATACTAAAATAGCAAAAATCCCCTCTGTGTTCAAATCTGGCTCTATCCCCTTTCAGATTTTTATATTACTTATATTTATATACTTAACGTTTGTGTTTCTAGCTTCACTCCTTCTGATATTTTGACTTCTCCTTCCAATTGCAATCACTTCAAATTATAAATCAGATATTATGTCCAGACAGTTACTTCTACACTACACTTGATGAGTCCTTTCCCCAAATACCTTTTACTCTTATTGTATGAATAGTATTAGTAACCACCTTGGCTTCTTTCCCCACCAACCCAGGAGTAAACCAGAACAGGATAAATACAGGAATAAAATGGGGTAACACTTTGTAATAACTACACTTATTCATGACTTAATAAAGTATGAACAAAGACTTAATTCATAATCAACAAATAGTTTATTAAGAATGATTCAGGCTTAGTAACTATTTAACAAATATTCTAACCCTGACCTTAACCTTAATTAACTAGTTACTAACCCTGAATCATGTTTAATAAACTATATATTTATTATTAATTAAGTCTTTGTTAATACTTTATTAAGGAAAAATAACATGTAGTCATTATAAAGTGGTACCTAAAATGGTTCTAAAACAGGACAGAACCAAACTGAATCAGGTATAAAGCAAGACTGAACCAGGACTAAAACAGAACAGAAGCATGAGTAAACCATCGCGAACCAGGACATGACAGGCTGAGGGCTAAACCGGGACAAAACCATGTCTAAAACAAGGAAGAACCAGGACTAAACCAGAACTAAACCAGGATTAAACCAGGACTAAACCAGAACTAAACTAGGACATAATCAAGTAAAACCAGATCTAAATGAAACAGGACTAAATCATGACTAAACAATGCAGAATCAGGTCAAAAACAGAGCAGAGCCAGGGCTATACCAGGACTAAACCAGCACTAAACCGGGTCTCATATAGAATAAAACAAGAACAATACTTTTTCAATAGCGTTTAGAATTTAAACTCTAAAATAAAACCCACAGATGCAGAAGGTTGTGATGCAGTGGATTTATTAATGATGGGGCTGACATGAGCTGGCCCAAATGTTTAGATGATCTCTGTGGTGCACTTGCACGAAGCAGGGCACCACGACGCCACGTCCTTGTTATTGCAGCCATAGCTCTTCTTCAGCTCAGGGCAGTTGTTGTACTTGTCTTGGTAAGGACATGGGTTGGCTAGAAATGCACAGAGAACAGTTAGAAATATACAACTATATGGAAAGAAAAGACTTGTGAACATCAGGAGGAGAGTCACTTTTGTACAGACCCCATGAACATATTTAGATATTTACAAACTATTGTAGATAAGTTTGATGAAAATTATTTGCTGTTGTCTTCTAACACTGACTTACACTAACACACTATAACACTAACACTAATACTAATACAACTACTACTAATATTAATAATCAGGAGTAGCGTTACAATTTCTTGCATTATTCATTCATTTAGTAATTTGCGGTGGTGGTCCAAGTGCTAACCTGACCCAAACCTGCTTTGTTTCTGAGATCAGGTGAAAGAAGGTTGTATGGACACAAGTGAGGGGCATATCGCAATGCTAAACCACTTAGACTGTCTTCAAAATGTTCTAGAATTCAAATACATGTTTATTATTTACAAAATGGTTTACATGCTCTCTGTACTTGAGAAATATAATTTGTATTTGTTATGTTTTGGCCCCTTTCCCATACAAACAAATAGCTCTCGTTAGACTTACTGCAGAGCCCATTGTCACAGGCGTTAGGGCAGGCTCCACAGGGGCTCCCGGAGGTGTAGGGCCGGAGGTACTGATAGTTCCCACTGTCAACACACACCACGTTACAGAATGACAGTTGGGTTCACATGTGGTCACAGCATTCAAGAACACATGGTTTACAATATTATGTACTAAACCAAAATTGGATCTTATCAGAAAATATTGTTAATTTTAAGAAAAGACAGTGTTCCTATAGTGCTCTAATCCTGCACTTGATTGTTTGTTCACCATTTATGTCAAACATATTCTGGTTATACATAAACTGACAAGAAAGACACAAGCTTCGTAGCTACACTGGCTTGAGTTCCAGCATTCAGCACCCCCCGGTGTTGTAGTGATAGTGATACTCACGGAGGGCAGTAGTGGCACACGTAGAAGTACTCATATTTGGCGCCAGGGCAGCGGGCCATAGCACAGCCAATCAGGTTGGACCTGTACCACACCAACTGCAGAAACAAGCATATTATTTCTACTTTAACTACTTCAGTGGGCAACTGCAATATTATTGTTATAACCTAAAGTCTCTATGGTTTTCATGATATTCTAATTATGATGAAGTACTCCATTTTGTTACTCAAGTAAAAGTACAGATACAACTGCAAAAAATTATTCAAGTAAAAGTAAAAGTATTACATTTTAAAATCTACATAAGTAAAAGTATTAAAGTACTCCTTTAAAAATGTACTTTAAGAGTAAAAAGTGAAAGTAATCATTTTTGGTCTGGAGAACTATTAAAGCGTCAAATTGCTATCTTGATTGATTTATTCCTTAGAGTTTTAGTCATTAAAGTCAACTTTTCAGGTTTTCTTTTCTCTATTGAGGCTTTATGTTTGCTAAAAATAAACCCCTCAGCCTTTTCAGCAGGTCTAAAAATATTAGAAATTTAGAAAATATATTTTTACTTTTCAATCCAGTAAAAAATAAAGGTAGTGGAGCAGAAAGTACAGATACATGCTCTGAAATGTAGTGAAGTAAAAGTAAAAATATCTACTGTAAAATGTATTTAAGTAAATTATAGAAACAAAAAAATGTACTTAAGTGCAATACATTTACTTTTGTACTTTGTGGGATAGTACATGTGATAAATATTTAGCATGGTTGCAGTTTGTGAAGAAATTTTCAGAACTAAAAGCTTAAAATGACAGGAAGTAGAGCTGAGTTCTAAAATGGAATCCCTCAACATATGTCATCTTAAAGCGACGTGTCATTGAAAATACAGAAACCACATCTTTTCACAAAACCCCACTGGCTAGTTCTGGCTAACCTGGATTACACCAGATTGATATGTGTATCACCTATCATTTATTTCTACACATTATCAAGAGTTTGTGAACTCACAAATATTAGGAGAATTCATATGGCAGGGCCAGGTTTAGTTCCGGCGGCCGAACATGTGAGCTTCACTTCCTGCTCCGTTCATTCTTTATGTGGAATTAGCCGAGTCTCATTAAAATAAATCAATTATCAACTAAAACAAAGGAGTGTGAGAACAGCAGGATAATCACACTGGCAGTATGTTAAGACCTGTATGTACAGTATAACTACTTCACCGGGGGGAAACCTGTGCTTTATAAAATGTTGTGTTTTTGTCTCTAATTTAATGCTAACCTAATTTAATTTAATTTATAATGTTATAATAACACCACAAACTGAACTAACCTTTTCACAAAAACACTTGAATTGGCAGTCTATGTACTTTTTATCAAGTTTGTCTGCTTTATATTTAAGTTAATTTGTGTTGGCCTTTAGCTTTGAGACACTTACTTTTATAGACACACGGATTTTCCCTGGTGACATATTTACATTGTACGTAAAGGTTTTAACATGTTGCCAGTGATTATCAACTCTTCGTCGCCAGATCTTTTTTTAATTAGATTTTTCTTGCATGACTTGGAGTCCCATAGAGAAAGAATGGAGTGAGATTAGATGATTCACACTTCTTACAGTTACCGGAACTAGCCGGGCACTTATGTGAAAAGGGCCTATTGGGTAATTTATATGGATTTTGGCCCTTGTTTTGAAAATGATTGCCAGGTAACAGTTGTGAAATGACCTCTACCTATGTCATATCTGCTGCCCATGTCAGGAAGTTCAATTGTAAACATTACGAAAACTGTCAAACTGAAGATTAACATGCAAAATGTTGAATAAAATCTAAAATACTTCTTTTCATTGAAATGTGTAGTCGAAGCTGTCACATAGACTTTAACCTTAGTTTGAGATGTCAAATAATAAAATAAAAAATAAATAAAAATAAGGAGAGTCTGTTTAAGTAGGGTCTCAGTATATACACACCTCCAGTCCTCCAGAGGACACATGTTATGACAGTACCTGAGTGAAATGTCCGATCACTCCTCCGTTAACAGAGCCCACCCCGTACTTCCAGTCCTTGATTTCATTGTACCAAGACTGGATGGCGCTGCTCCAGCTGTTCTTGGCGCTGGACATGTAGAGGTTTTCCCCACAGCCGCTGGCTTCAAGAGGAGACAGTGTCACTTTGGGTATACACACATAACCCCCACCTTACCCCACATACACCTCTACCAGGCCCGGCCAACCCCACAGTCCCAGCACATTCTCCCACCACAACATACACTTCCCTCCACCATACCCCCCCCCCCCCCCCTCCCACACACACACACAGCTCTACCATCTCCCCACCCAGCACCCCAGCACACTCCCACAAACCCCCAGCACACTCTTACAAACTCCCACATACCCCTAGAACACTGCCACACACTCCCACTCTCTCCCCCCGTACCCCACCCCTTCAGCACATGTACTCACTGCTGATGACTCGCTCGCTGGATGGGCTGTGGTCCAAGATGCATTTATTGGCCCATCTCTGGGCGTTGGCCGCAGCTTCACTGCTCCAGCTCTGAGGGCAGGACACTTTACATCAAATGTTGTATCATGGCATGTCACCTGTGTAAAGTTGGCCTCCCCCGTAGTGTCCGATTGAGCCCAGAATTGTGTCAAACGTTTGTGTACACAATATCAGCGTTTGTACACACTTTGTTTTTGAGTTATTGTCATTTATATGTTTTTGATGGGCCAAAGTGTGAAGTTGGCCCCCTGGAGTGCCCGATTGGGGTTGAACATTTTGGGGTCAATTGGGCTCTCCAGGGGGGCCAACTTCAACCAGGTTATTAACCCTGCAGGGCTGTTTCTATATCTTATTGGAGGTCCTATACAAGATGCTGTTGGTGACCACAGTTTGACAAACTATGGAGATATTCTTGTGAATAAATTTGGCATAATTTTATATCTTAAGAAAGACATGTTGATCTCATTTACAGGAGGTATATTGTGCAAAAAAAAAAAAACGTGGGTATGAGTTAATGTTATTATAATGGTGTCCCCAGCATTAACTTACTCAGTGCTGTAGCCCATCTGATTTTTACACGTTTGAGTGATCTTGTTTTGTCCTACATTTACTTGAGTACTTAGAAGATTGCCGTCACCCAGGCCCTATCCCTGCTTACAGTGCTGAGACATGTGTGAGAGGTTCAAAGTAGTTTTTCAAACAGCTGGAGGAAATCACTGATTAACTGTTTTAGATTTTACAGTTTACATACATGCAATTAACAAAATGTGAAACAAACATCACAAATCTTCTACAGGGATGAAAGTGGCGGTAAGAGAAAAAGTGAAATTATTTTTACTGAGCAATCCCTCAGGCATTAAACTACATGATTAACACAGACTCTAGACTTTAAAAAAATATTCAGATTCAACATGCATTTTGTGCCTCACCATTCGAAGCATGTTGGAGGCAGAGGGCTGGACTCCTCTCCTCAAAGCGTTGTGCTTGTCCACAATCTCCTGTGACTCCAAGGCTGTGGTCACAACTTTACAGACACAAAAGCACAAACATCATATCCATTCCCTCATCACAGCCTGAGCTTGCTGTTGGCTTGTCTTGGTTTTGTCTTTCTCTTGTGGGAACAGGAGGGAGCATGTTGGAACCATGTTCTAACAATGTTCTGTCATCAAAAACATACCTGGAGTTGCATTTAGCTTCATTCACGCTATTTTGAAGAATGCTGATTAGAAAAATCCTCTCCCCCCCGTCAAAAACACTTTCTTCTGAACTCCCTTGATCAATATACGAAACTTATCTGAGAATCTTCTACTGTTTTAAATCCTTAAATCAGTTACTCATTTTTTGCATTCCTGCCGCCTAAACACGTTCACTGCTGCTGCTAGCCTGACCTTGGCATCTCTTAAAGTGATAATATAACTAAATAGTGTATAGCGCGAGGGCAAACAGCAGAGAAACTTGTTTGTTTAGTGCATCATAAACATTTTGTGTCAAAACATGTAATGGCAAATTTAAGGTACTCAAGAGCATGTTTAAAGGCTAAAAAAAACAATACAAAAATGCATAATAGTTTTCCTTTAAAGCACAAATGACAGGTTTAGACAACTGATTTCACCAAAATTTCTATGGAGCTTTCCTATGAGGGGGTGGGATTTACCACTGACAAGTCAAGGGGGAAAGTGAGCAGAAATTGGACGCGGCCATTTGAGACATGCAAAATGAGAACATGAGATTCTACATTTTCTATAACCAGAGGAAAAAAAACTGCAAAAAAGAAGAGAGAAAAAAATTATTCTCGTGATGAATTTGTATTTACATTTGTGAGACATTATAACATCAACCAAGACTTTTACAAGGAAATTTGAGTTTTTTCTTTTCTGATGGTTTCCAAAAATATCATCAAATTATTATTAAAAATAAATAAATGAAAAATAATAATGATTGAAATTTTTGTCAATATCGCACAACCATATCGATATATTTGTCAATTCAATACTCACTTTCCTCTGCCAGGCTAGGCACTTGGAGGGCAGCGACCAGGCCCAGGGCAAGCAGACAGGTCCACATGGTGTGTCAGTCCTGGTGTAGTTCAAGTAAAGTCCAAGTTGAGTCCCAGTTCAGTCCTGGTTTATTAATCAGAGGGAGTTTGGTGGACTTATATAGCCGGAGAGTCAGACCTGAGCTCACAAACCCAAGGCCAGCGTGGCACTCGAAATGTTTACTCACTTCAAACCAGGATTAGGCAGAATTATGGTCAGGAATCAAGAATGACAGCTGGATCTACAATACGGATATCAGATTAGGAATGTTAACATCATGAGACAGGAGTATTTTTTATTAAATTTTTTATTTGTTAAATATTTTATTTTATTTATATCACTTTGAGGGGTTCTGCGAAACAGTAACTGACAAAAACTCACACTGATTATAATTTTTTGTCAATTAAGTGATGAATACTTCTAATGCATATTTACTTCAGTTGTTGGTGGAAGTGGAACACATTTTAGGCGCTCAAAAAGCAATTTTTTTTGTTGAGAAAATAAAGATTGCCCGCCTGAAAGCTGACCCAGGAGATTGAAAAACATTGTGGAATTCTACAGAATCATTGAACGAAGCACAAAACTCTTAATGAGGTAAAAAAAAAAAAAAAGTTTAATTTAGATGATTCTAAATAATAGATGCTTACATAAAGTCACAAATGAATAATGATTTTCACTTGAGTTTGGCTGAATGAAGCATATTCTGTGCAAGTAGTTTGTGAATATATCACTATTAGCTGTGATAGTTGGATCGTACATACATTCATACAGTTCATTCACTTGACTCCTTGTAAATGACTAAAGACGTGCCACGGCATGTAACGTCAATCTTTCTGATATTCATGATAGTTTTGTAACATTGGCATTGACTTTCCTTGTAAAAAGTGCTCAATGTAAATCCCTGAGTACTTTGAATGCTTCCTGTTTATCGTTGCTAATCATCGCGGTCTTCTGTCTTCATCACCAGGTATAAGAGAAAAAGTTCCATTAGGTTTACGCTCTGCCTCTTAGTGCAGCCAACTGCACACAGAAGATCAATAAATAAATAAATTGTAAAATCAATCAAATCAGCTGATGGATAGGTTTTCATCAGTTTTTCCATAACTTTATGTGCACAGACAGCGCTTCTGTCGGGCATTCTGTGACGACACGTGCAAACAGTCAGGAAGCTTGCCTTGGGGTCGGCATGACGTTTTGGTGCAGGTCAGGTGACCCATTTTACTTAGCAACGTCTGTAATCATTCAATTCTGCAGAATCTAATTTGTCAACACCGTCAGACTTTTCAAAAATCCTGTTAAACTACAAGCACTACCACTCGCACAACTAAAAAACAAAACAAAACATTGTCAACATTTCTGGTCTGATATAATGTTGTTGGTGAATTTAGAAATTGACTCAACGTCCAGTTGAGACTTCTCCTTCCAGACAGAACACTCGATCCTCGCAGTTCATCAAGTTAAAAGTTCCCAAGGCCTCATGTCATTTCAATTTGCTGCTGCTAATGATTGAAAGTCTATAATCTATAAAGTTTTACTAACCTTCACCCCCCCCCCCCATTCCCCTTTGCCCACATCCAGGTCAGACAACATTGTAAATAAAAATGTCTTCTTAATGAGTTAAATATACAAACAATGTGTGATGGAGTTGACATTTCAGGCTGACAGAGTTGACAAACCCACCAAATTAGTATAAAATATTACGTTTAATTCCAGTTCTTATTAAGAATACATTATGCAAATAGATTATTACATTTTTCCTGAAATAATACTGTCAATTTCCACTCATTTTATGAGTCGCCCAAGCGTGGTGTTACGCTACCACTTCGAAGGATGTAAAATAGGTAAAATAATTAATATTGGAATAAAAACTCATAGAGAAAGACTGGAGGAGCGCTGGAGAGGAAGAGGAGGTGAAAGGACCAGACCTAGAGACAGGAGAGCGATATGGGACAGTGGACTGTCTTCTCCTTTAGTTAGTTTGATGGTTGTAAGTGAAATAAAATTCAGTGTTGTGAAGTATGGTCAGTGTAAAAAAACAAAACAACTCTGTCAGTTTTGCGTTTGTTCGTGTTATTGGTGTGTGCCGGTGGTATGAACTAAGGCCTGAGGATTTCTACACACGGATATCAAACATTTTCAGAAGTACTTCAGGTCCTAAACACACAGATGTGGTCAGATGTTTCCACATTGTTCAAACACAAAATATGAATCTGTCTGGAACAGTTAAACCTGCAGTAATCCTGTCACCTGATCCCATCTTACATCATCTATCATTCTGTCAGTGCACTCACCACTGAAGGAAAGGTGCAGGTGCAGGTTGGAGAGAGGATTGTTCTGTGCAGCTTTTGGACAAACTATTCTTTGCTTATCAAGCATGTCAGGTGTAGAGTACAATGCCTGCTCACATAAGAGCAGCAGGAATCATTTTCTAAGGCTCTAAAAGTGATTGTCAGATGTTAACATGATTTTTGTTCATTTTGAGGGGTAGTTGGTTTAGCTTTAAATGAACTGGGTTTAAGAGACAAGTCAGAGTTTTCTGTTTCCTAAAGCAGTTTTGTAAGAAAACTTTAAATATGCTCCATTAATGTAGTGTTTTCATTGTCCAACACATTTCAATGCATATGTTGACGCGTTAGAAAAATGTCAACGTGTACATTTATAGAAGTAAAATCATTAAACTCTTGTCAGGCCTTTATAAGAGCACCAGGTCCGTCTATATAATAAATAATAAACTGTCCAATCAGAGCTCCGCTTCAGGAGCAGACTCTGGTTAAAACCTGCTCCAGTCCATAATAGTTTCAGAGACACTGCTACCACAGCACCTCAGCCTGGAGAGAAGCCCGGGCCTCCAAAATAAATGCGCTTATGAACCCATATTCGACACAAGTTATGAAACTCTCCTCCTGTGCCACGCCAGGAGGTGCGCCCTCCAGTGCGCATGCGCGGCTCCATCAGCACCCCGCGTTCCAGACGCACAGACACACCACCAACACCGTCATCCCCATCAGCGCCACCGCTCCATCCTTCACCGAGAGCCCGCCGAGCGCTCTCTAAGCCCCGCTGCGGTCCACACGGCCACAGCGCGGAGGAAACCAAGCCATACGATGAAGAAACGCGCCGTGGACGCGACCAGGCTACGCAGGATGAAGAAACTCCGACTCACCGAGAAATTATCGGAGAGGTAACGGCGCCGCGTACCAGACGCTTTTGTTACGCAGCCGTCTTTGTGTACACTTGTCCATCCGCCGTCTCCTGTCTGCTCCGCTGACGCATGACCTCATCCGTATTTGGATCATACACTTACATAAAACGTTTATTCAAGAGGATTAAACATTAAGGTTTTAACGTTAGTGAGTGCAGCAAATATTAAAGCGCGTAAACATGAAACATGCTGCAGGCTACATTTGCCTGTCTCTGGTGCGTGTTTACAGTGGCCTCTCCATGTCCTCACCTGTGGGCTCTTTACTTCCTTTGAAGCCTACACGTTCAGCACCACAGCCCTACAGTCACACTCCGTGCACGGTCCAAACGGAGTCAAGTCACATAAATACAAGCCTACTGGAGGAAATGGAAACCACTTGTTAGGCTCTGTGCATATCTGTAGCTCTGGCACTCGCTGTTTTTCCAAAACAAATCACGCGAGCATAAAAAGGCCATCGACATTAGGCGATAAAGCTGATTATAATTACTACATGATAAAATGACTAATATTGTGTCTAGGGATGCAACAATTACCGAAATATTGTGATATTGTCATGTTAAAGGATTAAAAAAAAACCTAATCCTTTGCAGTACGACAGTAATCATTCAATCCAAAAACTTGCCAGGGCCCTTTAAAAGGAAAATTTATTTTATTTAATTAATGTATTACTTTATTTATGTCTCTCCACATTATCACAATAAATACTGTACTGTGAGATTTGCATCATTATATTCCTAATGGTCCCTATGCATTTATTAGGCCAACACCAACAAGAGAAATTCTTATTTGGCTATTTTTTTAATTTATGGGTTTCCTGTTCTATGCAACCTTTGAGGGTTTGTTCTCATTCAGAAGATACAGTGTTATATGTTTAATTGTTAATTGATTTGGCAACAGTCCTAGATTCTCTTAATTCTGAAACCCATGATAGGCTGTGCAGGTTTGTGAGCATAAGATATTGTGAATACTGAGTACCAAAGAACTGAAGCAGAATGAAAGACATTAATTGGACTGTAGCAATAAATAATTTGTCTGACTGAATATTGTAAATCTGACTAGTATTGTTAAATTCAGCTTGTTGTGAGTACAATGGGACAAAAAAGGCATCTGAATCCAGATCCAGTGTTATTCTTATACACTGCCTTTCAGTGCATGTCTTTCTTGGCCTGTTGTTTTCCTGCTTCTCTCCATGTTTGTGCTCTGGACTGGTCTCTCTTTGTCCCTCTCCAGAGCACAAACACAAACGACCTGCTGTGAACCGGCTCTGAACATGCACTTAGCCTTGAGTGAGCTCCTATGTAACCTAGTATTTTCTTATTAAAACCATAGTTCTAGAGCAGGGATGCCATGGCGCCCCCCTCTGTCTCCAGATGAAGTATTGCCATAGAAACCAAACAAAGAGCCAGAGATGTGCACAGCGGCTGGATAGAACAAAGGGCCTGGCAGTCTTAAAGGGACAGGGCACGTGGAACAGGACATTCTTAAAGGGATGAGCATGCACGGTGACAGTGGAATAAGCAGGTTTGAGCCCACGCTGCAGCAGAAAGGGATCATGTGCACTGTTTATATGTATTTAACGGTGTCATCTCGAATAGTGAAGGGAGGCTCCGTAACAAAATACTGATATATTGATACTGACATGGTGTTAGTTTTCACACAAAAATACACAAACTTACTTGTATGTGTCAATTTACATGAAATATATTATACTTTCGGTGCATCTTTGAGATCTGATGGCTGAAGTGATATTGCTTCTGCATGCCAAGGTTCTCTGTATATTGCATTTTAATACAAAAGGTACTTTGGTACTTGATGTTTCTTTCTTCTATTTCGGGAAAAACTCCTCTTACTCCATACAGTGTCTATTTGCAGCTACAGCTATTTGCAGAGGAAAAAAATAAATAAATATATAACACACATGTTCTTCCCTCATGGTTCAAAATGTTCCTTCAAAATCGGTTCTAGGACTATTTTGCCTATTTTGAGATGGAGAGAGAATGTAAGAGAAAGCTGTTTATTATGTTTTAAATTAAAAACATATCTGGAGTTATGTTTTGTGTCATTGACACATTTCAGGAATCCTAAAAACCCAAAACTTTGCAATGTGTGAATGTGAGCTAGAAAAGTGTTCTCAAACACAGACCTAACTTCAAGCTTTAAACCATGTCAAATCAGAGGTGTCAAAACACATTTTAATAAGCCAGAAGATGCACTAGTGTTTGCTGGCGAGGTCAGCCATACTTGTCCTCCTTGGAAATGTTGTTGCTTTGCTTGTTTCCACTTGGAGAGACTTAAATGTAGACGATATGCGCTGGAAAATAGTGACGGAAAAATAGCTGAGCAGGTGATGAAGGAGGTTGTGCAGGGGAGGCAGCAGAGGAAGTCTTCAGGCCTAAACTTTGCTATAATTTCTCAATGTCCACAAACACAACTAGTGAGGTCAATTAATAAAATTTTAATCGAAATCAGAAAATGTATACGTTTTTGTCTCATCGCCTGCCTTATGATGGTAAAACATCAGGGATGCAGCTAACGATTATCTCTATTGTACTCTGAGACCTTTAGAATACATTGTCAACCAAATAAAGGTTGGAAAATGCCACTGTCTTTGGTCTGTATAGTCCAGGTAACATTTCTTTTTTTTAATAGTTGATTAGTCACTTTTAGTTGATTAATTGTTGCAGCCCAATATTATAACATGATAAAAACATACTACAGGAGCAGTGGTGTGTTGTTAACCTGATTTGGCTGTCCCTCCCTCAGTGCCTACACTCTGGTGCGCCTGGTCCTCCTCTGGTCCCTTGTCCTGCTGGTGGACTTCCTGCTAGACTTCAGGCTGGAGTATCTATGGCCCTGCTGGCTCTTCTTCTGCAGTGTCTACAGCACCTTCCACTGCCACGGCCCGGTGAGTGAGCGCCCCCTGCTGGCCCTCTCCTCCTCACGCTGCACCTGTCACAGTATAAACCCTGGTTCTGTTCCGGCAGGTGCTGTGTGTGGTGTTCATCTGTGCCGCCTTCACCCTGGACATCTTCTGTTTGGTGTTTGTCCCTCTGCACTGGCTCTTCTTTGTGGCCAGCACCTACGTTTTGTTCAACTACATCTGGCACACAGGTGGGAAAAGGAACAGAATATATACTGAATTCTATATTTAAAATGGATTGGATTACGACTAAGAACAGGAATGCCAAGATCATTGTCTCTGGAGAATGATCTTTATTTATTGTTGCCAGCAAGTGATATAAGTTTGGTTACATAAGAATTCAATAACCATAAGAATAATTTACCACTCATAATAATTGTAAAGCAATGCATAGAAAGGAGTGAATAGCAAAAAATAACAACATTTCAAAATAGATTAGACTTAATGATTCACTACTTCACTACACAGACACTTTAGGTCTGCCTGAGTAAGTGACAGGTGGACTTAACCAACTGTAGTGCTCCGTACACTTTAGTCAGCTCTTACAAACGCAGTAAGTGTTACCTACAAGAAAAGTTATGAAGGCAAAATTTTGGTTGAGGCTTTAAGAAAATCATAAAATTAAATAAAATGTATTAGCATATTACCATAAAGGTTCACCTGGTAATTTAAAAGTAAAAGTAATTTCTACAATCAATACACCATACCACCTTCTTCCGGTTTATCCGGGGCCGGGTCGAGGCAGCAGTCTAGGGAGGAGGGAGGCTCAGACTTCCCTCTCCACGCACACTTCCTTCAGCTCTTCCAGGGGGATTCCAAGGCGTTCCTAATCCAGCCGAGAGACACAGTCCCTCCAGCGTGTCCTGGGGCTTCCCTGGGGCTTACTCCCAGTGCGGCAACAGGACGACATCATCTGCAAACAGCAGAGAGGAGATCCTGTGGTTCCCAAACCGGACATCCTCCACGCCCTGACTGCACCTAGAAATTCAGTCTATAAAAATAATGAACAATAAAAATAAAAATAATGAACAGCCCTGGTGGAGTCCAACATACACAGGGTACAGGTCTGACTTACTGCCAGCAATGCGAACACAGCTCCTGCTCCGGTCGTACACGGACAGGACAGCCCTTAGCAAAGGGCCCCGGACCCCATACTCCCGGAGCACTCCCCACAAGGCACCCCGGAGCACATGGTTGAATGCCCTCTCCAGATTCAAAAAACACATGTTGACTGGTTGGGCAAACTCCCATGAGCCCTCAAGCACCCGATAGAGATGGTCCAGTGTTCCACGACCAGAACGAAAACCACTCTGCCCCTCCTGAATCCGATGTTCAACAATATCATAAAAATATCTTATTGTGACCTGAATACTGTGACACAATTTGAATAAATGCACATCCTTACATACAAGACCATTTATTTATCTTGTAGCTCATGTATGATTGATTTCATTTCTCACTTTATGCTGTGTTCAGACCGCAGCGACTAAAGCGATGTGAACAGAGCATTACAGTCACTAAAACAGTACATTGTTACCATGACGATAACTCTGTGTTCTTGTGTGGTTGTTGAGCAGAGAAGGGCCTGTGCGTGTCGTCCCTGTGGCTGTGGGTGCTCCTGCTCTACACCGAGGCCTCCCTGCGCCTCAGAGACCTCAAGTCCTCTCACGCCAACCTGTCCCACCTCTTTGCCGCACACTGGTACAGACTCAGAGTGCATGTTTACTGCATATTTCAAACTTCATTTTCATACCATATTATGAAAAGGCTCAATATGAGTTTTTACCTTGTAATAATGGTGTTCCCTCATCATTAGCTTACACAGAGTTGTATTTTTGAGTAATCCTGTTATTGTTCTGCATTTGAGGCCTGAGTTGAATTTCTGTTTTCACTTACTGCCCACATTTATGTACTTCAGACTTCGGGTCAAACATGTGGAGCTAAAACATGTCACATAACCATTTGAAACAATAAAAACACATAAATGAAAATCTGCTGTTTCAGTGAAATACTTGGACTTGGTTTGGATCAATATAGTGGACAAAATGTTAAATAATAATATATGTATATTGTAGTAATAATATGTCTGTATTAGGGATGTCACAATATAAAATGTTGGTGTTGCAATTATTGTGACAAATAAGATAGACATAAATCAGTTTTATGCCGTTCTGTGGAATGTTCCAAGTGAAGTTAGTCTCCATGGAGACAGGCAGGTTGTGGAACCTTCACTAAGTCAGGTCTGTGGGGAGGCAACATTTTACAAGTGCTATAAAAACAACGGTAATTAAATAAATGCCTTTATTTTTCATTATTAGTATTCCACAAATCATCTCAGACTTTGTGATTTACTAATTGTGGCTATTCCAGTACGAGGTCATATTAACCCTCCTCTGTTTCCCTTCTGCAGTATTGGGTATCCAGTGGTGTACCTGGGCTTCGATGCCACCTGTTACTTCTCCAGTGCGTTTAAGCTGCGGGTTCAGAGGGCTGTGCAGAATGACCCAGACCTCCATGTGACCCTGCCCTCCGGCCTGCAGCTCTGCCCCAAGAGCCTCCCTGACACCTCCAGTAAGTCCCCTCTCCCAATATTTGTCGATGTAATCCCTCATTTGTCCAGGCGTGTTTGAAGCGGATGCTGTTTGAAGATCGAGACGTTTCGACTTCTATCCTAAAGTCAATGACTGGATGGAAGTCGAAACGTCTCGATCTTCAAACAGCGTCCGGATGACAACCCCTGAAACCCTCTCCCAGTACTTAATCAGAATCAGCCACATCCAGATCCAATGGTACAGTTTTCACAAACTCATACCCCTGGAAGTATTATCCAGTCATGTACCCCTGGGCTAAAAAGCATCCATTCTCACACCCATCAGGAAGACAGGAAGATGCTGAGTTCTACTGAGTAGAATAGTTGAGTAATATAGTTGTTTTAATACACACATTCAGGGCTGCAGAGAATGTTCAGGTTTTTAAGACCCACTTTTAATTTCAGCATTTGATTAATATGTATTATTTATAATTGTATTTAATATAATTTATAATCTTGTTTATTTTTTAGACTAGTTTTTATGTTTTTACTTTAAACTGAGTAAAACTTAGGTTTACTTATATCTTTATTCTCATTTATTTGGATTCTTTTATCCATTTAGGCTCTCCAGTGTTTCCTCTGAGGAGCCCTCTGCCCTTCTGGGGAGCACTTTGTGTTACAATTTTTGTATGAAAAGCGCTTTATACGCAAAATAAAGCTTGATTTGATAGTAGTAGTCAAGAAAAGGTTAGAGGTCAAAGAAGTCCAGAAGAGCCCACAGTATTTTTTATTTTAGTATTTTAAAAGTTGGGTCTAAACAGGTCCACATCAGGTTTAAACCAGGACTAAAGAAGGACTGTACCAAATCTAAGCTTGGACTGACCTCGGTCTATACCAGACAAAGGTGGAGGTGAACCACTGATAATCCAGAGGAGCGGAGCAGAGCTACCTGAAGCTAAACATTAAAAAGGCTGCTTTGTTGTTGACAATTTAAGGATTTTGAAATAGGAAAAAGTTCACGATCTGAAAAATATTAAAATTTTAAAAACTGTAGGTCCCTGTTTGTTTTTACATTGCACTCTACAGGAATGATGCTTCTGGGCTTGCAGATGATTCTTTGGGGTTAGGGTTAGGTACCACACAGACTAGTAGCCAGTACTAGTGTAACTCACGGCAGATTTGAAGAGCTTATGCCCTATTCAGATTTTTTAATAGATCCATGACCTGATACATTTCTGTTGACTCGTCTCAACTATTGATGTGCTGTTCCATGTCTTTGTAGACTCCAGGTGGAAGGGGAAGCCAGACTGTGGTCAGTACCAGTGTCCAACTGGCTCAGTGGTGTCCAGTGACCAGGCCAATGTGCTGGACTGTCTGCAGATCCGCTCAGTGGAACACACAGAGCGCCTTCTACAGGAAGCGCTCAAAACTGACTCAAACAGGCACGTATCCTCCTCTTCTGTGCCCAAACCCAGTGAAGCCCTCAATAGAACCACTACAGTGTCTGAAAACTGCCTCGACAGTCCACCCCAGGAGGAGCAGGGGGGTAAAGTGCACAAAGCAGCCAAGAATGCCTCTCCAAAGGCCCGCAGAGGCAGCCGGCACACCCCCTCACCACCAGGAGGCAGAGTGGACAAGAAACAGCGGGCCAACTCCAAAACCATCAGCCCAAACCGGGACTCTGCAGCCGCTCACAGTCTGCACGCTGAGCAGATGAACAAGTAAGAATTTTGAACCATTTAAAAAATAACACAATGTCATAAAATCTTAGTT
The DNA here is from genome assembly GCA_019453435.1 of Rhinogobius similis. Classification (NCBI taxonomy): domain Eukaryota; kingdom Metazoa; phylum Chordata; class Actinopteri; order Gobiiformes; family Gobiidae; genus Rhinogobius; species Rhinogobius similis. Next base: position 32,793,303 of record CM033620.1, on the reverse strand, counting down.
TTGTTGTGTTAGATTCAATTAAATTTATTTTTGTAACGCCCAAAATCACAATAGCAGTTGCAATAGCGAGCGGCAATGAAATGGTCATTGGTCAATAATAGAAAAGCAGTTTAAATAAACTGTGTTCAAAGGACTTTAGTAAAGAGAAGACATCAAAATTTGTAGATTTTGGTTGAATTTAATGTAAATACCTCTAATAAAGAATGAAAGAATAAAGAAAAATGACTAACAGAAAATATTAATAAATTAAATTAAACAATCATCAATTAGTAAAAGACAAGCAGATGTTGACTATTATAGGTAAACATATTCAAATCAAATATTGCTTTTATGGATAACAATTGTAATGTTGATTTACTCTTAATAACAAAAACATAACAAAAACAGACATAATGTGCAAATAGTTGTAATGTTGTAATTTGGGTTTTGATACTCCAGACAGTGTCCAATAACAAAAAAATAGTAACTTCAGGTAGGTTGCAGGTTAAAAGGTTGTCAGCCCTTTCCTTTTATAAAACATTAACAACCATAAGCCACATACAGTTCCTTTAATTTATAACCACTATATTTGTATTGTGATACTACAGTAACTGTAAATCCAATCCAAATTTCTTACTTGTCTTGTTAAGCACAGGTTAATGGTCCTTAAACCTGTCTCAACATAATGATTTCTGTAAATCAGGTCTGTAACAGGACAAATCCAGGTCTAAAACAGAACCAAAGCTGGTCTAAATCAGCTCAACAGGAGCAAACCACGTGTAATCTACAAGGTCTAAATTTGGATTAAACCATAACAAAGTTGTTCTAAATGGGGATGAATGAACACAAAAAAATATTCTAAATTGAACAAAGCTACAGAGGAAGAGAAGAAGCATTAATTAGACCATCTGTGGACACTGGTGGGACACGATGTGAAGTTCTGTGTCGCTGTATGTTCCAGGCTGGAGCAGGATGTGAGGAGGCTGAAGGCCGAGCTTCAGTCCAGCCGACAGACAGAGCAGGAGCTAAAGAGCCACCTGTGTAACCTGAGCAACAGTGAGAGGAGCCTGAGGCCGGAGCTGGACCTGCTGAGGGAGGCCAACATGCTGCTGCACACTAAGTAAGTCCACCATACACAGGTATGTGGGTATATATCCATGTGGAGTGATGGACCCACACCAGATTGTTCAACTGCCTCTGCTCCTTCAGGAGCAGACTGGGCACTCACACTTTCACAGGTGTAAAAATAGCAGGAGCACATTGAAGCTGAGAAGTATTTGCTGTGACCGACGTCTGAGGGCCTCATAGAGAAGAGCTCCCTCTATATTCTGCAAAAAGCTTCTCAAGCACTCCCAAAAAAATCCCCAAAATCCCATAGCATCATGACACGACCCCCATGTTGCTTCATGTCTTTGCTTATTGCTCATAGTGTCTAATCCAAGATGTTACATTTGAATCACAGAAACCATTTCCCGTGTTCAAAATTTGGGGGCGTGGTGGATTTCCAGGCCAATAAAATACGCTGGTGAGTCCCAGATTGTCCGTGGACCAAAAATTGCCAAGTATGATCTAGTTTAATGTCTCTGAAGTTACGTTTTGAAAGAAGAAGAATTGTGGGCCGAAAAGCAAATGCATAAAACTAAAAATAATACACACAGACACAGACACACACACAGACACACACACACACACACACACACACACACACACACACACACACACACACACACACACACACACACACACACACACACACACACACACACACACACACACACACACACACACACACACACACACACACACACACACACACACACACACACACACACACACACACACACACACACACACACACACACACACACACACACACACAGTCAGTCGGCCAAAGTGCCATACACAAAACAAACAAAATCACATAGTATTAAAAGCTAGGGAAAAAAGGTACGTTTTTAGAAGTGATTTAAAAACAGACAGAGCCTGCCTAGAGATTAGGCAGGCTCAATCTTTCTCTATAAACCAGTGTACGCAGACACTGGGGGTGAGGCGGGTTAAGTGTCTTGACCAAATACACAACAACAGTATTCACCTGTTGGAGCTGATTTCACACATAGCATAGTAGCAATAGAACAATCCCGTATGTGCTTGTGTGGTCAGGCTGCTGTGCCTGGGCAAGACGAAGCAAAGGGACAAACAGACCAGTGCTCTGCTGGAGAAGAAGACCAGAGCAGAGACAGAGGCCAGACTGTCTGTGGAGAGACAGCTCAGTGAGCTCCAGATCCAGAAAAAGGACGAGGCAGCAGCCAGGAGCTTGAGCAGCGCGTAAGTCCACCACCTACACTCCACGCATGTGTTTCCGTCCCACGCACCACACATCGAAGACATTCCACTTTTAGCACAGCTCACATCCATCTGCTCATATGGTATTTGCATCAGCAAAAGGCGCAAGTGCTTTTGGCCTCAATCTAGTAGGTGCTAAGCTGTGTTAAAAAAAAATGAAATTAAAAAAAGCATGTGCAGTTTGTGGACGCCTTACAGGTGATTTAAGGGCCGTATTATTTCTGCTGCAAAACTAATATGTAATTGAGCCCAAAAGCTTTCATCATGATCTCATTGAAGGCTTTAGGGTAAAAGCTATGATGACTATGACTGAATATCACTGAACTGTGGTTAAAATTAAAAATTAAGTGAAGTCTCTACTCGGGACATGATTGAAAACACATGGTGTACATGGGCTGGAGCTACACAGAATGCCGTGGCGGCCGCGCCTCCTCCTCCTCTACAACGTCTACAACGTCTCTGTTAACTGCAGGACTAATAGGACACAGACGCGTAAAAGAACAGTTTGCACAATCGTCAGGATCAGTCTTTACATACTTTTAGTACGTATTTAACAGTAAATAAGAGCAGGCATATATTTGATGTAAAAATTTGATCAAACAAGAAAAGTTCTAAATCTGTGTATTACACCCTTGACACCATACTCCCTCACCAAATCATTTTTTAAACACAAGCAACTAAAATAATATATTTTAAAAATATAAAATAATATAAAACATGTCCACTGAAATTTGATCAACAACTATCATGAGATCAAGTGTTTTATAGTGGTGAATAATTTACAACTTCCATTTTGTGATTGTACTGTGCATGCACAATTTGGGCAAACACATGATTGACATCAACCCAAACACATCTTTTTCTGTAAAAACTTACTATATTAAAAAAAAAAAACATAATTTATCATAAACATCTGTGTCAAAGTAGTGTATCTGTGTCCCTGCAGCAGACAAGAGCACCCAGACACGCACATGCTGAGGAGGAGAGTGAGCGAGCTGGAGGCAGAGTACCAGCAGCTGCAGCGGGAGGGCCACCTCACAGACGCCCGGCTGGGGGAGCTACACAGGGACCTGGAGGTATGACCATAACCCCCAGGGACTGTCTGTGGAACACTGTGCGTCTGGTGAAAGTACTGATGCAATGGTTCTCAAACTGTGGTACTGGACCCACTGAAAGGCGTCTCATGCGGGGTTGAAGGGGCTTAATTGCAATTTCCAGAGTCCAGTGTATTAATCTGTTGGTCTTTCTTTTTACTTGTCCTCATGTAGACCTCATTTAACCCTAACCCGAAGGTTTAGTCCTTGTATAGACCTGACATAGACTTGGCTGATGGCCAATCACCATATCCTTAATCCTGATTTACTCCTCCATTAAACCTAGTTTAGTTTTGGCTTAACCCTGATTAAGACCTGGTTTAATCCTGTTTTGTTTTTTTTCTCCAGTGGCGTGTCACAGTTTCAGACCTCTACTGTAGTCACGTGTTTGGAAACCTGAAACATCTTCTGTGTCTGTGGTTTTGTGTTTGTTGTGTTTGCCGTGCTGAAATGTTGCCTGTGTCTGTAGTTTTGTGTTTATGTCTGCTGTGTTAGCAGGTGTCTGTGGTTTTGTGTTTGTTGTGTTTGCAGTGCTGAAACGTCTTCTGTGTCTGTGGTCTTGCAGATGTTTGTGTGCTGTTGTTCATGACGCATGCAGAACCCTGAGCCTGACACATTGCTCTGGTGAGACGGACTCACACATGTTCTTCCTGTCCTCTACTCTATACTTTATGTGACTGAATACCTAAATGAGTAATAAAATATTGAATTCAGTAGTTTAAATTTAATTTAATTAAAAAGGTGTAAATGCTAGTTAAAATAACTGATGCATACATGTTCTCAAAAGTCATTCAGAAAAGTAACAGATGCTTTGCTTTTATAATAAGGGCCTTTACTAAATTGATATCCAACAATTTGGTTGTATGTTTTTACACTTTGTTGGAATTGAACTGAAGTCTCTTCAGCTGAACATGTCAATAGTATATCATCCATGTCACACTGTCCTTTGTGGTTCGTGGAGATGTAACAAATGAAAAATCATGTTATAATGTTGTTTACCCATGACAAAACATACCTGGAGTTGTGTCTTGTTTCAATGACTGAAGGACTGAAGTAGTTTAAATGAGGCTGTAAACAGTTGCTGCTAGGTTTATGTGCATGTTAGTGATCATTGAACGCTATAATGATCAGTCTGGTGAAGGTGAATAGACTTTAAAAACACAGAGGAGCTCTTCTTAAACTTGGTTTACCACCCAATTATGTGAGTAAAAGTGAATGTTTTGAGCTCTGGATTATGCAGGATCAAACATGCAAATGTAAAAACCCAGGTATGTTTTTGGTGAGGAAACAACTATAAAAAATATGATGCATATTATATTCCCATTGAAAAGTATTTACCACGGCCATAGTATGTTTAATATCAGCGTCTGTCTTATGTTGTCCAGTCGCTGGGCCAGTACCGCACTGTGGAGCAAGACACAGAGCTGCTCCTGTCCTCGCTCTCCACTCTCCAGGACAAGGCCCACCAACTGGAGCTCAGCCTAAGCGCAGAGACCCGGATCAAGCTGGACCTGTTCTCTGCCCTGGGGGACGCACGGAGGCAGCTGCAGATTGCCCACGGTAACACACACTCACCATACATACCAGGGGGACTGGACTAAACCAGGACTTTACTTGGATACCAATACTAGCCCCTCAGGGAATCAAGGGCTTTACAAGTACAACTCTGTCTACTGCACTGTAAGTAAACCAGTGATCCAGCACTAAACCAGAACGGAAGAGCATCTAAATCAAGAGTAAACCAAGACTACATCAGGACTAAACCAGGTCATACAATGAAAGACTAAACCTAGACTAAAACAGGTCAAAATCAGGTCTAAATGATGCAACAAAGCATAAAAGCAGTCTTGTCTTGTGTGTTTGCAGATAAGTTGTTCCGGCAGGAGAGGGAGGTGGATGAGATGAAGCGCCGTATGGCTGAGGTGATGGCGCTCAGCCCCGCCCCTCGCCTCGCCCCCCGCCCTGCTGTGCCTCAGTACCTCAACAAGCTCCTGGCCTCCGAACGCTACACTCTGAACCCCCGCGCTCTGGTCTACCATTGCCTGAAGAAGTGAACCGAGACCGGGCCTAAACCAGGACTAGTCCAAAGTGACCCCCAAGCCTTCAGGACCATGGTGCTATCTGCCAGACCACAGGTTCTCACACATGGAGCCTGCCAGTGCTTTTAACATTCATGTGTTTGAGCTTGTTCCAACAGCGCAATAGTTCAATAAGAAGTGGATTTAATAGTCGCTTTCTGGTGATGGTAAAATGTGGTAAGAGCCACAAGTTGGTCACATTGGCCTTTTCAAGATTAGAAAAAGAAGATTCAAAAACATAAAAATCGGTTTGGTCGATTCTTCAAGTAAAAAAATACCTCAAATGAGTCTTGAGGACTAGGATATGCCAGAAAACAAGTGATAAAAATAAAGTTGAGACACCGTGGGACAAAAACATCACATTTACGTAAATTATTTTTTTATGTATCAATTTGAAACTTGCTAATATAAAAAAATAAGAATCATCATCATTTCTTGTTGTCATATGAAAGTAAAGTGCTTACTTGGTTTTTGAGTAAACGAATAGAACTTATTTAATCGTTCTGTAAAAAAAATCAAAAATATTAAGTAAAATTGAATTAAATATTGACTTATAGTATACATAAAATATAAATCTGTGTATGAAGGTTCATGCAATGGCATACTATAACTTTAAACATTTTGTTTTTTTCCCAATAAAATTGAAATAAATTCTCATCTGCAGTGTCTCACCTTAACAAGTATTGTAAAATTGTTTTATCTAATCTAACGCATTGAAGTGTTTACGTTGCAACAATTAAATGGCCTCAGTAAACCAGATTAAGTGATAGACGGATCAATTCCAAAACAGGCCAAGTATTTAAACGGTCATCAAATCCCTTTCCTTTTTGTTTTTCAGCTATTCTATTTACTTGTAAAGCCAGTAATCATTTTAAAGGAATACTTTTTCTGCTCCATCACTCAAACAGTTGAGGAGCAGAGAGATGATTGTGCCAAGACTCCGATGTAAAAGTCCTTATAGCAGAGTCTTGATACTGGCCCCACATTCATTGCTACACACTCTTTCAGAAACAATTTTGTCATGCTATTCTAAATATAAACATTTGAGTGTTATCTGCATTAACCAGAGATCATTCCCCAACGCTTGATATGGTACCGTTTTACTTGAATGAGTTGAGGTAATAATTTAAGAGGAAAAATCCCAGAGTCAGGCTTTACCTCGGGCCGTGCAAACAGTATCCTCAGTGAGTGTAAATAGTGGAGACGTCGACACCACATTTATGAACAAATACTCCATGTTTTTGTATTATTACTGTGGTTGTTCTGGTCTGTCTTTTGGACTTTTCCACACAAACTGAAGGCAGGCATTAGACCAAATGGGTTATTGGAACATGATAACTGTGCCTATTTAAAAATGACTTTCAAACTGGAAGTATTGTCAAAAAGTCATCTAATGTGCTTTTCTCTGCAAGAATGTCTGTAGTTCTCAACTGCTCTGCTGTATTTCACAAAATTTTGACCTCAGGAATATTTGACAGGGCGAGCCAGGTCTAAACTAGGGCTGAACGTATCGAAACCAGAACTAAGACTTCACCATTAAACTAAATCAGCACTTAGAATTTAGTATTAGCATGCACAGTCAAACTAGGGGTGGACAATATGCCAAAAAATGTTTATAGCACTATTTTCTTGAAGCGTGACCACAATTTTGATTTTCAAACTCAACTTTTATCATGAAATCATCTGGCCCATCTATTAAACCAGTTTATTATTTTATTACAGTCTTTATTACATATCTGATTTAAGTGCAATTTTAATTAATCACATTGCTAATGCTAACGGTTGTTTGGGTAATGAGCCACCAGTTGAGAACCACTGTCCTTAAAGGTACACTATGTATGGTTTTACTTTGCCTGGGGTAATCCACAGGATGGAATTAAATTTTATGCTTTATTCAATTACACGTGTTCTATTGCTAAACAAAAGAAAAAAAACTTGACCTTTCATTCTGCAGGTGGCAGACCTTCCACTAGGAAAGTTACATAGTGCACCTTTATGCAGGCATGAAGCACATTAGATGACCTTATGTGTCGGTCCGTGATGTTGAAGTGCTATGTGCTGGTGAATGTTTCTACTCTGTACAGAATTTCCCGTCCACAGCTGAAGCAGCTCTTGTGGACGTGGCTGTTTTGGTAGCTTTTCTTTAGACCTCGTGTTTCTAGACTGTTTTCTACGCCATCTTTTCTAGTCTTGGCTGTTTCTTACTCTGCTGTAATTTTGTACGGCGCCGTCTGTGTCGCATGAATCGTGTTTGCCTCTGCACATATTGTGAGCTGCAGTATGTACATGGACACTTGTACAAGGGCTAAAATGTTTCAAAATGAGACGCTGGTGCTTTGGGGTCAGAGCACATTGTTGTGGACCATTTATGAATTTTGTATAAATACTTGAAACAATTTACTTTTTTTGCATTTATTTCATACAAGTTGGATTGCTGCAAATTGAATCCACTCAAATAAAAGTTGAAAAGTGTTTGCTTAGGTCAAAGTAATGCTGTGGATTTGAATTAAGTTTGTAGTGAAGCTAATTAAACATAAAAGATGTACCATTTCACATGATTTCTAAAGAATATCTATCAGGTTAAGAACACAAAGCTTTTCATACAAACTGGTGGTGAAAAGCTGGCAGTTCTATTGGACTTTAAGTACGATTTTGTCATATCATTTCTTCAAGAAGGAAATGAGTTTATTCTAAACTGTTGTAAATGAGACTTAACTTTTATACAAATCACACACATTGAGACCATGAAGGGGTGAATGTTTTTTATGAAGTGAAAAAGAGTAAATGCATTGCAGAAACCGTGCATCGCTTACAGTGTTACAATATGTTCAAAGAAACCAGTCTTAAGTCAACCGCACACCCCGGACCTCACACTGTAAACCTGGTGTACAAAGGGCTGCACAATATACCACCATTAAATAAAAGATGATAGCGTAGAATAAAATATCCTGCGTTTATAGAAAAATCTTATATCTGTAGTTTAGACCTCTACAAACATTAACTGAAATTAATGGGAGTCTTGTATTAGTTTAACAGTTTATATTTCAGTATGTTATTTTCCTACTTTCCCACTTGATATCGCAATACTTAAAAAAGATGTTTGTCTTTTTTAAATTTTCCCTAAAATCATGCAGCCCTGTGTACACAACTATAACACAATACTACGTCTAATGTCATTTTACATATTTAGACCCTTACATGTATCCAAAACTGTGCTTGGAGAGAAGACATCCCCAAAGTCGCAATAATTTACAAGTTGTGCAAAGGAGCAGTAAATTTATGTAACATTGAACAAATTAAGAAAATATTTTGGAGTAAGCAAATGCATTTCTCTTGAATGTTTTCCAAAGATGAGTAAATCTAATCTTAAAATTTACGCTGCATATTTTTCCGATTACAATATGAAGCACATTCAAATAACAATTAGGATTTGTGTTGACAGAGAATTACAGCCTTGCAATAAATAGTGGTAGCATTTCTTAGCATTGACAGGATCATTACAGATGTTTTGCTCAACCAGGATGAATGTTAGGGCCTTTGGTGGGGGAACCACTAAGACTCCATTTTTGTTGGTGCTCATAATTTCATGGCACACATTTTTCTGTTCTTGCCATGCTTACAGCTACAGTCAGATATGAAGTGAGCAGGAGCATGTTTTTTTTCTTTGTATCCTTGTGAGCAGCTGCAGTGGATGATGCTTCAGTTTCTGCTTTAAAAGAAAACAATTGTGACTTACACCAGTTTACATCTGTCCACTCCACACATAGCTATCCATTGCACAGTAAAAAATAGTACAAGATTTTAATACTGACTCAAGGAAAACATTGCTTTATCCAGCTTAAATCCCCTCGTTCACACTACACGAAGAAGAAATGAGCCTTAACTGAAGCACATTTTCCTCAAAGATACACTAAAACTCTCTTTAGAAGAGAAGCAGATGGCTGAGCCGGAAGAGAGAGCCACTTTATGGCAGCTTCTCTCAAAGAAAGAACAGGCAGCAGATCTGAAACTGGTCAAACGCTCTGCTGTTCCTAAACGCAACACAGAGGGAGGCTAGCGCTAGCCTGTTCCTGAACGCAACACACAGGGAGGCTAGCGCTAGAAAGTCCCTGAATGCAGCACAGAGGGAGGCTAATGTTAGCCAGTCCATGAACTCAGCATAGAGGAATGTTAACGCTAGTCTGTCCCTGAACGGAGCACAGAGGGAGGGTAATGCTAGTCTGTATTCGATTGTCCCTGAATGAGAAGGGTCTGGCTGCAGCCAATGAGGAGCATCATGTTGAGTGGAGCTCCAGTAGCTTCACATCCGGTTTGGTTTAAAACTGAAATTATTGACTCTTAAAGCAGAACTAAGTAACTTCAGCAATAGAGCTCCCCATGAAGCTCTCTTGTGAAAATACACTGCCAGGAAACAGATGCAATAGCTTTTTTTTTTCTTCCTTTTTATTGAAATAGGAAGTACAATCAAATAGAAGAGAGCCAAGGGTTCTCAGAAGAGTTGTCTTTAGGTCAGCATCAGGAAATGTTGCAAGGCTGGTTTTCCACGCAGAAACAGCAGGAGGAAGATGACATGGGCTTCAAACACCCCGAAAATACATTTGCTACCACCACACGGACTTACAAAGACGTTTAATAATGTAAAAATGTTACTTAGTTCTGCTTTGACTTTTACCTTACCCAACTTAACCATGTAGCTATTGTAAATTAATAAATTGTCCCAATTAAAAAAATAAAAATAAAATAGGCTTTTTTGGCACCGGATGTGACATGGTGGAGTTCCACTCCGCAGCAAATGGCGGAAAACTCTTGTCCTGAACACAGCACAGAGGGAGGCTAACGCTAGTCCATTCCCTGAACGCAGCACAGAAGAAGGCTAATGCTTTAACTTGTCTCACAGAGGCTACGAAGACACTGTGACTGGATTGAGAGAGCCATTTCTGCTGTAGAACTTGGAGAAGGCCTCTTCAAGAACAGATGCCAATTTAGTCTGATCACCCTGTGGAGTAAAAACATTAAATAAAGTGTGAAAAAACAAGATACAAAAGTACTGAAGAATGTCATACTGAAGGACTAGCCCCACCTCACTAATGAATCCCAGTTGAAAGAGCTCCACTGCCAACTCCTGCACATTCTCATCTGGATAAAAAGGGACAAAAATTTACATTTGGCACTTTTACAGGTACATATTACATTTTAGTGGTACATTTGCTCCACTTACTTGGTAACAAGTCACAGCTTAGATGCCTGTTCAGTTTATCTTCTAGTTTTAACAACAACGTTAACTGTGGAGAGGAGGGCAAGAGCGTATTTAGAGCCACAAAAGAGAAATAGACCGGCGATTAAACAGACAACACTTACATGATGCTTAGCGCCTTCATCTACAGGCTCAATGTTACACTGCATTTGGAGCACCTGAGAAAAAAGTAACTGTTAACACTGCCCAGAATCTCCCTTGACAAAACTAAATACTTTGATGTAGGAATACTACTTATCTTTATTTATCTGGTCTTACCTTCCTGGTCTCCACCTCAGCGGGTTCAGGTGTAGGGGTCTTCACAGATGGGGGAACTATAGGTGATTTGACCGTCTCCCTTTGTGGTTGCTGTGGACAGGGCATCCCAAAAGCAGTCAGAGGGTAGATACCATTCCTGAAAAACATCCCCGCAATGGAACAATGACTCCAAGACAGAAGAGACAGTCCATACCATAGAACGTAAAAGCAGTGGACAATCGGAGTGTGACGTCACTCATAGCGTTTGGCTCCAGCCAGATGAAGCCAATCGCAGCTAGCATAGCGGCTAAAGTGGAACAAACTCCATATTTGGAAATCTGAGTGCCCGTGTCGTGGCAACCATATGGACAAATCAGAAGTGAGGTTGCTAACTGTTTCCGCTCCTCCGCGGGAGGAGACCGCAGCAATGAGCTGCGCTATCTGTCAATCAAACCTGTCGCTAAATTGAACGAAAACCGGTCTCTGGAAAAGGAAGCACCTGATTGGTCAGTTATTATTGTTAATAACTTGATTAATGAACAACCTAACGAGAAAAAAAAAAAAAGGGAGACCGCTGGAACACCAGGTGCCACAGGGGGGCGAGTGGAGGAAATGTGTCCTTAGGCAAGGCACTTCACCCACATTGCCTAGTATGAAACTAGTGTGTGTGTGTGTGTGTGTGTGTGAATGGTTGGTGGTGGTCGGAGGGGCTTATGGCGCAAAACAAGCAGCCTCGCTTCCATCAGTCTGCCCCAGGGCAGTTGTGGCTACAACAGAAGTTTACCACCATCGAGTGTGGAGTGAATGAATAATGCAATGTGAAGTGTCTTTGAGTGTCCTGAAAAGTGCTATATACTGTAAGTCTAATGCATTATTATTATTATTTTAGTTCCAAGATGGTGAGCTCAACAAAAGCAGTTAGTGAGTAAAGGGCATCAATAGAAAGTGAATAGAGCTCGGCCGCAACAGCCTCCACGGCTACTTCCTATTTAGAACATGGCGGTTAGTGGGCTCTGGATGGCCAGTGATTTTTATACGGTCTATGGTCCAGACAGACCACCTATCCTACAAACACATCACACACCTCCAATACAAACAAAAATAGATCAAGACCAGTCTAATTCATGTTAAATTATGAATTATACGCAGATAAAACTGTACTGCAAGAATGGCGTTCAATGGATTTTAAGAGGAGAAGGCCAAAGGAAATGGCTAAATTTCAGGGCTTTTCAAAGACAACATTTACTAACATTCATAGTGCAGATTTGATAAACTATCAATGCTCCTCTCTTCACCCATAAGTGTGCGTGAGGTGTTAACATGATCACTAGGCTTAGTTGTGGTACATCCCCTCATGCTCTGCTGTCCAACTCTTCCTCCTCACACGTGTGTGTGTGTCTGTATATATAGTTGCGCACATTCCTGTAGCTTTTGCGATGTGACCGCGGCTGTGCAAAAGCAAAAGTTTGAGAGTCCGCTGTTCGGATTTTGACTCGCAGTTTGTTACCATGTTGTGTGGTTGTTATGAGCGCCAATCAAGTGTAAATCAGGGGCTGGACGAGTCACTTTTGTTAAGGTTGATCTCTGATGTTGATGCGTGCATAATTGCGATGATTGAATGTCCCTGATAATTTAGTGTTGAGCAAAGGAAACAAATCAGTTAAAAACTGAATTGATTACAATTTATTTCTACACTGAATTTGTAAATCGAGTAAAATAAAAATAGACATATTGAATGAAGCGGTAATTTGAGGAACACTAGTATGTTAATAAATATTGTAATTTTCTTAAAGACCACTAGAGGGTGCTGGCCCACAATTTATGGAGCACAGTTTGAGATTTAATGTTTTATTTGAAAAATTACCAATGTTCGGTTGACACCAGTACAATTACAGACCCAATCAAAAGTTAAAGACCAGCTGAAAAATGTACAAATGTCACATTTTCATGGTTGGATCATAACATGGTTCTAAGTAGAGCCTCACTATGTAACAAGAAATGGGAGTGAGTAGGCTGCTCTGCAGCTGATCAAAAGTTTAGGACCACATGCCTTTAAAAGCCCAAACCTGTGCAAAATGCGTCATTTTCTGTCAGGTATTCACACTTTCATGATGTTCTAATAGCCAAGGCAAAAAAAAAACCTTCTCTTTTTGAACGTGGTCAGGTCGAGCTGCATAGGCAGGGCCTCTCACAGCGACATCGCTGCTGAGGTGGGATGCATGTCATTTTGAATTTCTGAAAGGATCCTGAGGGTTATGGAACAAAACAGTGGAAGACCCAAAATAAATGACACCAGCACTGGGCCGGAGGATCTGATTAACTGTCCGTCAAGACACTGGACGACCCTCGACCCAAAAATTACTGGTGCCGACTGCAGCCCATTGTGTCTTGTTTTTCAACAGGACAATGCTACAGTTCACAAAGCCCCAGGACAAAGGACAAAACATCACTCTTTTGGACCATCCTGTGTGTTCCCCTGATCTAAATCAAATTGAGAACCTTTGGAGATGGAAGGAAAGGGAAGTTTATAAAAAATGACTACAGTTCCAGACAGTAGATGCTCCTCGTGAGGCCGTCTTCATCACTTGGAGAAATGTTCCCTCTCACCTCCTGGAAATGTTTGCATCAAGCGCTTCAACCTATTTTGGAAGTGATCAACAATAACGGTGGCACTACTGATTACAGAGTTCATGTTTGGAACTTTGATTTCTGTTTTGATTGGGTTCCAGGTTATTTTTTGAGGCGTGGTCCTACACTTTTGATCTACAGAACAGCCTTTTTCAGTTTAATTTCCGTTTTCAATCCAACCATGAAATGTGACTTTTGTCCATTTTTTCAACTAGTCTTGATCAGGACTGTATGTTCAAAAAAAGCAGTACACACTTATAGAAAGTATGCTTTCCATACACCAATAGCATACATGGCTGACCTAGCTTCTCTTAACTGAGGCATGTCCTTACCTCACATCTTCCAGGAACTTGTCCAATTCAAGTGCAGGAAACTGGGAGAGCCTAGAAGGGTTGTTAGAGCAATAGTTATTCAAGCTACCACAACTAAACAGGTTTTGTCTAATTCAAATAATTAATCTTTTAATAAGGGGGGACTTACTTCATTTGGACTCCTTCCTTTGCTTCAACAATCACAAGGTTTGGATCCATATTCTTGGTCATCTCCTCCAGTGCATTCTCAGGTATCATGTCTGAAAGTGGATGGTGACTTTAGAAACAGAGAGCCGGGTTGTATTGAGGGATGTCAAGATTAACCAGGTAATTGATACCCATAATTATGCACACTCCATCTATGAACACTCCTGGATGAATGAGGGATTACACAGACACTACAAAATAATTGTAAAAACACAAAAGCAAAATAATTGTATGATTTTTCTCAATATATTTTCCAAAAGTGCAAAGTGTTTTTTTCTTACTGATATGTCACATTAACTTGACTTTATCGTTCAAGTTTGACTTAATGAATTAGTCACATACTGGAGGAATAATAATGTGAGTTAAATTGAAAGAGATTTTACTGTTGTTTGGTCATAATGATCATAAAACCATGATATTACTCCCACAATAATTGCCAGACTAAAAAGGGACATCATGCAATCCCTAGTAGTGAGTCTTACGCTGGTGGCTGACGATGCAGTGTGCTGCCAGTAGCTTCAGTAAAGGCACTTCAAACAGCGCTGGGTGGAACAGGAGCTCTCGAGCTGTGGGTCTCCTGCTGGGGTCCACCTCCAGACACTTCTGGATAAACTCCTGCACAAACACACGCACTGGTTAGTCCTGAAGTTACTGAAAAATTACTTACTTCCTTCTCTTTTAGGGCTTCGAAATGTGTGTTTTTATATTTATTTTCAAAAGTAAAAAAAAAAAAAAAAAAAATCAACAAAGACAAATGGAATAACATCACATTTATTTCAGATGGGTTTTTTTAATGGTAAACCAAGAAACCTGGTCAGAAAAGCTCATAAAAAGTAGAGCTGGTCTAGTGCTTTGGTTTTGACAGCAGAGTGCTTAAGTGTCCCCCACACAGTGTAGACCAACCCGCTGCAGAGGGTCCTCCAGACTCTGAATGGCACTGTTTATGGCCTCTTGGGAAACATATGAGGAGTCTCCATTACTCTGGATCTCCAACACGGCCATCTGAAACACAGACAGTTCAGTTAACAATGAGATTCATCCATACTGCATCCTGTCCATTTTCTTAGTGTGAGCCCTGGCCGCTCAGTCACCGACACAAACATGGACACAGCCGCTCAGCTCTTACATTCTAAAGGTCCATTTAGGTGCAACACTTTACTTACAGAAGTAACATACAAGAATCAAGCTTTCAGGCCTGTAAAGATGTTCTAAACATGTAAGTACAGTGCAGCTCACCTCTAAGGCACACATCCCAAATGAGTAGATGTCCACAGCTGTGGTCACGTTGGCAACAGCTAAAAATAAGCACGATATAAACAAATAGTTATTTTACAGCGATTATACTTGGCTTGGAGGTCACCCGAGTTACGACTAAAGAGTACTATGTTTTATCAGAGGGGTGTATTGAAAGAAACCCCTTCAAAAGTGAAAAGATTGGAGTCAAAAGGGGAACTGCAGCCCTAGAATCCTACAGAGCAGTTATAGTGCTATTTCTGCAAAAACACTACTATTCTACCCTACTCTTTTTCATTATACATTGTCTAAAAACAAACTGAAGGTAGTTTAGCTGGCAAACAACCTGGAAAGAATAAAGGAAACCATTTCAACTGTCCTGGAATAAGCTTTTCAGAGATGTATCTGCTTTGCAATTATGGAGTGCCACCATTGTAAACCCCACTGTACGTTTTAATTGGTAGAAGCCTGTAAACGTATTTTACCTCCATACTCTGGAGCAAAGAAGTGAAGGCTCTTTTGCTCTTCTCGGCACGTTTTCACATGGTTATTTATGGTGTCCGGAGCAACTGTAACAAGTAGAAACGGGGACAGTTATTACCATTTCTTTTTTCCAGACAGAAGATGTTGTATGTTTTTGTGCATTCTACCTGATCCTATCTTGATGAGGCCATTGTGTTGGATGAAGATGGTGTCACAGGTCAGATTCCCGTGGATGATGGGAGGCTCACATGAGTGAAGGTAACTGGACAGTCACAAACAGAATGTATTCACATTACAGGCATGAAAGTAAAACGTTTATATGTAGTATTGATCAACTGTGTCTCTAGAGCAATAAAAGTCAAAAGAGCTGTACCTGAGCGCAGACAGGATCTGAATGCACCAGCGTTTCCAGGCCTGGCAGGAAAATAATATTAAGCGTTACCTTAAGGCCATACAGAGTTTACTTCTTTTAGGGATGATCCTGATAAATCTCCCATTTTACTACTTAGTATAATCTATTATTTTATGAGAGTTGGGGGCCCTTGACGGGGCACGGAGGTTTACAAACTATATCTTACAAGAAAATAGGATGCAGCTATTTACCTTTTCATTCATTGTTTTGTGGTTTTTCTTTGTCTTTTTCAAGAACTGCTTCAAGCTTCCAGATGACATGTACTCAGTGATGAAAATTACCTATTGGAAAAAGCAAAACAGAGAACATTAGATAAACAAATTGAAACTAATACAATAGAGTGGTACTGTAGTGTAGTGATGTGTTGTACCCTGGCTCGGTTCTCTTTGACGTCCGCCCAATACTTATGAAACTTTACAATGTTCAAATGCTCCAACTGGATCAAGTTGTCAAAGACTGCTTTCACCTTTTCCTGAATAAACAATACACAAATACAACGAAGTCCAAAAAGAAAGTAAAAAAACATAATGCCAGTCAACACAAACACCATTATCAATAACATACTATATGTTATATTCTACTTTTACAAGTGAAATGAATTTGTTCTTTAATATTTAAAAATGTGATAGGGGTTTGAAATAATTTTAAAACAAGCAATAGGACTTTACCAACAGTTGTCCAGGTCATACCCCACTTAAACATTTATATTATGCAACATTATGTTTGCTGTGGGTGAACTCACCTCTTGCAGCTTGAAGTTCTTTCTTTCTGAAAACATGACTTCATTCCACACCACTTCCACTCCCTCCTCTGTGTCCATGGCCAAATAGGCATTATCAATCCCAGGGACATTACGCTGGTTCACCTGAAACAACACCAAGATCCAAGTCAAAATACTGCATATACTACTTTTAACAATGTAACTGTTACAACAATACATTCATGACATAACCCTGTCTGCTAGTTTTAGTGTCACATCAGTCAGAAATGCATCTGTTTAATGGTGCAACAGACAAGATTTCTTTTACAAACTACAGACATATTATTCAATACTAAACATTGCAAAAGTTGGAGACTATTGCTGCTAGTGTTTTAAACTTATATATTAAATATAAATATTAAACTATCAACAGGCATTGAATTTACCTGTGACAAACTGCTATGGGAATACACACTGAGGGACCCATTTGAGTGGCTAAAGAGCATTTTCTCATTTTTGTTGCTCTCCTCCATATTAGCAATAAGTATAACTTAAGATGGAGTCATTGTCTCTTTACATTTACACTCCACCACACACATCTCCAAAGTTTAGTACGAAAATCAATTCCGGTCGTGACATTCTTTCCTATGAGCTGCTGTCTAATATCTTCCCCTTTACCGACGTTGCCAAGGCGAGCAAAGCATCACATGAGTACTGACTGCCCGGATGAACGACCGTGAGAATTACACACACACACAGCCTAAAGCAGGCTTATGCTGTACCTCCTCCCTGCGCTTCTGCCAGCGTCCACAGGGGCTCTCCTCCAAGATCTCGGACTCGTCCTCGCTCTCCTCCTCCTCATCCTCAGTAGCAGCAGCAGCAGCCGCTGCAGCTGTGGTGGAAGTGGAGGGAGGAGCCTGAGCCACCACAGACACCGGAGGGGAAACAGAGGCCCCCCCAGGAGGAACTGCTGCTGCTGGGCCAGGTTCCACGGCCTTCACCTCCTGCACCGGGTCCTGGATGGCTTTGGGCTCCCCTTCAGACATGGTGCTCCCCTCTCACCCAACCACAGCCTGCTGGAAGACAAGGATTTAACAAAAACATTGCGGTCAGTGTTGATATTTTGATGAGACTACTGTGGGAGTTTTCTGACACACAGTAGCTGCTGTGAGTCAGGGACTGACAGGCTCCACTAATATCTAGTCAAATGTGTCAGACTTTTGAAGGATTGAGTCGATTGTATGCTTCCCTGGAAGCATCTATGCTTGGGGAAGTATGGCACATTGAACACCATCTTCTGGTTCCAAGGGCTTTAGTCGACTTAACAAATTCTTGGTTGACTAAAGACCTGCCCTATCGACTGATTAGTTTACTAATAGGGATGTGGAAAAAATATGTCGAAACTCCAAAATACCTCTCTATGTATCTGACCCAAACTGTACTCAAAAGAGATCAACTGAACAGGGGTTCATACAAAAACAACTCTTCATACAGAGAAGAACTAGTAAACAGTGCATTTATATGTTAGATATATATGTTAAATTAAACTCACGATTCATACCAAAATCTTGCTAACTCATTCCATATCTTCTATTTTTGCCACATAAATCCCTTTAATCTAAATAAAATAATTAGTTGACAAATAAAAGTAAAATCCCTAGGACACCATTTACAGATCAATTGATTAAACGACTAAAGGACTACAATGCTACAGGTTCTGCCTACTTTCCCCATCAGCAATATTCAAGTTATCTAGTATCTCTAGTTCACCTGTTCATTACTGTTCACGCGTTGTCCCCTTCTCTCACTCATCCATCTGTTGTTTTGAACTGAATTAAACAAAGTACCACCAAAAACATCTAAGCCAGTGATGAACAGGGATTCATTCATTTGATAGGGCATTTGAGGTGTGAAATGTGGAGAGAAAGGATAGACATTCGGCAAATGCTGATGTCTGGACTCAAACCCACGACGCCACGACAGCAGTAACTGCACATTTGCAACACTCTTAAACACAAGAACACAAGAAACATTTTCAACTGTAATTTAGTCTCACATTTATGAGCGAAGCCTCTGCATTGGAGCGTGTACTGCTCTTCTTCTTTTACCATAGAGCTTAGAATCACACATTAAAATCACACATTGGTCAGATCGTATGTAAAACACAAGCTGCTGGATCACTATTAATAAATACATTCATCACACTAGTGTCATGAATCTAAGTGTAGTATTTGGAATATTAAATCATTAATCATTAGTTAATCCTCATCTACCCACGTAAGATGGCTGCTCAGGACAGGAAAGATGCTATTCACAAAGGAATAGGACCAATGATATCATAGTCTGACCGCTTCCTTATTAGCCTCTGGTGTGGGACGGGGTTAAAAGCACCAAAGAAGTCAAATACTGCAATATTAAAATTATTTAACAAGGTGAGGATCAGTTGATTTTCACATGATCTCATTCGTTAAAAGTTGTCATGGAGTAGTGAGGGCGTTATGTTTAAGATGCGTTTGGATACTATATCTACTATTCTATTACTCTACTTTTAAAGTGGCACTGTGTAAAATATTTCATAAAAAACAACTCCAATTTCAACACCAGGGCGCATATTTTTAGTGTACTTTTCTACATCACCACTGGAGGCACTGTTCCATTTTCGTCAGGAGGGTGTGTCTAGGTCTCCCCTGTACTCCCCTGACTATGAGATCAACCCACCACATGCTGCCCTTACAAACTAAGTCCCCGTCTTGTGAACCTTGTGAAACTTTTATTGGCTGGTCCAGAAGGCTCCTCAGCAGGTTGCAGGTTCAAACCTCACAGAATACTTGGGGAAGAAGTACTACAACTACTTGTAGTAATACTTGAAAATGAATTGCTTTGATTGATGTTATGCACCAGCTTGTGTGGCACTAATGCCTTTCCAATGAGCCACTCCTGTCCCTCTCAGTTGAGGAAGTGTTTAAATTTACTTTTTACCCAAAACAATAACAATTGTTCACATTTGCGACCCCCAAACACAAAAAAGGCGACATGCAATGTGATAAATTAGGCTTATAACTAATGTTTGATTTTTAGGGCTGTAGTCTTTTAGTCATTTAGTTGATTAATCGGTCGATGGCGTTTTAGTCGACCAATATTTTTATGAGTCGACTAATTATTTTATTTCAATAAAAAGTATTTACACAACAAAAACAGCGAAAAAGTGAAGATATGCATTGAGTTAGCTAAAGATCTTGGAGTGAATCATGAGGTTAATCTAATTTATATATTGTATTGTAACATAAATACACTGTTTCCTATACACCTAGAAAAATTACTTTGATTGGCCAACAAAAAGGAATCTACATTTACCACTGCATTTGAAGGGTGTAAAGCCTTGTTTAAGACTACTGTATACAATTTTCCCCATCATCATTTCGCGACCCCCATGTGTGGTTTGAGAACCACTGCTCTAGATGATGGTGGGGGAAAGGACGCAAACTCGAGACCTGATGAGGAACTCCAAATATGTGGCTTTCTGAGGCAATTCTAGACTATCAAGGGACAGGCATTAGAGCAGGTTAGCTGTGTGGAGCACAAACCCAGAAATCCTCTGGTCTGAATGAGACACACAAACACGTTGTGTGTCAAAACACAGGTCACAATTTTATTCTCAAATCTGCTTTTATCTGTGTTGATTTGTCATAAATCTTCCTATTCACCATTATTTTATTTTTAATTTTAATATGGCAAAAAATAATTATTAACGCAAATCTTTTCGACTCTATGACCTGTTGTACTGAGTACAGCGATCTAACCACTACCCAAATGAAAGCTACAAGGACCGTGTGACACAGCTAATGGGTACAACAGAGCAAAACAAGTGTGAGCGATCTCCTTTTATGATGCAGATTGCTTGTTTAAGCTGCTTCCAGCGCCGTCAAATCACAGATGCAATATGAATCTACAGGCCGGAGGAACAGCGTGTTGAGGCTAAGCAGTAGTAACCTGCTCCCACCTGACCCTGAAGCTTCTCTGATCGCTCCCTCCCTATCCCGAGTGCGTCTCCATTTCTGTCCTCCCAAGAGATCCCCGGATACTGAGTATGTTCAATACGCTACAGCCAGCGCACCTTCAAACATGAGCAGTGCCTTATGAAGGCTCTGACTGTTTTAGAGCAGAGACAGCCTTATCTTTAATAAAGCCTCATTTGCGTCCCTTGAATAGGCCTATAATAATGCATACAACTTGAAACTGTTCAGAGGGACAAACGTCTTGCACATGGACGCGCCGCGGCCACGCCCACGCCCACGCCCACTTCTCACAGCATTCATTCATAAAGTCAGTTCAACGATGCATTCAACTGCGTTTGTTCTGTTGTACGCACTGGTTCACCTGCTCTGCTCTTCATGGCAGCGCGATCAGACACGGCTCACACGCAGGAGGTGCGCACTGCTCTATGTATCCGCTGCTCTCTGGCTGCATGGGCCGCTGCTCCGACAGGACACGAGCAGGACTCAGGAACCGAGGTGATTTGGTCTGACCGATTGAATTAATATTTTAATGGAAACAGGCTCAACACAAAATTGTGTTCTTTCGACTTTTGGAACAGATCCATACAGTTTTGAGCAAAAGCGCCATGGAAACTCAGCTAGTCTCACGCTGCAGTTCGACTTTTGACGAGTGCTCCCTCGTGTTCAACCAAAGAAAACAGAGCTTCTTCTGTTTAGCTCACACCTTTATATTCATACAGTCACACACAGGCCCTTCACAGCCCACACTATGACTGAACACGCCTCTTCACCGGAGGTCTGTGGGCGAGTGATTCTATTGGCAGCTGAAGATCACGAGATCTAGGTTGGTTTAGTGCGTTATCTTGTGGTAAAAAGTACTATTCCAGACCGGAATAAATAAATATATACTTTTATTAGTGCAATTATTTTAAGGTACATGTATGTGTAAAATAAAGTCAGTCAAAAAAATATGCATACAAAATATGTATGCAATTACTAATTCTAAGATTTTTGTCAAAATTACAGAGCCACTTTAAGCATTCGAAGATCTGACATGTAGCCTTGTGTGGAGAGGTTATTTAATGCTCAGTCTTTGACATCTCAAACTTGGTACAGTATTGTTGCAGCTATCCAGTACAAGTATGTTATAATGGTTTTCCCTGATCATTATCTTACTCAGAGTTTTATTTTAATTGAATTGTGCGTGTATTCTGTATTTCCCTGCATTCGAGGCATGAGTGTTCTAAAAAAAATAATAATAATGTTTTCCATGTGCCCCCTATGTCCGCCTACTCAGCACCCCAGTTTTAGAAGTCAATTAACCGGTTTCTATTATTCAGCCGTGTCAGATCGTAGTTACTACGGTCAGATAGTTGTCTTCCATGATCCCTTCTTCCATTGCGAGAGGATGACCGCAAACATACATAGCACTAACTAAATTAACATAACGTTAAATAAATGAACACAACTCCTCACACCACTTTATGATCTTGACAGCTGCAAGGTAATGTCAACTTGTGATTAAATGACACATAGAAAAAGACCGCCGTATGTACCGTTAGGCATGTTTCTGCAATAAATAAATAAATAAGTATAATTGTTTTGACAGTGGAATGACGGAACAAACATACAGGGATTGAGCTGAACTGTCAATGTGAATAATCGTCAGTATTCAGTCAAGAAAAGTGTAGCGTTCATTTATAAATAACTAAAATAGAGAAGAAAAAAAATCTGCAAACAAATAAACTGTAAATTAAATGTAACGTTAATCTGCTCTAAACGTTGCAAACAGCAGCTACTTACGTGTTGTACTGGAGAAGTGGGGCGCTGCCAGCTCCAGTTTCAGCTCCAGTTTAGAGGCAAAGTTCAGGTGAAGTAGGTCCACACTCAGGGTTTAGGTCCACAGTAACGTGTTCAGCGCCCAACCCTAGAGTCCAGCATCTACAATGTGCTCCACGGCTTGTTTTTGCTGATATTTTACAGCTATGTCGTCTGAAAAGTAAGCTAGCAGGCTAGTTGTCAGCTAACTAGCCCCAGAGGAAGCAGCCTCCGTCCCGTGCTGCTCTCGGGACCACGGCCACAGTCAGCGAACAATCCGGGGCTACAGCTTCAAATGCAGGTTCCGCACTTGATCAATAGTGGATAGGATGGCCACATAGGATGGCTTATGACGAATAAACAATAAATTCGTGGACAACCGCTAGACAACCAGGGCCTGAAGCTAACAGGGGCTAATCTGAAATGATGGCGACGCTTCAGTCCCGCCCCCAGCGCCGACGTCAGCGTCAACAGCGTGCTGTTCTTCTGTGGGCGAGGCAGCGTACAGCCATTATGTGTATTACTCTACTGCCATCTAGTGCCAATATCAGAAATTTAATTCATTTAATTTATACTGACTCCGATTTAGTGGTCTGTGCAGCTCAAGATGTAACCCCTCTCCGGCAACAGATTTAAAATCTTTGTTCTTTGTTGCTGCTGGCTACAAACATCTTCCACTTCGCTCTGTGATGTGCTTTTCACGGATGAGAGCAGATTCACATGTGACTGTCATGTTAACATTTTGCTGCCTGTTTATCATCATCATTCAGAATGATTCAGCGTGAGTCTGACAGGCACATTCAAGGAGGGATACACAGACCTCTGTGGACACAACAAGGCCTCCCTGACCATCAGGAGGTAGGCTATTATCGAGCATGTGCAGGGCGGCCTCAACCCAAGGTTTACCTGTGCTACAGTCCTATAGAATGAGAATGAGAGGGCCTGTTATTAAGCACCTGAACGTTTCTCCACACTCCTCTTTTGCCACTCAAAAGAGAAGAGGGCCTTAGCAGACAGAAGAATAGGGCCTATCACTTAGAGGGCCTATCACTAAGCACTTCTCTGCACTCTTTTGAGCTTTTCATAGCATGTCCACAAAGCTATATATACCTCTTTCATTTAAAAATATAAAAGTCCTATCTAAGGATTGTGGACAGGCTATATAAACTTGTCTTTTTATAGATCACTAACTTTACATGGAGCAACATGTACATGACACCCCAGGTCACACGAGCAGTGTGCCTATCTCTCCATGTTCCTTGCTTCTCCATCGCTCTGTCCCTCATGCTCTCTCTCCTACTCCCACTCTCTCCCACCCCTTAAAGCTATATTTAGCTCAACCCAGGGTCACAACAAGCAAACGTGTTCTCGCACCACTCAGGAGAAGCTGACCAATCCAGCTCTCAAACTCAAAATAAGGAACTGAAAGTATTTCCTAATCTGCAGGAAATTACAGGATTATTTTGCAAAAACATTACTTTGTAATGTGCTGTTATTGCAGAGCTTGAGATAGAATGAGTGACCAACCCCAATCACACCAGCGGCCTTTGGTGGAAGAGGAGACCACAGTCAAACTTCTGCTTGAGTCTGAAGCCTCATCTTTACCTGATGAGAAATCGCACTATCCGTTGGCAGAGGGAAACTCCATCTATTCTGCCATTTTGAGTCGAAATGAGACAGTGAAGGACGCCTTGAGGTTGAAGACGTTCCTGGAGCTACGGGACAAATACGTGAAGAAGAAGGTATTATTTGAAGACCCACTGTTCCCGGCCAATGACTCCTCACTGTTCTACAGCCAGAAGCCTCCCATGAAGTTTGAGTGGAAACGCCCTTCGGTGAGTCACCACAAGTTGTTGTCGAATTATATGTATTTAGACAATTTATTTGATTAAACATATGGCATACATATTTACTGTATAAATGTTGGATTTTTTTATTGTGTTTCATAAACACTGATTAACTGTAATGTATATGTAATGTAAATGTAATATCTATCTATCTATCTATCTATCTATCTATCTATCTATCTATCTATCTATCTATCTATCTATCTATCTATCTATCTATCTATATATATATATATATATATATATATATATATATATATAAAATCCACTCCAGAATTATAGCTTCCTTCATGTCTTCTCCTTTGTACCGTTCTAATCTCAATTTATAATCCCAATTATATATTGGGCTAGGACTAGAACCAGGATAAGGCCTGTCCTCTATTACTCACTCAGTGATGGGTGGGTAATAGAGTATCCTCTTCATTAGTGAAAGGGCAGATTGAAATGATCGCTCACAACCAAAACTCCAGCTCACTTACTTCATGCTTAATGCTTTTTTCTGTGGACCATAAATCCTTATAACCCTAATAATAGGCGCACTACTAAGACGTAGTACTAGTCAACTAAAAAAATTTGGTTGACCAAGACACCACTGACTGAGTGAAGGACTAAAGACTTCTCTAAAGGTAGCTTACACTATTGTGTTGTGGGCCATCCATGTATGCATGCCATTTCTTACTGAACTTAATTTGATTTGAAAGCTAAGTGATCTAAAACAAGTTTACACAGGCTCTAGTCACTGTCATCTCTTACAAATGCACAGTGTTAAAAGTTGATCCGCTGCATATCTGTGGGAATACCTTTGGACTGACACCTTCTGCAAATCTCTCTCTCTCTTTCACTCACTCACGGTGGCTGCGCTGCTAGTACTTGTGGTTCAACTATGGTGACAGCCTGCCCCTCTTTTGGTGGGTCTGCAGCCATATGTGCCCCTTTCCCTCATCCCACTTTTTAGAGAATGTCACACCTTTTTAGTAGTGTCACATGAATTCAATAAAAAGTGAAACATATACATGTTTAAACGTTATCATATTTAGTTTTTCTCTCAAAGAAATCAAGACTTTTTGGGTGAACTAACACTAGTAGTTGTATTATGTTGGCATCTATTGCAATTCCAATCTTCCTCTTTACGTTATTTATAAAAGCTGAAAATCATATGGTGTTATGAGTTTATATTTCTCAAGCACATGTCTCTGTCTTTGTACAATTTGAGGTGGGCACCTTAATGTTAGTTTATAAATTCTCTGGGTGTCACCCATCTACTCAAAACATGCACCATTGGTATAATCCATCAGCTAAGGTCCTGACCAAGCCGAGCTGAAGATCAGGAGGATCAGGAGGGTCCCCCTGCTCCTGGTTGCAGCATAGGATGGGTCAAATGCAGAAAATGATTTTCCCTCCCGAGGATTAGTAAAGTATACCTTACATAACCGCATTCTCTCATCCCTCCCTTCTATCTATTTCTCACTCTTCGTTTCTCTCTCTCATTCTGTCTCTCACTTTCTCCCTCTGTCTCTCTGGTTTCTTTTGCTTCTCCTGCCACTTTCTCTTTTTCTTTGTCTCTTGCATTCTCTCCTCTCCTCTCCCATCTGTCCACTTTCTCTCCACATCTCACTGTCTCTCATTCTCTCAATTGTTCTCACTCTCTTTTTCTATCTCACTCTTTCTGCCCTCCTGCACGCTTTCTCACATTTCAGTATTTGACTTGTGCATGCCAAAGGTTTGATGGGAGTCCAGGCTGAAATGCTACAGGCAGCAGCTGTCACAGAGACTGCATCTGTTGCCTGATGACACCCATGTACAGTCTGGGGCCTAATGCCGCTCAAATTCACTTTAAAACAATCAAGGATTTCTTGGTGAAGCGAGATTGTTTGAAAGTAAATGGAGAGAAAGGAAGGAAAAACTTCAAAACTCCTTTATGATACCGGGTTGACTTTTTGAGCTTTCAGCATGTAAATGTTGTTTGCTCCTCATCATATTTAGCTCATATCACTGTTCGATGCAAAAACAGGATTGGACATCCTCAATTATAATCCACAATTATTCTTCAATGTTTTTAAAATCCAAATTTCATGCTGCCCAATGGCTGAGTGGTTTAAGCAGCAGAAAGTATGTGTTGCGTAGCCGGCTCAGCGTCATGAGATCAGTTTACAGCTGCAAACATCTGCTGAATGTCCTTCCTGCTCTCTCCCCTATTTCACGCTACACTGTCCTGTCCAATAAAATGTATGAGCCAAAAATCCTTAAAAAATGGGTCCAGGACCATTTCAAAAGAAAGGTGCTCAACATTGTTAAAGATTATTTATTTATCAAAAATCATAAAAATATCATTAAAATTTCACAATTAAGTTGTTGAGTAGTGTTTCAGTTGAATTTCTCTTTAATCATTGTCCATCAATTGTGATCTTCGTTGATGAGTCATTGTCCATTGTTTTAGTCTAGTTACACAATTCAGATATCCACGAAAAAAGGCGTTTCCACAAAAAGGCAAGGCCAGCAGCTTGTCCCAGCACCCTATAACCTACAAGTCAAAGAGGCTGTACCTGATTCTTTTTGTTTTTAAACATGAAAAACAGAACTAAATCATGTACCCACTTTTTTGCATGTAAAAAAAGTAAAATCTATGTTGCCCTGGTACAGATATATTGTAAAATCATCTATTTGGGTGAAAATGAGACCCCAGCGCTTTCTGCATCTCTTTATTAAGTTTATAAGTGTTTTGTCCTATGAGAGAAGCAGGAAGTGCGCTGTTAACATGCTAATGTTTGCTAGCTTTACCGTGATGGTCCGTGACACTCTGGGCTCAGAGACTTGCGAAAAGTGCTTATAGACTCATGGTGATGAATAATTAGGATGTTTGGGCTGCATTAGGAATGTAAGCTATACATGTGATTGATGTAAAGACTTTAATATGACCTAGTTCTATTTTTCACTTTTCAAAACAGTTAAAATCATGTACAGCGCCTTTAAATTGTTTATTTTTGTTTCATGCAGAGCACATTAGAATGGGCCTGCAAATTTGCTTTGTTGTATAAACAAGCTGTTCTGTGCATATGCAAAAATGATTTGTGAAAGCCAGGGACAAGTTGTAAATTTACCATTTAAATCTTTTCACGGATTGAGCACCTCCTTTAACATGCTCATTAATCAATCAGAGCTGAATTAAATTTTTTTCTTTAAGCAAAGGTGTACAGATGTACCTCAAAGTGCCTCAATAATGAATGTTATTGGAACTTTAATTTAATAATTTAGTTAACTACTTCTGTGCAAAAACAGTTGGTCATATACTGGACTCCTTTTGAGTAGATCATTGCTGCAGTTTGAATAGTTTTCTCACATCACATGACTCATCATCGTCTAAATTTAGACTGAATGCTGCCCCCTCCACAGGTCTCTCAGAGCTTGGTCCTCTTAATACACAAGTAATGCAGAAGGATTACACAGGTGTACCAAATTCAGTTCAAGACATGCTGGAAATCTGAAGGCATAATGTCTAGAATTACCAAGACTTTAATATGTAACTTTTCTGGTGCTTGTCTCCAACAGCCCCTCCAGGTGATCTGGAAGGTGCTTTAAACAGGTTTATTCACAGTTTTGACCTCATACTCATAGGAGTGTGTCTTCTGATGCATCATGGTGCAAATTAATTATAAGGTGTGAATTCTAGCAATAGGTAATAAAATAAACAATAATAACTGAATTTGTTGGGATAAATAATATACAAAATTATATATTGGGGCCCACCAAGGTTTGTACATGGGGCCCAGAATTTGGTGCTACGCCCCTGCTCTGGCGTAATCTAGAGCCCGTTTCATTGTATCAAACCGGGTGATTAATCCGCGTCAATTCGTGATTATTTGCATGAGTTAACGCGTTAACTTTGACAGCCCTATAAAGTGTAAATATATAGTGTTTATCCTGGACATTCTCAGCAGGACAAATGACCACAGGAGCAGTGCTGACCGTTCAGCTGCTGCCCTCTGGACCTGACACCAGGTGTCATCTTTCAGAGGCAGTTACACTTTGTAAACACTAATTAGACACCTTACAGTGAACTCCCGGCCTGACCAATAAGGATATTCTGCTAAATCTAAACTATTTTATCTGAAGCGCTTAGACATGCTACACCAAAGACTGAAAATACATTTTTTAGACTGTTACCCTCTTCAGACTTTGTTCTGTTCCCCCTTGTGATGTCATTAGTTGGTAATCCAGGTTGTGATTTTCTGTGTTTTTCAATATTCATCTTCATCACATTCATTCTTAGTTCAGCATTCAAAGAATCTCAATCCAGATGCAGCTCAATAGGCTGACTCTATTGTTTGAGTGTCCTTCATGCAGCGGTGGCATTTCCGTGCAGTCAGAAATTAGGCTGATTATGTGTGTGTTTGATACTATCGTGAAAAGAAATTTGAGTGGAAGCATATTCAGAATTCTTCATTAGGCACATGTTTAAATTCTACAAAGGAAGACCCTCATGAGGCCTATATTTTTACAGGAAATTTGCGATGATCCTCAGTTCATCATAGACGGAGCCAGCAGAACAGACATCTGCCAAGGAGAGCTGGGTAAGGAATGTCTGAGATTATAATCTTTTTGGACTCATTTCAACTACACATGCTGTACAGAACAGGAAGTGCCAAACCTAAAGCCTGGAGATAAAGCTTACAGTAGACAAACCTGATGAATGAGGAGAGACATGTCGACAGCTCACAGCGCTGGCAGCAGAAAGAGACCACAGACTTATTGAGTGACAGCTTTATATCTCATGTCTGTGCTGTTCAGATGAAACTCACTCCTTTACCTTGTGTGTGGTTACAGGGAATTTATATTAATACATTTTAATTTTTTTTTTGTTGGAAAAAAACAAAAAACGTGAAAATGATCACACAAGTGGAACCTCTTCTGAAAATGCTGATACCATCTGAAGGATATTGGTACCTGAACATTACTTAAATAGCAACTCTGCAGCATAAGATTCATGAATAAATTAAAACAACTTTGGGAGCAGAACAACATCAACAAGTAGTAGTGATTTTGGAGTGTTCTTATGGGATATGTGTGTCCTTAGGGGACTGTTGGTTACTGGCTGCCATCGCCTGCCTCACTATGAATGAGAAGCTTCTGTATCGAGTCATTCCCGCTGACCAAAGCTTCACCGACAACTACGCCGGGATCTTCCACTTCCAGGTTTGGAATTGAGAACCAGGCTGCAATTAACAGCTTCCTCTTTTATTTGAGTTTTATTTAATTTGATTGCACAGACACTATTCTTACTTCCGCTATGCTATCTTACCTTATAAGTAAATATCTTTTGAATTTGTCTCATTAAGCGTAAAAACATAATTCTAAATAGTTGTGTGTTTTCAGTTCTGGCGTTATGGCGAGTGGATTGACGTGTTGGTGGATGACCGAATCCCCACCTGCAAGAACCAGCTGATCTTCACCAAGTCCTTCAGAAAGAACGAGTTCTGGAGCGCGCTGCTGGAGAAGGCCTATGCAAAGTAGCACACAACTGTCCTGTCACCCAAGGGTTCTAATCACATTCTGTTTAGGCCAACATTTGGTTTAGTCCTAGTTCAAATCTGGTTCCAACCCATGTAAAAGTTAAGGCACATGCCGGAAACTGCTCCAATAAAAAAAACTTTGGCCATACAGCGAAAATGCTAGACTTTAAGCTCCCACAATGTGCAGTTCTAGATCATTTAAAGTATTTATCAATGTCCAAACCTTTAACTGATGTCCCCCACAGTATTCTCAGGTTTCCTTGTTTTAGTCCTTGTAAAAATCCTTTCACAGCTTCTGGAGCCAGCTCTGACCTGCTCTGTGTCCCGTGTATGTGTCAGGTTGCACGGGTCATACGAGGCTCTGAAGGGGGGCAACACTCTGGAGGCCATGGAGGACTTCACTGGAGGAGTCACAGAGTTCTTTGACCTGAACCAGGCTCCCGAGCAACTCTTCAGCATCATGAAGAAAGCCCTGGAGAGAGGCTCGCTCATGGGCTGCTCCATAGACGTCAGTGCAACACATCAACATTTTCAGAGCATAAACCCAGTAGCAAAAGTTGTTCCTTCATCAAAACACAAGTTATGATTTGTTTCATTAATTCCTTCACATAACATTAGTGTGCCTTAAACATACCACCTAAAATAAATAAGGTTTGGACAATATTTACAGGTGACATATCTATGCTAAGAAAAATAAATGTGCCACCTCAGAAGAGTTTTGCTTCTAGTGTCCCAAATATCATTTACTGGTGACCAAAACTCAGATCACCATGAACTAAGTCTTTCAATATTAGATGATCAATATGGGTATCAGGTTAGTGTAGATTAAGGTTATTATGGTTAAAATTAGGATCAATGCAATGTTCCACAAATCGTTTGAAACCCAACGTCTGTGTTTGTGAATCAGGTGGCCTCACAGAGTGAGATGGAGAGTCGCATGGAGCAGGGTCTGGTGCGGGGCCACGCCTACTCCATCATCGCTCTGGAGGAGGTACAGCGGGCCTCTGGGTAAATTCTGCTGCATGGTGATACAGTGATGAGTATTATTATTAAAGAGGTGTCTTTTAGTGTGACGAAGTGGACAAGGACAGCAGAGTGCAGCTGATCCGGCTCCGGAACCCCTGGGGTTGGGTGCTCTGGAAGGGCCCTTGGTGTGCGAAGTGAGTCCTTTGCAGCTCTTGTGTTCTCGTTTTAATGTGATGCAGTCTAGAACAATTATCCAAACGGAAGTTTTGTCTCTGATTTGGATCCACAGACTCACAAGATTAATGTTGTGTGATGATAATCTTAAAGACATATTAGGCAACCATAATTAACCATATTATAACTGTTTTCCCTTCTCATTCACACACTCAACTTCTCATGCAATCAAGACACCATTCCTTTGAAATTTCCCTACTTCCACAACTTACTTCGTTCTCTGTTTTGTTTTGTTTTTCACACGTAGGATTCAGGCACACCACACACTAATTTTGGCACAAGCAATGTTTATAGTCACACTGTAAAGGGGCAGGAGAAAATCAACTCCAGAGTTCTGAACTGGAAGTCAGCAGACTTGTTTGGTTTGCTAAATCCTTATTGTGATATAAAATCAAAAACAGTATTTTTTCAACTAATAAATGTTTGACTTTATGCCAGTTTAGTCATATTGATAGGTCCAGTTAAAAACAAAGATATTAACCATAATCCAGATAAAAAGAAGACTTTTTGACACATGAAAATGTTTAAACCTGTGTGATTATTTGTTTCTTTATTGTATTTTTTATAGTTCTAAGGAGTGGTCCACCATCTCCATCGCTGACAGGCAAAACTTGAAGAAACAGACAGTGGAGGAGAGTGAGTTTTGGTGAGTTATTTTTGGTTTTCAAATTCAGAAAGAAAACCTTATGTACCTGTTTGTCAAATAAGTTTCCGTGTCCATCTTCTAAACCATTTTCTCAACTACTTTGGCAACATGATGACTGAGATGGTCTGTCTGTGTGGAGTTTGCATGTTGTCCTTGGGTTTTGGTGGGTTTCCTACGAGCACTTGTGTTTCCCCCATTAACCCAAAACATGCATGAGAGTCCTGACCAAACCTAGCTAGAAACCTGGAGATGGGTCCTACAGCTCCTCACAGGCTTTCCCCTACTGAAGGACTCAAATGCAGTGGATGTATGACCACAGGCAGAGGTATCAGGAAAATTTACCTTGACCTAACACATGTTCTCATGTGTCAGGATGTCCTTTGCAGACTTTAAGCAGTACTTTACCAAGATGGAGATCTGTAACCTGACCCCTGACGCGCTGCAGGGTGAAGAGAGAAGCAGCTGGACAGTGTCTGTGAACGAGGGCCGCTGGGTCCGGGGCAGCTCGGCAGGGGGCTGCCGCAACTTCCCCGGTAAATGCACCTGCACAACACAAAAAAGTGTTCATCATTTTTAGTTATATAGTTCTTGTGTCTTTTGACACCATAATGCACCATAGAGAATCAAAAAGTGTAAAAAACTGAAAAAGGTTCCTACAGTTGGTAAACACCTTTAATGGGATGTTGTCTATTATCATGTGCTGTCCTATGCAGACTCGTTCTGGACCAATCCTCAGTACCGGCTGCAATTGCTCGAGGAGGACGATGACAGCGAGGAGGGGGAGAAGCTGTGCTCTGTAGTGGTCTCCCTGATGCAGAAGGGACGGCGGATGCAGAAGAACCAGGGGCCTAGGTTCCTCACCATCGGATTCTCCATCTATCAGGTTCAAAACTCTTGTAAACTTAGAGGGAAGTCTTCACGTAGAATATCCCATAGTTTGAATTTGACATGGAGTAGAGATAAAGTTAATTGGTAGAATTGCTGTTAAAATGTCAGAATTAAATCACAACCTTAATTTGAACATTTGTAGATTGAATTTCCAAACACCGCATTTGCATTTTGGATATAATGTTAGTTTAGGCTTTTGATCTCTGCCCTCCAAGACATCAGATTTTTGAATGTGAAGGACACACACTATGAATCCATTTTGTGAGTTGTATTGTGTGGTATTAATTTGTTGTTTTGTCTTGCAGGTTCCAAAGGAGGTATGAGCCTCACAGAAAAACTGAAAGGAAGTGCTGTGTACAATGGGGTGTTGATCGTTGTATCACAATCTGAGTAAAACTAAAGTGGTGCTAAGTTCTTTGAAAAGAACATAGGAAAAATAAAGAAATGCTTTCATAAGTGATTTCAGGGTTCTGTTTGACAGATGCTTGTGTCCTTTGTGCAGATGCAAGGGAAACACCAGCACCTGCAGAAGGACTTTTTCCTGTACACGGCATCCAAAGCCAAGTGTAAGAGCTACATAAACCTGAGAGAGGTGACGGAACGCTTCAGGCTGCCCCCAGGGGAGTACGTGCTCATCCCCACCACGTTTGAGCCGCACCAGGAAGGAGACTTCATCCTGCGTGTGTTCTCAGAAAACGACAGCTTGTCAGAGTAAGCCTGGGGGGCTCAGGGGCTGGTATCAGGGAATGGACTTGTAAAGAATGGAATGGAAAAGTAAGAGTGTGATGAGACTGAGAGGTTCTCCTGTCCTCCACAGAGAAGCGGACGACACCATTGGAGCAGTGCCCATGCAGGTCTGAACACAAATGCAGGTGGATTTCAGACAGGTCATCTAATACCTCTAAAACTTTACCTTTTCGTGTGGTTTCCACTTTGTTATGTTCCATATTCTATGCATTCGCCTGTCTTTGCACCCTTTCAGTCTCAACTCAACTCCACTGTAATCCTCTTTATTTCTGTGTATTCTGAAAGGCCTAACACCTTTTCCAGATCATTTCATTCCTCAAATGGCCTTCACTGCACATCTTAACAACTTTGACACTTGACGACTATAGTCTTTTTTTTTTTAGCTTTCTGTGGACACACCACCTAGACTCCATGTAGATAGGAAAGTTAAAACTAAACTGTGGAACATTCTCCAGCTTTATGCCAATCTATGGAATGTTCCAGGCAAAGCAAGAATATCTCCCTGAAGACAAGCAGGTAAAAAGACTCTCCACCAGAAAAGTTACACGTCAAGTCTGTGAAGACACACTCACCATGAGGGTGCCTGTCAGTCTATTTTTTTTTCCAAACTCTTACGCAGTGAGGCTCTTCAGTGCACCAAAGACACAAATGTCAAACTTTTCTAATTGAGTGTACACCGCCTGTTTGTCTCCATTGAATGTCCTCAAATGTTCCACCTGGCAATAAAATATCCAAAATTTGTTAATTTGGGATATTTTATTGCTCTGTAAAACATTTTTACTGTGATGTGACCTGTAACGTGACCTTGCTCTACCTGCTTGTTTCCTTAAGTTAAATTACATACTTAAGCAAACTACAGGTTAAGGTGTCCGAAGTTGTTTAAAAAGAATAATGCACATTTAAGGTGTATCTGATATTATTCTAACACTCACATTCTTGTCCATCCCTCTCGGTCTCTGACTCTCTCCTCTCAAATGTAACTAACCATGTGTCCCTTCACCTGTCTCCCTGCCACTGACCAGCAACGAAGTGGCCAGAAAAAGAAGGAGAAGGTAGAGTGTGCATGTGGCTCTGGCTAAACAACTCTACACTACTGCTCTGAAGGGCTGCTGTTACTAAAGTGAGATAACATGAACTGTCATCTCTCTGCACCACCAGCCCATCGTCTTTGTGTCAGACCGAGCTCACGCCAACAAAGAGATCGAGCATGAAGGAATCCGAGGGGAAGTCAAGAAGAAGAAACCCAAGGTACTACATGTTTTATAATGTCAATTTACTTCTGCAGTTCAGTGATTCAGGCCGATTTTGGGCCACTGAAACCATCCTGATGATAAAAAGGATATTTACAACCATGTACAAAAATTGATATTTTAAATACTTTTTAATTTTATTTTATTATTTATCCCATTCACGCTAATCAGATTATATAATATATTTCCGGGGATCTAGACTGGTTCTAGTTGTATATTCCATACAGAAGATCTCAGTCTAGTCACCATCTCCTCCATTGCATCTCAGGCCAAACTTAGACAAAACCGTCCGATCAGGTTTGTTTATTTCAGTGACATGAAACCGAGGAGCTCATTGGTCATCTATCATTTAGGACAAAATCAAACTTCTCTCAGATTAAAAGTGCCTTGTGCTTCTCTCATTGATTTTGCATAAATCCATAATGTTTTTCAATCCAAGTGATTTTTCCCCTTTCTTTTTCCTCATAAGCAGACGTATCTTTTATATGGATAAACCATATTTGTCCCCGATTGGCTAATCCACCTGTCAATCACACCCATTTGAACTTGGGGAGATGAAACCGGTGTCCAGATCACGGATGCATTAAAAAGTTTCTCAAGCAGTTAGCAGCAGTTAGTTAGTAGCAATAGAGTATTGGTAGCTTAAACCTGTTGTGAGTTGTCACTAGTGGCCCGTCCAGCAGTACTGCAGCAAATATATCCTCTACAATCCAGAAAGCATTTTTCAGGTTTTGGGTGCAAAGAGGACTAGGAGGTGGTTAAGGGTCTGTGCCTCAACAAGCCAATCCATTGGTATTTGAACCCAACTCCTTGGCAGGGGTTGAATTCTCCACTTTTCTGGCATTGTCCACGTGGAAAGGCGGTCGACATGTGTTGAAGTTTACCCCAGCAAACCAGAGGGTCGCATCCCTGCGCCTACGGGTCAAGGACAGATCTCTCACTGTTGTAGTAGTGCAGAGTACCAGGCTTTCTCGGAGTCCATGGCAGGGGTCCTTGACAAGGCACTGGATAGTGCACTGACTCCGTTGTTCTACTAGGGGACGTCAACGTTCACATGGGCAACGACAGTGACACGAGGAGAGTGGTGGAATGGCCTCCCTGACAAACCAGCACAGAAGTCCAATGAGAGAAGGGTGTCCATCAGTTTGGTGGCACCAGGACACCCTAGGTTAGAGGTTGATGATGTCATCTGACATCTGGTGAAGAAAGGAGCGGAGCTCTAAACGGATCACCGCCTGGTGATGAGTTGGAGCCACTTGCAGTGGAGAAAGCCAAACAAACTTGGTAGACTCAAGAGTATTGTGAGGGTCTGTTGGGAATGTTCTGTGGAGCACTCTGTCAGCAGAGACTTAAGCTTACACGTTCGGTAGAGCTTCTCCCAGATCCGAGGGGAGCCTGGGAACATTGAGTCCTAGTGGACCGCCTCTATTATCACGGTGGTAACATCGCATGGCAGTTGGACTGGCAGTTTAATTGGTCGCGTAGTCCCTCTGTTTAAGAAGAGGGACCAGAGGATGTGTTCAAACTACAGAGGGATCACACTCCTCAACCTCTTCGTTAAGGTCTATTCTAAGGTACCGGAGAGGAGACCCTTGGATTTGGGAGGAGCAGTGTGGTTTTCGTCCACACTGCTTCAGGGTTCGTGAGGGTTTGCCCAACCAGTCCACATGTGTTTTATGTGTGATGACCTTTGTGGGGGCGCTCTGGGAGTATGGGGTCTGGGTCCCTTTGCCAAGGGTTCTTCGGTCCCTTAATGACTGAAGCAGGAGCTGTGTTCACATTGCCAGCAGTAAGTCTCGTCTCTGCTGTTTGCAGATGATGTTGTCCTGATGGCTTCAACAAACCAGAACCTGCAACATGCACTGGGATGGTTTGCAACCAAGTGTGAAGCAGCTGGGGTGAAACGTTAGATGAGTCAAAAGACAAAGCTCTCGATTTACTGATTTACTGGTCATGTGTTTTGAGTACTGACCAAATGGACAAGAACGCAGATACAAGCGGTGGAATGCGGCTGGGCACTCTCTCAGAGATAGGGTGAGGAGCTCAAGGTAGAGCCACTTCTCCTCCACGTGAAGAGGAGTCAGCTTTGGTGGCTCAGGCAGATGCCTCCTGGACACCTCCTCGGGGCATATCCCGCCAGTAGGAGGCCCCAGGGAAGGGCACGCTGAAGGAACTATGTCTTGCTGTGGCCTGGGAAGTATGTGTGGAAGTCTGGGCCTTCCTGCTCAGACTGCTGCCTCAGCGAACCCTGCTCTGGATAATCAGAAGACATTGGATGCAATGTTTTTGTACCATAGGCTTTAATGGACAAGAAAGGGCATTCAGAAAATTTTTGGAGCCAGAATTGAAGTCATAGGCCGGCTGGCTGGCATACATGCTATCCACTTGGAGATGTGTGTATATTTGGCTGGCCAGGCAAATATTACATATCATATTTTTGCACCTTATCAGTAAAATGCAAATATATGCCTGTAAATGAGGACTCAAAAATGTCTGTAGAAAACACACTTTTCATTTCATTCCCACCCAGATTCTCTTCTTTTGAGAATGTTTAGTGACAAAATAGTGTGACT
The DNA here is from genome assembly GCA_019453435.1 of Rhinogobius similis. Taxonomy (NCBI): domain Eukaryota; kingdom Metazoa; phylum Chordata; class Actinopteri; order Gobiiformes; family Gobiidae; genus Rhinogobius; species Rhinogobius similis. Next base: position 32,755,873 of record CM033620.1, on the reverse strand, counting down.
AGATCAGTTTGATTCTATGAATGAAATATGTAGATTTGCTTACAAATGTTGTTGGCCTATGCCTGGTGTCGGCTGTTTAAGGCAGGCTAATACAAGCTGTATTGCATCTGTGTTCAAGTACCACATAAAAGTGAATGGACCCACGCATCTTCTGATTGAATGGTAAACTACAACAGAGTCATGTTACTGTGGGTCATGTGGAGGTCACAGAGGGGTCAGGAGACATTGATCAGGTCAGCAGACAGTTGAATGTGACCTCTGAGCTGTAGTGTAAGTGATAGGTGTAAGGGATCTGGCTTAGTTGTCAGTTGTCACATCAGTACATGTATTTACTATTTTACTATTTACTTATTTGCTTATAAAGGGGTTGATAATCACTGAATCACATTATAGACACAATTAGCTCACTGGGTTTTATATATCCAGATATGTTTTTTGTAGGAATAGGGTTAGGAATTCTAAAAAGCAACAACACAGCTAACAGCAAAGATAAAGTTATGATAATCACATTAAGAAGAAAACATCTGCTTCTTTGTCTGTGAAAGATAGCCATAATTTATTTATTTTAAATGCTATGCCCTACAAAAACTATGTTATGGTAAGATGTTGTCAAAGTACAAACTGGTGTCTGATTCAATCGTTGTAGTAATTCTAGTAAAGTTTTAACCATTTATTACACCACCCGCATTGTTGACCTTTTTTTCATTCATCATTTGGGCAGCGCAAACTTCTTGAACCCGTTGAGGAGACGGAGGAAGAGAAGCATTTTCGGGCCATTTACCAGCAAATATCTGGAGACGTGAGTGCACACCATTGTCATGACAACTGTGTTAAAAGAACAGTGTAATTCATACGTAACCCCCCTGCACCAGGACATGCAAGTGTGCGCCAACGAGCTGAAGACCATCATGAAGAACGTGCTTTCCAGACGTGAGTCCTACTTGCAGCGGGCGCAGCTACACTGAGGAGTAACAGGGAATGGCTCTGGGAGGCTGGAAGCCTAACAGGCACTTAGTATATTCTATGTCACCACCTGTCTTTCAGTTGCACCCATTGGAACTCTGGGAGAGAAGACCGGAGCCCACACATCTTTATATAGTATAGGAAAAGCTTGGCTGGTCAGTGGTCAGGCTATGTTGGAAAAGCACATAAGCAAATATGTTGTATTAAAAACTCTCAAACTTTTTCAAAAAAGGATAGAACTTTATGTTGAGTGATGGATGTAAAAATCTATGTGCTTTAAATGTTAAAAACTTTTCAGCTGTAGAAAATAATCACGTGAACAGAATTCAGGACTGTAGCAGTTTGAACGCTTTTTATTGGATAATAATTCCTTGGAGCTGATTGATGAAAACCTGGTAGCCAAGCTGCACCAACAGGCTCTCAATTAAAAAGCAAAGAGTGCAGCAATGCAGTGGACAATAAACATGCAAGTTAAAACATGAAATCGTTCACACATTAGATCATTTGACATCCAACACTGACGTTTTGGGACATTCTTGTGAACTAACAGATAAAAAGGTTTACTCAATAGCAAATGCTCAGAAACTCAGATGGGAAATCACCAATATCAGAAGAAAAAAAATGACAAATAGATTTAGCATGTTTGCTTCTAACTTTCTATTGTGCAATCTATGCAATTTCGCCTTTGAAACAGAAATATTGCAAATGAAGACACAAGGCTTATCAGTTACTCTGAGGATTTTGAGTCACCCTTTAGACTGTGAGCCCTGGTGCAGATCCTGGGCCCTGTGCCTGGCTCTGCTGTGCTCTGTTGACCTTTATATGTCTGTATGTCCACAGACAGTGAGATCCAGTCGGACGGCTTCAGTCTGGAGACGTGTCGCAGCATGATCGCTCTCATGGACGTATCCTTCCACAGGTGCTGCATTCATCACACTCTTCTGCATTTGGTGAACATAAAACAAGGCTCTTTGCTTTGATGACGAGACATGAGTGTCATTGGCTGAACAGTGGACTGTGGAGACATGCGATGGTCCTCAAACTGTGGTTCTGGTTCTTTTCTTTGGTAATCCTTGTTCTTTTCTTTGGTCCTTGGTTGGTTAATTTGCCATGGACATGTTATTGGTTTGCCTGGAATGTTCCACAGTATGGCATTAAACATATCTAAATAGCAGGGGTAGAGTGACCACTTGTCTACCTATTGGTTATCCTATCACAGCCATTTATGGCCCTGTCCCAAGTCCGTGTGGTCCGTGAGATTTCCATACTCTGTGCCATACTCTAGTATAGAACATTCCAGGTAAAACATAATGAAGTCTCATTTATAAAAGTGCACAATTCTTAACAAAATTGTGCGTACAGACAAAAGACAAACTTCCAAAAACATTTCTCATTTCTCATCTCTCTGAGAACAGATTGCCTTCTTGAGTTTTAGGACCAGGCTGCTTATTTCTACATAAAGTTGTCTTTTTATAGATCACAAACAAAGATGAAAACGTCACATACGTAACATTTTTATACATACACAGGCTTTATAAATGAGACCCCAGGTCACCAGTAAATTTTCCTAGTGTCCCTTTAACTTGAACAAAATTTTATTAACCATTCTGCTTTACTGGTTTTTCACTGGAGCATTAGTGCAAACATGTCCTATAGTTTTCCTTACAGCACGAACTCAGACGGATGGCAGTGGAAAACTCAACCTTCAGGAGTTCAAACATTTGTGGAAGAAAATTAAACAATGGCAGGTGAGTGGTTTTTGTTTCTATTTTCTAAAGCGGGACTAAACATCAAAACTCCACCTGCAGCTACAACTGGCAAACTGGGCAATGCCTGGAGGACTAAAGGGGGAATGAGGGGAAGAGGGGCAGGGTCCAGAGGTAAAAGGAACAGTGTGATTGGTCAAACATGTTTCACACTTTGTAATCAGGCCAGTACAGCGTGATGTCACAGAATCGCAGTGGTCACTGGAGGCAGTAGGTGCAACTTTATCAAGTTTGCACAATATTTCCAATAACTAGGAACAGTAGACAATGATTTTATGATGTCATGTACACAAGATAGTAACATTTCCTTTTCTAATTTTGAGTGTTTAGGCCCACTGTAAATTATTGTATGTTTGCAGGTCATCTTTAAGAAGTACGATAAAGACAAGTCGTCGAGCATCAGCAGTTTTGAGATGAGAAACGCCGTCAATGAAGCAGGTAGGACATGATCACACTCATCTACACCAACGACGTGCTAACGACATCTACTGTATATACAGTATATATATCTTTGTCTGGATAAACTTTAAAGACGTAAGCTCTTTTTGGTACTTGGTGATAAAAAGTCACAAATGTATATTTCATTTTCACATTTTGTTCATAATTAATGATGATTAATGAACTGTTCCATTGTTCAAAACAGCTGATTCTCTGCTGTTGACCCAGCGTAACTACCAAATGTCCAAGACTAAAGAGTTTAAATGTTTCAAAGAACTACAGTTCTTACAGAGCTGTGGGCTGGGAAAGATAATAGAACGAATAGAAATTAAACAATAATGCCTCAAATGCAGGACAATATAAGATTAACATGCATGAATCACTCAAAATACCACTTATGATGTGGAAAGTCCATAAAGTTGCTTCCACAAAATAGAATAAATCGTTGAATGTTAAGCCTATGGTGCATTCTTACTGTCTTCTATTGGTGCGCAGGGTTCCAGCTGAACAACCAGCTGTACAACATCATCGCCCTGCGCTACGCCGACGAGCACCTCCGCATCGACTTCGACAGCTACATCTGCTGCTTTGTGCGGCTGGAGGGCATGTTCCGTGAGTCTGTTTGGGACAGGGAGGAGTGTCATGACGAGGTGTTGTCATGACGATAAGAACATTAACTTGTGTGAATGTTCCTCTCAGGAGCTTTTCAGGCGTTTGACAAAGACGGAGATGGACTGATCAAACTCAATGTGCTCGAGGTAAAAGATATTCTTTTTTGATCTTCTATTTGTCATGCAAGGATTTATTTGCAAACTATAAGAATAGATTTTTTCATAATGTGTTTATGTCAACTGAGTTGTCGCCTGACAGTTTGAGCAAAGAAACCAATGTGAAACCAACAGCTCCAATAATCCAGAAGCTTCTGTATGAGCTGAAGTGTAGTGGATACACCACACGCCTTTGAATAAAATTACCTGTTCCCTTCCCCTGCAGTGGCTCCAGCTGACCATGTACTCCTGATGGGACTGCCCCTGGACACACTTCACTTGGTGACTTTGGCTGGATGTGCGTCTACTGGAAACACCCCACTCCTTCTTTGCAATAATTTCCTGAATGCTCTGTTGCTGTTCTGAACGAGGGTTTAGCCAATCTGTCAGTTTGTAGAGTTGTGCTATAGTGAGTCAATGTTAAAGCAGTTCCATATTCAGATACATGCACTGCACTCCCATTGGTCATTCTCTGTGTGACATGCAAAATTACCCAACAGCAAAGTGTGACCTCTCAGAAGTAGATGGCTATATTTACTTAAGGGCAATATTGGTCTATTAATGTGTAAGAATTCTAATGAGATCAAAAACACTCAGTTCAGAAAATATGTTTCTTCTTACTGCCTTTAACCATTTGATGTTTATGCTTTGTAATAATGATTTAAAAAATACATGCAAAATGCTGCTGGTTGATTTATTTTAATATCTGTACATAATGAAACATGTCACATTCTTTGACAATCATACATTCAAATGGAAAAAGCAGTGAAGAGGTATTATATTTTGGGTGAATGGGTGGTTGAAGAGACCATTTGCACTGATAGTAGCCACTTTTTGAGTGTACCCAAGACTACATCCAACCCATTTTGTTTCTTTTGCAAGCTGTAATAACACATGATTGAATGAGCTGGTACAAGTCTTTAGATGAAGCAGACAATTTAGATGTGATGAACTTGAGAACAAATTGAAGGAATTTCATGGCTGGATCTCACCGTCTGTCTCCACGTGGTTCTTCATGTGGCCAGGAAGCTCCTAAAACATCCAACATACACTTATTCATCACGGCATGTATACAAGAAAGGCTAGTATTATACTGAGTAACTAACTGATAATCTTATCCAAAATATCTGGGGTTAAAGTATTTAGAAATAAATAATCAGTTTATGAATAAATATCTTTTTATTGAATGACTGTAGAAATAAAAATGTTTTAGCACAATTTAAGGCTTATTTTATTTGATAATACATCGAATGTCTTTCATTGCGTTTTGAAACCCTGCCTAGGTTTGTGATGAGGCTCAGCGCCCCTCAAAGTCCATGAGTGTGGCTTTAGTATGTAGTTTAAAATATTCGCTTTACTGAACTGGAAAAAATTGCTGGTCTCCAAATGACACCTCTAGCTCATAGGGAAAGGTAGGGTAGGTAAAAGAACAAGGCTGTAGTGCTGTCTGTGTAGTAGTCTCTTAACAGTTACCTGTCGAATTCCAGTCTGTGTGGAGAAGAAAGCTGAGCAGCTCCTCCACCTGCACTTGACCGTCTGCAGGTTGGGGTTGGTGTGGTCATTCACTAAATGCTGAACCAGGTGCTCCGCCACGCCGAAGATCAGAGTACAGTTGTGCCACTGAAGGGAGACACACGTACACATACACATATTAGGTTTCCATGCTTTGTGGGGACACTGGTCACTGATCTTGTGCTTAACCTAAATCCTAACCTTAACCTGAAATAGACCGATATCTGAATTTTGAATATTGTTGATCCAATATTGATGATTAACCTTACAGAGATCTTTAGAATGGGCAGGTTTCTTTTTATACATGTATTTTGAAGTAAATACCACTGCATTTTCTTCATTGTGGGACAAACAAAGAGTTTATCATCTTTAATCTTGTTTTGTAATTACCCCGCAACGAAAGTTCTTCATCAGGTTGAGTTTAACTGCCTGGACAGAGCCATCATAGCAGCCTGTGTACATCTGCAGGACAAGGAAGATCATTAAAAAAAATAAATACATTAACTTCTTGGGTCTATCATTGTTCCACACGTACCACACTGTTGTGAATGGTCATACACATCACCATGTCGCTGTGGCCTCCATAAACCTGCAGCCGATCATGAGACTGGAGACAAAAGGAGGGAAAAAAATTTGTTCAAACTACACAACACACACTTGTAAGAAGGGCTAGTTTCAGTTAAGCACCATGAAGCTTTCAAATGTACTGTATTTTTAATAGATTTACTGTGAATGTAATACTAAAATATGTTTTGGTCACGAGCTTGTCCATAGAGGAATGTAATTCAATCAAACTAAACTAACCCTTGAATGTGATTTTTACTTTCTGAATCATGAAGCCCTGTACCTGTAGTTCATAAACTCGTATCAGTTTGTCCACACAGGCGGTGACCATCACTTTGCCGAGGATCACGATGGAGGTGACTGCGTGACCATGGCCTTTGTAGATCCGCACAAGCTCTCCCGTCTGAGAACAAATATTTTAAATAATACAATCATTGAGCAAATATCCAAATTGAGGTTATTCTGTTTAAAAGTTTAGCCCTCTAGACACAACTAAACAGTCGTGCCTTTCTGTGAAGACTTAACTCAAAAATCTCTCAAAAATTACATTTGAACAATAACTTGAAGCACATCACTATTTAACTGGGCAAGAGACTCGTCCCACTCCCTGCAACAGAGGCATGAAGAAAATCTGAGCCACACTCTGAACAATGAATTGAAAAGTAAAATAGAAACATTAAACTAATTTATATTTATGCTCACAGTTTTTGTAGAATTTAATAGACATATAATGTCCAGTCAGACATACTCACGTGTACATTATGTGCACGGACAGATGTATCACTGGAGCCACTGAAGACCAGCTCATTCACCACCTGCAGGCACATCATCTTATTCAACATTTTAACCATTACTGTAACCTTTTACCTAAGTATTACCATATAGGGTTGTAAAATGTTTCCTTTCTAACTCAATCTTTGAAACATGTTTATTTACCAGCTTTAAATACATTCTTTATTGTTAATTAAAATATATTCTTAATACATTTCTCCATTGAATATATTGATGAAAAAAGAAGGGTCCTGATGCTAAATAGTTATGTTGTTTTCCATGAAAAGTAGACTCTTGTGACAGCTAATGGAGATCAAAAAAGAGAAAATTATAAACTGACCAGAAATTAACTAGACAAAGACAAGGTTTAGAACTGGGAGAGACCTGGTTTAGTCCAGGACTAGGACCCTGATGTGTTGCTTGGTAGCGTACCTTGAGACACAGCACAGTTTTGGAATGGCCCTCGAGTGTGCGCAGGAGCAGGCCACTCTTGGCGTCCCTCACGCTGATGGTGCTGTCGTAGGAGCCCACGAGCAGCACTTTGCGGGCCCCTTCCTGAGCAGAGGACAGGCAGCTGACTCCCCGGGGCCCGTGGCACTCAAACACATCCAGCTCTTTCAGGCTCTGCATACAAATACAGCCAAAGACATTTCAAATTCAGGTCAATGTCAAATGTTACTGTCATTTTTTAGTTGATATATGACAATATGATTGAAAAGCGCTGAAATTAGAGTTCTGCAAGAAAACTTTCAAACTTAATTACAGATTTTAAATTATCTTTTTATTTTTACTTGAAACATCCACACTTCCACACAGGTGACATCGTACATATGACTTATGATTAAAAAACATTTTGTTTGATGTACAGTAAATACATTGCCTTTTAGTTCTCAATTGATCTTACACAATCCTAATAAACAGATGTTTAATATTGAATTGTTTGAATTTTTGTTTGCCCAAATAATATTTATATTTTTACAGAAAACCCTGCATGTACCTTCAAGTCAAAGCTGGTGACTGAGCCGTTGGCGAGGCCGGCGTACAGTATGTTCCAAGCCACGTGCAGACACAGCACGCGATCAAGCATAGACAGCTGCTGCAAACACTTCCTCGTCTGAAACAATCATGAAAACACATTTAGAAAGAAGAAGAGGGCCTTGATCCAATTGTTGTTCAGATAACAAAGTCCTGGTATTAGTGAGAAGTAATATTGCAGCATAAAAACAGGGAGACTCTGGTTAAAGAGTAAAAGATAAAAATACAAAATAGAAAGCTACATGCATCTACTGTAGTTAGTAGTTTCAGATCATGTCTGTTCGAATGCCTGTACCTTGGTGATCCTGACAGACAGAGTAACATACCTTGGTGCTGAAACAGCAGATGGTCTGGTCACTAGAGCCCGTGAAGAGCTTTGAAGGCAGATTCAAAATGGCCGTTACCAGGAGACAGTTGATTTTATTGGAGTGGCCTTCGAACACTCCAACGCACTCTTTTGTCTGAGGTAAAAAAGAAGAAAAGGTATATTATTTATTTATTCATATATTTGGTAACAATATTTCCTCACAAAAAAAAAAAAAAAAAAATCCAGCCTGAGCCAGCGAGTCATTCCCTGAATGTTTGGGCACTCAAGGAACCTGAGTTACGTTACGTTAAGTTCACTAAGTTCATGCGTTCAGTGCAGAGTTTTACTGGCTTCATGTGTTCTACCTGCGCATCTCCGGTATCAGAAGTGCAAATTCCCTCTGCTGGCACTGGCCCACATTATCTCTCTCCCTCACTCCTTCCTTCTGCTCTTTGGAAGGGCATCCACGGCCATCTCGTCCACTCCTCTCCTCGCTCCGTTTATCAGCTGCACACTTTCATTCACCTTGCACTTTATTGACTTGGGAGTTAAACATTTTGTCAGAGAGGACGCGGCACTCTGAACTTACAGTATTTGTGCGGAGTGGATGCAACGCAAGTAAAACATAAGAATCTAAACTGTAAATGGCCCCAGATAAAGCCGACAAAAATGGATGGGTGGATCTGTAAACTGTGATTGTGGGGATTTTCATTGATTTCTTTTTTTTTTTATGTGCAAATTCCTTGAATCCCCAAATTAAGTGCCTTTTTAAGTTGGTATCAGTCAGTTGCATGGGTTTATGCGGGTTTCAGCTAATCAAATTTAATACTTTTAAGTGCCACAATTAAAAAATTTTAATGCCATAATCAATATTAAACTATGGAAGCCCATTTTCGACAATTAATAAAAAATAAAAGCCCCACAAAAAGTCATAATTTTGAGTTTTAAAGTCATCATTATGGCTTTTAAAGTCATAATTTCTAATTTAAAAGTCATGCTTTCGAGTTTTAAAGTCATAATGAGTTTTTTAGGTATAAAGCAGCAGACTGCATTAGGGCTATTTACACAATGGCATGCGAGCTGCAGAGAAGCTTGTTAATGGATCACAACAAGTCAAGTCTATGAGCAAAGAGCTGTGCAGACTGCGGCGTATGCTGACGCGGGCTTTCCCTGAATGCCCAAACTAAGACTAAAAGAGATCCAGAACCGGGCGCTGAGCTCAGCAGGCGCCGCAGTCGTGCAGCTCTTTGCTCATAGACTTGACCAATTAACGGAGCAAAGTGTCCACGTTTAGAATGTACATTCTGCTCGTTTCCTCGGCAGCAGCAGCAGCAGCACAGTCACTGCAGTGGACGTCTGGACGATCCAAAATATGGCACAGAGCACAGACCTCGTCATCTGTCCACAGCGATGACCCTTGAGCCCCCCGAGATGGTTGTCACCAGTGTGGGAAACATGGTCGCTCGAGCAATGTTGGTAGTCATAATTATGACTTTAAAACTCAAAATTATGACTTCCTGTGGGGCTTTTTAAATCATTGGCAGAAATGGGCTTCCATATTAAACAAGACACTTACCCACCCCTTTTTTTTTAACGTTTGTTATGTTTTACGCTTATATCATGTCAAAACTGCTGGCTTGTGACCACTCCATTGGGCAGCAGAATGACGAAAATATAATAAACTACTTCATAATATTCAAAAAGCTAATTTACATTAAATTTAAACCATGTACATGCATGTTCTGAACCCTAGAGTTTACTTTTTTTGAAGAACATTTGGTCTATTCACATCTAGATTCAATAAATGCAATACATCTGGGATTCAAAATAAATTTAGACATACACAGCTGACACAAACTGAGATAATTATTTGGTCTTATTTTTATTATGTTATTGTTCTGATGGATAAATATTTTTTTCAAAGTGGTTTTTAGATTTAACACTTTTTAATGCGATGTAAGGCCTTGTTTTTGCCAAAATTAATGTAATGACTTTTAATGCCCAGAGGAAACCCTGTGTTGGCTGCATTGAAACAGAACAAAGAACCAGGGTCTAAAATGTCTTGGAGCTGGACATACTTGCAGGTTATAGGCTCGTGCCGTGTGGTCTCCAGAGCAGGTGTAGAGCACGCCCTCATAGACTTGCAGAGCTGTGACTGGACCAGAGTGCTTCTCAAAGACTCCCAGACAGAGCTGCTGCTCCTCCGTGGACCCTGCAGGACACATTGACATATGAAGAGTGTTCATATACACAATTTAATGTGTAAAGAAAAAGCACTAATTAAAGTAAAATGCACGGCTTACTTTGATGTGTGTCGATTTTTGTCAAAGATGCAGCTTCAACATCACTGAAAAGTAAAAAAAATATAAAAACTTTTAGGAAAAAAATACACATCAGTTGATGCAAAACAGAAATTATATAGAAACTTTATTTGTCACACAAGGGGTTATTACAGTAAGATTATTTTAACTTAAGGAGCAACATGTGCGTCACCAAATAGTGAAATATACTTCACGACACGTTCCCTGCATGTTGCAAAGGTTTTATACTTCCATTAATTTTTACTTTTCTGTTAAACCAGTGCACTGGTTACATATTTTATATATTACATTATGGTTACAGATACGGTATATAGTACAGACAATCCACACGGCCAATTTCAGTAGGTTTCTCTGTCTGTAAAATTAATTCAAAATGAATTCAGAGGTTAAATTACTAAAAGACATTGGGTAATCTGGTTTGTGATTGAGATGTCACAAGCCCAATTTTTCACTGGGCTGGTCTCCATCTCGGAATCGGTGTAGTTTTCCACAAAAAAAAAAAATAATAAGGTGCTTAAACCTGCTTCGGAGTCCAGCACCAGTTATAGCTGGGCCAGAAATGAGAACCAGTCCCACTGAAATATTAAACTTAAGTTACATTTTATAGTCAGCACTTATTAAAAGTAAATAAGGGCGAAAGCAAAACAGTCAGTTTTAGCTGAAATACAACAAACAAAAACTTGGGATCTAAGGCCTGTTTCATATAACTGGTTTACTTTCTAAGCAAGACTAAAATGGCCAAGTGTGACTGACTTTGTTGTCATTTGGGTTTCATGAAGCGGTACGAGTCTCACTCAGTTGCTATGGCAATTTAGATGGGAATTTAGACTGGTCTGGAGGAGACTAAAGGCAGCCTAAGTCTGAACTCCGAGTAAACAATGCCATATTAGCCATTTTTTCCAAGAGGGAAAAAGGGTTACACTGGGCATGTCTTAAAGGTGTGTTGCTTAAAGCTGGGTTAGTGGCGGAGGGCGTGTCTTAAAGCAGTGTATGTAAAAGGTGGGCATGTCTTAAAGGGGTGTTAGTGGAGGTGGGAGTGTCCTCTCTATAGTCTTGTACTGAGTGGATAGAGAGGTCTGTCAGTAGCCATGGCTAAACATACCCAGATATTTCTATAAACTGATATTTTCTTCACTTCACCCAAAAATCTCTGTCCACACGTAGTTTTTTTTTTCCGTTCGTTGATGACGCAATGTTCCATTTTTTATCCATATAAGCGGCATTAATTTAACATCTTAATGCTAAATGGCTTCATTTATCATTAAGATCAGAAATTGCAGAAAAGCATTTTGCTTTTGTATACAGCAACAGCTTAAACAGGGATGAAAATATTTCAGTCATAAACAAAATTTGTAACCATAAGTTTTTACGCTAATTAAGAGATTTTTTTGTTCGATTACACTGTATTATTAATGTCTTACATAGTAAGATGACGCCACACGTTTAATTTGTGTTTATTTCATTCTTTTGTTGTTCTGTAATTTGCTCAGTGGGAGGGGCATGTGAAGGATAAACGGGGGAGCCGTTTTCGGCTGGGGAGTCAGTCTGCCACCGGTTACAGTGCAGGTAACATGGGTGTGCTGAGTATCCTGGGCTAAACTTAAAGGAGACGTGAGTTAAAGCTGGACTCAATCTCTCAATCTCCTTTTTTCTACACTGTAAATATTTTGCACTATTTTTTCCCTTTGTTTATTGGCACAATAAATCCACCTGACCACTTGGAACCGGCTTTGCCTGTGTTTTTGTTAAGAGGCCCGCTACATTCTTGGATGTAAATCTATTTGTATACTTCCTGTAATTTTCAGATTTTTCAACTTTTCTCTATAAATAGCTACCTGATTGGTGTAAAACTACAATTTATGTTTAAATCAGGTATTAATACACCAAATAAAGTCAAAATTAGAAAATCATGATAACCTGTCATACGTACTTTAAATCCCTAACCTGTCTCATGCCAGATTGATATGTGTATCACCTTGAATTTAGTTATCATTATCAATCTGGACAGACTCTTGCCAAAAGCTGAAAATGCACAACCTCATGACAAACATTTGAACTGACTGGTCGCAGCATAGCAAACGCGGAACAAGCCAAGAAATCCACAAAATCCAGTTGAGAGAAAAGCACAGACTTCTTCCGCATCCTCAAATGCACAAAGCACTTCTATGTGCACATTTTCAAAAGCAAAATAGTCCGAAATGTGTTGAAATAGGTCGAAGTACATTTATCGGCGTTGCCATGTTTGTTCAGGTTTGTCCTTTTCGCTTCCATCCAAACCACAATGCAGCACTCTGATTGGTCCAGCACACAGCGGCTCAAACCCAACAGCAGCACACGGTCCAGATGGACACTCAAGAATTTGTGAACAAATATCGCAAAAATTCATATGGCAGGGCCAGGTTATTAAATCCCATCAAGTCCTGACATACGGTTGAGTTTCCAAAAGTCCTCCCTATCATGTGTCCTGAAGTTCACTCGCAGTTTCGTGTTTGATTCAAAACATTCTAAACAAAGCGCTCCTGCGCTGACACAATCGTCCAGCCATTGTTGTAATCAACCACACGCTTTAACGCATGTTTTTTTAGCCGCACACGTGATGTACAACAGTAGACAGAGCAGTTAGTTTAATGGAAAAACAGTCAAGTTAAGTTAAAATCCTCACTTTGGGAAGTGTATTTGAAAACCTCTGTTTTATGAAATCTGTGATAGTTGGGGCCAGAAGGACCAAATGCAGAAAAAATATCTATGCTTCTAAAAATATCTGGGTATGTGTAGCCAGGGCCATCATCTTGGTCCAGCCTTGTACGCTGATAAAACTCGACTTGATAAGTGACACTAGTCAGGAAGAAAGTAAAGCTTTTCTGAGAAGGTTTTATGAAACAGGCTTCAGTGAGGAGAAAACCATAACAAACGCTAAATGTTAGCTAGTAAACAGTTACCCCCCCAATCTGAGCTCACCTGTGCTCCACCTGTGTCTGTGTGACTGGGCCGCCTGGTGGTTTGCCCTGAACACGCTTCACAGACTCCCCTTCTTCAAGAGTGGCTGGAGCTGGATCCTCTCCCTCTTTTGGAGCGGCTGGTGTTGTAAATGCAGCCTCCTCAGTCTCCTCCACGCCCCCTGAACACTTTTGCACCTCCTCCTCCACAGATTCCTTATGGTTGGACTCATCCAGGTTTATCACCACAACGTTAAGAGGCTCTATCACTTCCAAATCATCATCTTCCAACATTTCCGTATTTTCAGCCTTTTCCATGATCTCTTGAGAATTTTTTTCTTCTCGTCTTGGTTCAGAATCACTCCGATTTGGGGGAGCTCCTTTTTCTGCAATTTTAACACCATCTTTTGAAACAAATGGTGCCATAACTGGAACCTGTATATTCAATACTGACAAGTTTTCTAGTGGTACTTGATTTGGTAAAGTGATGGGTGTAATAGTACTAGTCTTAGGCATTACTGGCTGTGGTAAATCTGATGGTGAGGGCAGATGAATTGCAGTAGCTACAACTGGAGTTGTATTTTGTGGTATATTCAGTAGTGTCAGACATGTTTCTTGTTTGGCTTGAGCCGAGTGGAGGTGGCTGCTGGAGGGAGCAAGAGAGACTGGTGCAGCAGGAGTGGCAGGTGCAGCAGATGTGCTCGGCTGTTCTGTGTTTGAGGCTCCACTGAATTCTTCTGAAAGGAAAAACAGTTCCAGTTTGCTACTGCATTCTTCACTGGGTAACTGCAACTGCTTTCTTGTGATTTTGCCTTTTGTAAGTAGAATAATAATTACTTTTTACATTAATTTGGTCATCTGGTCTGCTTGGTATTGGTGCAGTTACCATACTAAAATTCAAACTCAAAAACTTTATAATAAAAGGGAAAAAGGCTCAATACTCTAGATTAATTTTGATTTTACAATGACTGTAAACATTCCCTTTAATACCATAGAACAGCGCCTCTCAAAGTGTGGTGAATGCCTGTTTGGGGGGCATGGGACCATGTCATGGAGTGACAGATGTGCTTTGAGAAACACACAAATGCCTGTGCCAACACGGGGTTAATCTGTACATTCGAGACAGCAGTGGAGGAGCGGGGCAGCCTGTCTCTGACCTGATGTAACGAAGTATAATTAAAAAATATATATATAAATACCTGCTGAAATTAGTATCTAGTTTAATGAATGTTTTGTTGAAGAAGCATTCAATTAAACTTTCACCAATAGGTATTAATTCAATGTTGTTGTTTTTTTTTAAATCAACCAAGATTATTTCTTATTTCAAGTGTTTTGGACCTCTGTTTACCTTTCATTCCCTGCAGGATCTCAATGCGCTGAGCTCTGAGGCTGTTCACTTCAGTGATGTACTGTAACAGGTCAGACACACATGAGCAGGATGAGGGGGGCAGTGACGGGTGAATAATGAAGGGCCTGAGAGGGTGCACATACCTTCTCCCGGAGGATGAAGAAAGTTTGCAAGGCGTTTCGAGTTTGGACAATGGTCCTGTCCAGTTCCTGCAGTTGGAGACTTAGGTCATCCTCCATCACAGACACAGAGTACAATTTGTCTAACAGAGTCTGGTCTGTAAGACACGAGAGCACAGCTATAAGACTATTCAACTATGGTCCACACAGCCTCAAGTCTACAAATGAGAGCACGGAAATGTGGGATATATCAACACTCACTCTTGACTGTAATACGTTGTGTTAATGAAATTCTAGTTATAATTTCAGATTGAGGGCTATAACCATTAGCCTTGCCAGAAAGATGAATTATGATGACTTTTTGAGCGTGCAGAACTAAATTCAGAGCACTACACATCAATCTGCCGTGAGCCAGGTTACACATCTGTAAGAGATTCACTGGTTTAGAAGGAAAAACACAGATAATCTCTACAATGTTGTTGATAATTGCTGGCTCTGTGATTGGACTTGGCCTGGACTCCGTGGAGAAGGTGATGGAGCAGAGGACACTGGCCAGGATCTAAGCATTCCTGTCCAATCAGAGCCACCCCCTGTACTTAGTCTTTTCCCACCAGAGAAACTTGAGTACGAGACTCACTGAGCTGAACTCTTTTGTGCCTTGTGTGTATGTACTGTATGTGTGCATGCCTATGTGTGTGTATATGTATGTGTCTATGTGTGCATGTGTCTACATGTATGTGTGTGTGCACATGAGCATGTGCACATGTGTGTCTGTGTTGCTGTGTGTGCATATATGTATGTGTGTGTTTAACAACTTGAAAGAAAACAAATTTTAACATCCTTTTTACTATGTATTGACCCTTTGCACCCATGTTATATGATCATGTAGGTACACAATGTCGGATGGCACGTTGAGGTGGTGCACCTGTCAAACAATAGCACAGGCGGCGAGCTCAGGGAGGACAGAAACCTCCCGAGAAGCAGAAGGGCAACAGCTCGCCTGATCTTGGTTTTCAGTATGAATACAGACAGTGAACCGGGGCCTCACGATCCCTCTGACGTTTTGGGTTTTAAGTAGGTGGTGTCAGAAAAGTTAGCACAGGGATAACTGGCTTGTGGCGTCCAAGCGTTCATAGCAACATTGATTTTTGATCCTTCTATGTTGGCTCTTTCTATGATTGGGAAGCAGAATTCACCAAGCGATGGCTGGTTCACACACTAAATGTGATCTGGAATTAGACCATTGTCTGACAGGTTAGTGAACGCAGAATGACAGGGAGCACAAAACTGATAAAAACTCACACTGATTGCAGTTTTTTGTCAATTAGGTGATGGCTGCTTATTATGCTTAATCAGTTCAATTGTAAACATAAAGTAAAATATATTCTGTGCAAGTAGTTGTAGTGTGAGTATCTGTATGATGTATTAGGTATGCTTAGGATTATACTGTACATTCATGCAAGTTGATTTTCATTGGCATTGACTTTCCTTGTAAAAAGTGCTCAATGCAAATTTGTGAGTACTTTGAGTGCTTCTAATTATTTATTTATTATTCATCATCAACAGGTAAAAAATAAAAAGGTACATTAAGTTTACACCCTGCCTGTTAGTGAAGCAAACCACACATCAAAGTAGCTGATTAATGGGCAGATTTTCAACAGTTTCCATAATTTTACCATGCACAGACTTTCCTCTGAAGGGCATGACAACACGTGCAAAAGGTCAACACAGTTATAAAAAGTGGTATTTTCCTGATAGCAGATAGGAAAGAGCTACAAGACAAAGGAGGTGGTGAGTTTTTTTTTTTTACCAAGTCTCTGAAAATAATTAGGTTAAATATTTCTGTATTTTCTGTTGAGTCATTCAAGACTCTGAAGTTCTTTTCATGATATTTACCTGTATTTTGAGACTTTGTCTTCTTCAAACTGGAACCCTGTTCACAAACATCGTCACTCTGTGGAGAGATGAATGGATACATGCTAAGAAATGAAATGAAAGAACACTTGCAGTAACAAACTAGTAATAACAAATACACAAGAGATCAGAGTCATGCAACAATATGACACCACATACACTAATGGTCGAAAGAATTCTCACCCCTGGAATTTTCCCACACAATGAAGTATTTCTCCTCAAAAGCTCACACAAAATTCCAAAAATGGGCCAGACAAAATTATTTGTAACTCAATACTTGCACACACTCTTGAAAAACTGAAATCAATCGCTTCCTATCATCATCAATAAGCTTCTTGCACCTCTCAACTGGAATTTTGGACCACTCTTCCTTCGCAAACTGTTCCAGGTCTTTCATAGTGGATGGGCGCCTTTTCCAACAGCAATTTTAAGATCTCTCCAGGTGTTCGATGGACAGAGATCTGGACTCACTGCTGGCCACTTCAGAACGCTCCAGTGCTTTGTTGCCATTCATTTCTGGGTTTTTGAAGTTTGTTTGGGTTCATTGTCCTGCTGGAAGATCTCAGACGCAAACCCAGTTTCTGACACTGGACCTTACATTGCGACCCAAAATCCCCAGATTTCATGATGCCTTGCATACACTCCAGAG
This sequence comes from Rhinogobius similis, assembly GCA_019453435.1. Classification (NCBI taxonomy): domain Eukaryota; kingdom Metazoa; phylum Chordata; class Actinopteri; order Gobiiformes; family Gobiidae; genus Rhinogobius; species Rhinogobius similis. Next base: position 32,738,463 of record CM033620.1, on the reverse strand, counting down.
GCAGCAAAACAACCCCAGACATCTTTGAGCTTCCACCATATTTGACTGTAGGTACTGTTCTTTTCTTTGTAGGCCTCATTAATTTTTCAGTAAACTGTAAAATTATGTACTTTACCAAGAAGCCCAATCTTGGTCTCAAAACCTTTTCCCAGAATGATTTAGGTTTACTCACATACATTTACGCAAACTGCAGTCTTGCTTTTTTTTATGTCTCGATGTCAGTAATGGTAACTGTAACAAGTAACAGAACTTGTTTGGGGCTTATCCACCATCCGGACTATCCTGTGTTGCAACCTTTCATCAGTTTTTCTCTTCCGTCCACATCCAGATTAGCTACAGTGCAGTGGGTTGCAAACTTCTTGATTATGTTGCGAACTGTGGACAAAGGAACATCAAGACCTATGGAGATGGATTTAACCTTGAGATTGATATTTTTCCACACTTTTGGTTCTCAAGATCTCAGACAGATCCTCCTCTTTGTTCTCCGTGCATAGTGTGGCACACAGAGACACACAATGTGAAGACTGTCAACTTCTCTCCTTTTTATCTGCTTTCAGGTGTGATTTTTATAATGTCCACACCTGTCACTTGCCCCAGGTGGGTTTAAACAAGAATCACATACTTGAAACTACTGTAAGTATTTTTCATATATTTATCCACAATTTTGAAATGGAGCAAATCATTTTATCCAGCTAATTTTTGGAGTTGTGTGTGAAATTATGTCAAATTAGCCATTTTTGTACTGTACTTTTTTGACTGTATGAAATTTAGAAGTTTTATGGATGTAGTGAAACTGGAAATTAAGTTAGGATCAGGTGGAGTAAAGGAAGAAGAAGAAGGAAGAAGGGTCAGGTTGAGGCAGTTTTTTTGGTGTAGAGACCTCTGAAAAATAAATGGCCTAAGTAAAAGTATTAGTCCTCACCACATGGGTCCTCTTCCTGCTGCTATTGTTCCTTTCTTCCTGCCTTGGTTTGGGCTCTGTGCTGGGGGTCTGTGCTGACAGGGAGTGTGCAGCTCGGTCCACAGAGGGTACCTCAAGATCAGGAGTCTGTGGATGAGCAGGAGAGAGCAGGTATGACCCCACCTCCTGCTGGACGCCCTCTGACAGTGGAGAAACAGCACCCTTTGAAGGCAGAGCAGCAGTCTGTGGAGTAGGAGCTCTGGAGAGCTCTATTCCAAACCTGAAACCAAGAAGAAACCAAGAAGATGGCAATAGTTGTTCTAGAATACAAATTGAAAAACAGCTTTCCTTTTTAAAATAATCTAAATCAGGGCAACAGAACTGGGACCATAAAATACTGGGGGCTGTGTAAAATTTTGATAAACAAGACCAATATGTGTCCCTGGATATGAGGTAAACCTGTTAAAATCAAATACATCTTTTACTGATGTTTTTAATTACAAAAAACATTGGACATGACAGTCAATTTGTTTATGTTGTAATTTGCGATTGTCCAATCAGAAAGTAGAATGAACTTCACATTTGTGTAGCCAGTTCCACATGCTGAAATACAGGGTATTTAACCCTGTGGGTAATCTCTCTGATTTGAATGGTCTCTACCTAAAGCCCAACACCTAAATCAATCATGAATCAGGGTAAGGCTGGGCGATACAGCAAAAAATGCTTATCGCGATTTTCTTGGGGCCAGATCGTGATTTCGATTTTATCACGATTGTTGTTCAGTTTGTATTTTTCTATTGTCTTTAACAGAGCTGCATGATTTAGGAAAAACATCTAATTGTGATTTTTCTGACACGTGTGATTGTGATTAGATTTGCGATTTATGTTTTAACGATAGAATTTAAATAAAATGTAGTCGATTTTAGTTGCGTTTTTGTCACATTGAGTTGTGTTTGTCATGTTTAAACACGTCACTTTTAGTCATGTTTTTGTTGCGTTTTGGTTCATTGTGTCATGGCATTTTTGGCATGGTTTTTGTCACTTTTGCGTGTATCTTTGTGGCTTTTAGTCGCGTTTTGGTGCATTGAGTTGCATTTTATGTTTGTGGAAGGCTAAACAACAGGAGAAAAAGTGTGTATGAACAAACAGAAACAGTGAATCACGATACGACGATTTGTCACAGGCACAAGCTCACGATTAAATTTTTATCACCACATCGCCCAGCCCTAAATCAGGGCTAGTGCAGCCTCTGCAGCTCAGTGAGCCTGGAATTCTGGAGGAGAAGGAGCTTAACATGAGGCATGGCCTGTCCATAAACTCAAAACTTTTTTGTCCCCACAGGAAGCTTTGTTCTAATGCTTTTGACCCATCCTGCAATGCCACTGAGGCAATCCGTCAGGAGCAGTGGGCAATCGCAGTGGCACACCCAGGCCACCCATCTTAAGTCAGGCTTTCTCAAGACCACCTCATTATTTTTTAACACCCTAAGAACCTTAGTGTGTTGTTGTTTTTATTTTCATTACTATAAATCAGACGTTCAGCTCATTACAATTTGAAGTTCCCTCTGTTTGAAACCTATGGAGGATTTAGTGTGCCACGATTCAACAATTAAATTTCCAAAAAATAAAAACATGAATTAAGGCGAGACAGTGCAGGCAAAGCCCTTTTTTTGTTGTCACACACACAGTCAGTACAAGATCCTGGTGAAAAATGAATGCAACGCTGTTATTAAATAAATCTTTTGACATTGCAGCAGCTTATTGAAACAGTGGCACAGTGAATGTTGAAGTAATCAAGCTAAAGGCAGTCCAACAAAATATTAGTGTGTGTGACCAAATCTAATCGAATCTGGATCCCACTATTTTGGCCAACTTTAGGTCGATTTAACGGCCGCATTTGATACAGTGGATCATGGCATCCTTTTATCTCACCTTGAGCTGTGTGTGGGGATTAAAGGAACAGTGCTGAAATTGTCTCACTCCTATATAAAAGATACAGAGTTTTTCAGTTCATGTTGGCCCGTGCTTGTCATCTGTGTCCTCTATTCACTGTGGAGTGCCACAAGGCTCCATTTTGGGCCTGCTGTCGTTTTCCCTTTACCTACTTCCTCTTGATATGATTTTTAAAAAACACAATATTGCATCCCACATGTATGCAGATGACTTGCAGATCTATATTCCTAAATAAGCCTAATTCCAAGGACTCACTGTTCCCATTGTTAGACTGTCTCAACGAAATCAAGTCTTGTATGGAAGCAAATTTTCTGAACAAGGAAAAGGTGACTCTGTGACCTTCTCTCCTCCTCCTCTTCGAGTGCGGACGTGTCTTCTCTCTGCTCCTGCTCTGTTTTTTGCTACTTGCTTTGTCTAGTCAAATTTTTGAACTCTTTTTACCTTTTCAACTCGGATTATCTGCCCGCCAACTGATCTCTGAAAATGAATGTGATCGACTGGTCTCTGGCGCATTGGATAAGATTTTCCCCCAACGCAAAGCTTCTCCGGGTGAGGGCACGGTGCCCAGCGGAACAGGCGTGGCTGGATTCTGGTGCGGGATAATTGGTACAACACCTGGCAGATCCTATCATCGAGCCCTTGCAGGTCGAAGATGTAGAAGATCTCTTTATATTTGGGTTTATGATAGCGGGCTTTCTACTATTGGGGCTTGGAATTGCCTTTGTCTATCGGAATATTTATCAGACAGGAGAATTCGTCCAAAACCTGTCTGACAACAACAAAACAAAGTTTGTGGAACTGAGTGAAAGGATGTTAAGACTTGAGCAAAGACTGGACCACGGACTGGCACAGCTCATGGATCTGAATCGTAACATCTTGTCTCGGACCACGGAGGTGCTGAAAGCCGTTGGACAATTAGAGAGAGACGGTTAAAGACGGAGTAACTCAATGAAACAACGAATCGCTACTCGGAAAGACCAGAAATGATTCCTGATCAACAAATGTATTTTTCTGCCCTCCCTCCCTTGGTTTTCCCCTTATCCCGGACCTTGAGAATGCAGGTGGCTGGAAGAACCCGAGTCAGACCGACCCAGCAACATAAACATGAGATAACATTTGCACACACCGCCCGCGGTCTCCCCTCTATCTTCTTGTTTGTGACCCTGCCCTATATCCACTGAAAAATTCCATCACGTGACCACGTGTACCGTATTCACAATATCTGTTGTATACTGTGTATTAATGTTTGCTTGCTATACTGTTCTTGTTTTTCTTTTCTGAGAGTTTTGTTAGCGCTGGAAACGGCTGCTTCTTCTGGAATTTCCCCATTGTGGGACAATTAAAGGATCTCTCAATTCTCAATTGGACCACTGGTCTCCTTCTGTCACACCGCGGAACCTTGGGCTGACAGTGGACAATGACTTTAGATTTGATAAACACATACATGTGGTTGTCAAGTCCAGCTATTTCCATCTTAAAACCCTGAGCAAAGTTAAGCCTTATCTCCCTGCCTGTGATTTTGAGAAGGCCATCCATGGCTTTATTAAATCAAGACTTGATTACTGTAATGCTGTGGGTAGGATCAGTCTTCTCTTCGCCGTCTTCAGGGGGTGCAAAATTAAGCACATAATCAGAACATAACCCCTGTCTTAGCTGCTCTTAATTGGCTTCCAGTCCATTATAGAATTTAGTTTTAAGGTACGCCCCATTGTAATTGTCTGAGCTGCTCCATCTCCATGCACCTGCCAGAGCCTTGAGGTCTGCACCTGCCAGAGCCTTGAGGTCTGCACCTGCCAGAGCCTTGAGGTCTGCGGACCAGCTGCTGCTGGAAGTGCCTCGCTCAAGGCTTGTGAGCAGGGCAGCTCCAAAACAGTGGAGTAATCTCGCTCTCCACATTAGAGTTGCACAATCTATTGAGCATTTCAAAACATTACTTAAAACATCCTTTTTTTACACTGGCTTTTAACACTGCTTGAGCAGATACCATGGTTTATATTTGAACATTAATGCATAATTTTTACTGTTTATATGTGTATTTGTGTTTCTACCTGTGAAGCACTTTGGTCAACCATGGTTGTTTTTAAATGTGCTATATAAATACATTTAATTGATTTATTGATTGATTATTTTCGGTAGATAAGCAGTGTACAATCAAACAATCACACAATCACACAAACATTGGGTTTGATTGAGATGATCATTGAGAAAAACACAAGCTCTACCTCAATGCATCAGTAACAACCTTAACCTAATGTGAGTTTAATTAATATGCAATTGGGGCCCATCTTACTTTATACTGAAAATGTTGGGCCCCAAGGTCAAATGATCAGTGTCAGTCGAGTTAATAATCATATCTCACAATAGCTCTTACCTGGGGAGTCCTCTTGTCCCACTAGTCATCTCAGAGAACACGTTTGCCCAGTCTGCTTTACACCTGGCTCCTGACAGCTCCACCAGACTCTGGAACCCTGCAGTCAGTCTGTCCTGTGAGGAACCTTTTTGTTCTTTGCATTCTTTGCCACTCTCTACATCTCCATTTGACAAACGGGTAACACTATCCATTCCTTTGTGCTCCTTTTCTTTAAAGTTACTTGAAGTTTGCGCATTTTTTTCTATGTTACATTGACTGGTTTGTGTTTGTGAGTTTTGCTTCTTGGCTTCCCGGTCGGCTCTGCAGGGCTCCCTCAGACCTAGCTCTCTTCGGATTTGCCTGATCATTACGTTGATATCAACCTTGCACCTCGTAGGAGGTGAAGGCTCTTCCACTGCAGGAGCAGCCATGCTCATTGGTGATACATTTTCTTGCGAAGACTTTTGATTTGGTCTCGAATCCCACATAATGGCATCTTGAGGAAAGCAATTGCTGGTAAAATCTATATTATCTCCACTCGAGCTGGATCCATAACTGCAGTAACCATTAGCGTTGTTAGCCAGAAGTCCAGTTTTATTAGCACTAGCTTGTTTCATAAAATGTTTTTTTGTTTCCAAGTTTTGGAGTTGACAATTAGCTGCAGTCAAGTTCGCATTGGCACAGTATGAAAGGGGTGTTTGCAAATATGGATGTTGCATAATCCTTCCAACAGCAGGAGCAGGCAGAGGGACAAACCCTTGTGCACTGTAAGGGTCTCTCTTGTTTTCAACCTTAAACCTTTGCGAATGTGTGTTGGTAGCAGACTCTTGGGAAGATTTTTTGCTGGCTTCTGTGGGATTTGATTTATGTTTAGGACCAAGCATTTGTTTTTCTTTCTTCTTTTGCTTCTTCTGAGCCTTTTTCCTACAGAAAAATGGCAAAAATTAAGGTAAATATCATGGCAAATATGAAGGTGGACGTTATGCATAGTGTAGTGTCAACTATTTGGGGAAGCATTTGTTAGTCTGAATATCCAAATATAGTTATACTTAGAGAAGGAGAGAATATGCTTTGAAAATGAAATGTTTATTTGATTTCGAGAAGTGATTTGGCTCAGGTCACCCTTGAAAAAGAATGGATCTCAATGGGTGAATCTCACTGGGCTTTTACCTGGTTAAATAAAGGTAAATAAATAACAAAATATATAAAAAGTAAAGTTATAAATGTTGGATGAGTCATATACATTGTATTAAGCAATGTTTTTACCATTATACTTTTAACAATGTCATGACTTTGGCAGTACAAAAAAAAAAGAAAAATACAGACAATAGGTACATAAGAGTTTGGTGTTAACTAGAATGACACACACCGCTGCGAAAGCCTCTCAAAGGCAATCGTGTAGAAAGACTGAACCTACCTTTCTTTTTTGAGTTTCTTGTTGCGCTCCAGGACCATGGTGATGGCCTGTTGGCTCAAGCTGTCGAGCGGACCTGGGGGCTTAATGTTTTTGGACTCCAAGATGTTGAGCTTCTTGGTGTGAGCTGCAGAGGACACGTGCTTCTTGTACATCCTCAGGGTCATGGACGGGCCACCACACGCCTGGCAGTAATGGCCTTGATCCCTGTACATGACAGAATATTCTCACAGCTGGAGACATGTTTTGGGGCAGGTACTTTGATACATAAGACTTACCTACAGCATTTCAAGTTACCTGACTGAACTGCTGTGGGTATACACTGTGGTAGTTAGCCCTACTTTGGTGGCTTGAGAGCCTTTTCTTGCTATAGTAGTACTTTTGTCACGTATTGGATCATTGTGCATTTATATTCTCCAACACACAGCTAGTTAATTGAGCCTTTACTCCAGTAGTGCCATGATTGCTGTTTGACCCTTTGCCGTGGTTGCAAAGACAAGCAAAGTGTCGTGCAAGTTTAGGACTGGGCTATATGGAAAAAAATAATCAAGATGTTTTTCTTCTTATTAATCTAGCGTAGGTTTTCAATGAATTGTATTTGGTCTGTTCACATTCTGAATTGCTAACTACCACAAGAATTACATGCATTTCAGAAAGTGTTCAGAAATGTATTATTTGAAAAGTCTCAATGCACTTTGCACAACAGAATAATTAATTACTAATTGAAAAAAATTATTGCTGACTACTCGATCACTAAAATAGTCATTAGTTGCAGGCAGTCCAAATACAGCATGCAATGGAGCTCAGGATAGAACGCCAAAAATTGTACAATGTACAGCAAGACATGAACTCAGTAATGAGTAGTGCCACTACTTATTGTTGATCATTTCAAAAATTGTTTCCAGGAGGTGAGTGGCGAAGACGGACTCTAGAAGGGCATGTACTGTCTGGAACTGTCCATTTTTGTAAACTTCCCTCTCCATCCATCCCCAAAGGTCCCGAGTTGGATTTAAATCAGGGGAACATGCAGGATGGTGCAAAAGAGTGAATGTTATTCTCCTGAAGAAGTCCTTTGTCCTGAGGCTTTGTGAACTGTAGCGTTGTTCTGTTGAAAAACCCAGTGGTTCCACAGACGAGGCCCTCAGTCATGAGGGATGCTCTCTGCAACATCTGCACAGAGCCAGAGGCCGTTTGACCTGCACCACCTGGAGCTCCATTGTTACACTGAAGGAAATGCACCCCAGATCATTATGGCGCCCCCTCCCTGCGGCGCGTAGAAAACATCTCAAGTGGATCTGCTTGTCGTGTCAGCAATGTTGGAAACCATCAGGACCATCAAGGTTACATTTTATCTCCTCAGAGAATAAAACTTTGTTCCACCTTTCAAGACGTATTTTGTTTTTGAAGCCCTTCAGTGGCAGGTGTTATCTTTTGTAACTTTTAAATTTCACTCGACTTTTTTGTTCCATAACCTGCAGGATCTCTTAAGAAATTACAAATACCTGTCTTACTGCATCCCACCTCAGCAGCGATGGTGCTGTGAGAGGCCCTGCTGATGCAACTCAACAACCCGACCACGTTCAAAAAGAGAATGTTTTTTGCCTTTACCAGAAGAACGTCATGATCGTGTGAATACCTGACAGAAAATGACACTGAATCCGTATTTTTGTACAGATATGGGCTTGAAAAGGCATGTGGTTCTAAACGTTTGATCAGCTGCAGAACAGCCTACATAACATGTCATGATAAACTGCTAAATCACCACTGGTAAATGCATAAATCACACCATGATATCAAAATGCTCTTTAATGAACATAAAATTTGGTATTCAGCATCTTATATCTCTATTGGTATAACAGTAGACTAACTGAAAATTCTATGATGTGTGACGAGACAATCTGGGGTTGTTAAGTGATGATTCTCGGGTTTGAACATCTGGCTATCCTATCTGAACTTGCGTGAAGCTTTGCTCGGCAACAATGGGCGACGTAGTGATCATCAGACAGCAGTCCATAGGGAAGCATGGCATGACTGGAGTAGATGCTCAAATAATTAAAATGAGGAGATTGTAAAACAGACGCTGTGTGATGAGATGTAAATATAAAGGCACCTTGAGCCCATGTTAAGTTATGAATGTTACTTTTTGCAGTAGGTTTTAATAATTGACAGCGGGGTTTTCTTCAGATTGGAACCGTTTAATCCACCAGCATTTGCAAACTATACAGTGCCAAATTAGCAGCTACAGGTGCTAAAGTCCACAACCTGAATCCTCACGATGGTTACTGTAAATGGGCTTCACGCATTCCATTAAGTGTGAGCACTAAAAACTTCAGGAGAATGGAATATGGAGCTGTGTCATGTCGAGTCGTCTTTAGTATATTGTAGCATGTTGTCATCACTCTTACTTTTGGACCCAGCCTATTCCTATGATTTGGTAGTTTGGTGATTTAATTTGCTGCAGGGTTTTGAACAAAGCTGTTTAAAAAAACACATAAAAATGATCAGTGGAGTCTGTCCTTCATCTAGAGATAAATAATCTAATTATTTTTTTCTGTTAAAAGTTTCCCGTTTTGTCTGAAATTCATCAGGGTTAGGGTCCTTATGTTTTGTGTGTATATGAAACATTTGGATTTGTGAAGTCACGCTTAGCAGTCTCTATCTACGGTGATGGACCATGTATTTATATTATTATCGTGAAGAACTCACTTATCCAGCACTGCATCCAGAGCTTTGTGATGTCGCAGGCTGTGCACGTGCTGCTGAGCTTTCTGAAAAGGGTTCACAAGAAAGACTCTGTTAGTTGACACTTTGATCATGACTCTAAAACTACAGACAAAACAAAATCGAAGACGCCATGTGGACTCACGTCTTTTAAGTAGCTTCTGCTGCACAGAATACAGAACATTTCGTTCTTCATTTTCCCTCTATTTACTGGAGGAGGTGCTGTTGCTGGAGGTGTAACTGTTGTCATAATTCAACTGCTGAACAAGACAGGAGCATGGCTTGTGATTAATAATTCAGAATAGTATTTAGCATATACATTGATCAGACAGACACACACACAGACACACACACACACACACAGACAGACACACACGCGCACACACAGACACACACGCACGCGCGCGCACACACACACACACGCACACACTTTCAAATGCTAAAAACACAAAAAATGACGTTAGCTCAACATGTGTCGCGTTACTTTTGCAATGGTTAACAACTCATCTCTAGGTCCAGGATGACGAAAAGACGCGTTTTCACAAATTCACATGGCTCAGGAGTTTACTGTTGTTTGGACGCCATGTTGATGACGCTGCTTCTTCTTCTTCTTCTTCTAATTATTTCCGGCAGGCTACACGCTACAAGGCGCGATGCTGCCCTCCACCGTCATTAAACATATATAGCATCAAATTTTTGAGTACAAGCCAGAGCCGCGGAAAAAAAAAGTACCGCTTTGTCAACTTGCTTTACATATGAAAAAAATTGAAACTTTTATGAAAAGGTGGTTATGCCAAGATCCGTAAGCTCCTTAAATAGCTGCCTCCTTACTGTATTTACTGCATGACAACATAACATGCTCAACTGTTTCCAGATTTCCACATTCTTATCGCCCATTGGGGTGTTTGCCTACTCTAAGTAGACAAGCTGCAAGACAACAATGTACAAGTCTCATTCTGGCCAATACAACTTCATCCCTACGGCAAGAATTCACAACACACCTATTATTTAAAACTGACAGTTAACAAGAACAGTAGCGTCTGCCTTGCCTCTCCGCTTTCCATTCTTTTTGCCAATTAGTCTTAAGGAATTCTTTGCAGATGCTGTGACATCCCTGCATTGCCAGTGGAAGAACTAGATCTACTCTCTTCGTAGTGCTTCTTTGGCCAAAGCATCAGCTTCTTCATTACCCATCACCCAAACATGTCCTGGGACCCAGACAAACAAAACATTAGAGCCCAATTCATCGATTCGTTAAATACAGCATAGAATTTCAAACACTAAATCAGGACGTGCCTCTGATTCTCTATATCTAAGGGCAGATAAAGCAGCAGCGGAATCAGAACAAATTATAAAATGTGCAGGCGGAAATTCTCAAATCCATTGTAATGCCCATAGGATTGCAAGCAACTCTGCAGTGAAGACAGATAAGTTATTTGACACACGCACACTTTGCTTGACTGACGGCTCAGCCACATGCATTCCAAAGCCTGCTTTTTCACCGTCCTTGGACCATCAGTGAAAACATGGACAGCTTCTCTCTGACCGCTCAAGTAGGTCTTGAAGCGCTCATATGCCACCCTCTTATCTAAACCAAGTGTTTAGATATTTAGATACTCCATGTTAACCTCTGGCTTAGGTAAAATCCATAAGGGCATAGGGGGCCACACCAAACCAACCACCACATCTTTTCGCAACTCCTGCCACCTTCACAATATGGGTGAAAAAACAAGCTTTTTCAGGTCTTTTGGCAAACTCCCAACATTCATCCAGTAAACATTTAGAAGCTAAGTGGCAATGAGATCCTGCCACCCTAGCCCAATAACGAACCCCTAATTTGTCCTGTCTAATTTTCAGCGGAAACTCACTCATTTCAACCAGTAATGCGGGGATGGAAGTTGATCTAAAAGCACCACAGCAAACCCTTAGGGCTTTTGATGCTGCCCCAAAAACCACTCTCTCTGCTCTATAGATCAGCTGGAGTGTACACCTCTCTGCCCCCCAGTCACTACCTGAAAGACTCCGCATAATGTTTATTACCTTCTCACTTTTATTGATGACGTTGTCTATATGCACTTTCCACGACAACTTCTCATCAAACCAAAGACCTAAAAAGTTCAAAACCACTCTCTCAATAGATGAATTATACAGATTAAGACAATCAGATGGTAATTTCTTTTTCAATCCAAAAATCAAAAACTTGCTTTTCTCAACAGTCAATTAAAATCCCCACTTGTTTCCCCACTCAATGACTTTGTTAAGAGCCTTTTGAGTTTCTGTAAACAAAAAATGAATATTTTTCCCACTTCTCCAAATGCCACCATCATCAGCAAAGTGACTTTCCAAACCTATTATCAACACAGTGAAAAATATCATTAACCATAATATTAAATAAAACAGGGCTAATTACTGCTCCTTGTGGTCTGCCATTCTCAATTTCTGCTATTTCTGATAGAGCGCTACCTGCTCTTACTTGAATTTTCCTTCCACATAAAAAATTCTTTATCCAGAAGAACATCCTTCCATGAACACCCGCATCATGAAGCTTGATAAGTAACCCTTTCCACCACAGACTGTCATAGGCCCTTTCAATATCTAAAAATACTGCTAAAACAGATTCTTTGTTTATTATGGCTCTTTTCACATCTCTATCCGAAACAATAGTAGAGTCCATTGTACTCCTCCCTTTTCGAAAACCGTTTTGGTGATTTACAAAGAAACCACTAGTTTCAAGCAAAAACTCCAACCTCTCAGTGACCATTCTCTCCATTACCTTACAGAGTGCAGAAGTCAAAGCTATTGGCCTGTAAGATGATAGGGAAGTCGGGTCCTTCCTGGCTTTAAAATTGGTACCACAATTGGATGCTTCAATGACTTTGGCAAGGCCCCAGATTACCAAACATAGTTAAACAAGGCCAATATGTCATACAAAGCATCCTCATCCAGATGCTGCAGCAGTTTGTAACTTATTCCATCTTGCCCTGAATTGCCTCCTCCACTTCTTTTAACAAGAAGAACAAATTGTATTGACTGTTAGTGTCAACCCCTCCAAACTAATTTAGATTTATAATCTATTCAGGCCTCCCTTCTCAACCTGCCCCAAATGCTTCGAATTATATGGACATCCTTAAAAACTCTAACACACACGTCAGCCTTTTCTTTGTTGTTAACATCTTCTCTGTCCATCCGTCAGCACAGGCATTGCAGAACTCACCCTCTTTCCAGACATACGTCGGATTCTTTTCCAGAGCTGAACTGAAGGACTATCTGGACCTTATGTGCCACAATAATTCCTTCAACTCTTTCTTTTTTCAGCCTTAATGTTTTTTCTTGCTGCTGCTCTGAACTTTTTATACTCTATAACATTTTCCTGAGTAGGGAATTTACGCATCCTCCGAAAAGCAGATTTCCTTTTCCTCACAGCAGCATCACATTCATCATTCCGCCAAGGGACAATATTACGATCATCAGGAATTTTCGTCATTGGAATGGAATATGAAGCAGCACGCATGATCATCGCTGTCAAAGAATCGCAGTACTCGTCTATTGACCCACTACCATTAACATCCTCTATTCCTACAGACACTCGCTCCCTGAATTTACCCCAGTCAGCTAAGGAAAAGCTAAATTAATTACTTCTCCCTCCATTCTCCTCAACAAGTGCCCTCCCAAAATGACTGAGCACTGGATAATGGTCACTGCCCAACGACTCTTTCTCCACCATCCACTCGTGCCAAACCCAGGGAGGCAAATGTTAATCCAGGCAAGATCCTTTGTATGAGTTTGGATGTTGGCCTACCAGTATTCAAAACAATTAGGTCAGCAAAAAAACTCCTTGATTATAACACCATTCGAGTCCTTTTCTAGACTACTCCACAGCGGATTATGAGCATTAAGGTCTCCTAGCCATATTAACGGCGTTCCAATACAACCTACCATATCTTCAAGTTCTGCCAACACTAATGGTTTACATGGATTATAGCAATTGATTAAACTAAACGTGGCACCACACTTGGATAATCACACACTCAAGTGATCCCTCCCATTTAAGAGACTTGTACTGACTACCTGTTATTCTTATAAACGTAGCACACCCTCCACCACTTCTGTTTGGCCTATCTTTACGGAGACACTCAAATCCTGGGACAACAAAATCAAGATTTGGCTTTAGCCAGGTTTCCTAAACACAAATGAAGTCTGGTTTTGGATTTAAATCTCTAATCATTTTTTTCATTTCCTGCCCGTTTGCAATTAGGCTTCTTGCATTCCATTGCAAGATGTAAACCATAAAAAATAAGTTACGTTCATCAGCAATAAAGGCCAATGACGACTCCCTTTGAATTACTAAAGTACCTTGATCATCATTTGCAGCAGAGGACACCTGAGACTGCACAGGTGATCTCTCTCTCTGAGGTAACACCTGGATTAACAGGGCCAGTGCTTCCCTCCTCTCTCTTCAAGGCTTCAGCATAACAAGTAATTTTGTGCTGCTCTTTTACTGCCTGAACCTTCTTGGTTTTCATAAATAGGCTGCATTCTCTTGAAGACGCCATATGAGTTCCACCACAGTTACAGCACTTAAGGGCAGAAACATCACACACTGAAAGATCATGCCCTGCCCCACACTTAGCACATCTTTTGTTGCTTCTGCATACTGCCGTCATATGGCCAAATCTCTGATATTTAAAACATCTTAATGGAGGCCTCACATAGGTTCTAACCTGAAATGACAGACAGCCTATAAACACTCTGAGTGGCAGAGTATTACCTTTAAATGTAAGTAGGACTGGTGTGTTGGTGTTACCCCGTTCACGTGCTTTAAAACGCCTAACCTCTACCACTTCACCAGCATTCACATTATCCCTTATCTCCCTCTCAGACACATCAGCACAAATTCCATAGATCACTCCCTTCACCACCTCCCATGCTGTTCTGCAACTGTGACTTCAACTTTTTTGCAAGCTGCAAAACATCAAAAGTGGACTACCTGAGCTTTTACGTTTTCACTCACACTCTTCAAAGCTTCAGCCAATTTAAGTGGATTCATCCCTCTAAACCAGGGGTGTTTTTCCACCGAGGGCCACATACTGAAATTTAGACCAAGCGGAGGGCCACAATTAAATCTTGAAACGTTAAAAAAAGTTGCATAAATTTGATTTTTAAAGCGCCACCACACCTAAATTCAGTCTCAGTGCTTTAATATCAGGTTTGTATCGCACCAAAATGTTAGTTATTTAGGTCAGAATAGTAGAAAATCTGAAATTTGCTGTAAAAAGTATGTCTTAGGACAATGTGGGCCAATTCACCAGGAAGCTTGAGGGCCAAGAAAAATTTGTCTGCGGGCCGCTTTTGGCCCCCGGGCCTTAGTTTGGACATGCCTGCCCTAAACCCTTCACCGGTTTGATCTTTTAAGTTGTAGACAACCTTATATTCCATCACAGATTTTGCCATCTTGATGCCCCTGCTTTCTTCCTTCTCAAGGGAAGTATCACACTGACAAGACCATTTTTTCTGCCCTTACTTTACCCTTGTTGTCATACAGCAAAACAGCGAGAGTTCAAAAGGCGCGCCCACACGCCAGAGACTCCTCCTGCTCCCGCTGCTGCGCGGAACAATGTTGATGACGCAGTTGATGACTGCTCACGCCAGCCAATCGTAGGGTTCCAAACACAACGGAAGTGCGGCGGCGGACATGTTTTCCAGATGTACAAATGACAGGATGTTGAAAAAAGACTGGCGAGGAGTGTTACAGGCCAGTTTTATATCTAGGTTTATAGCACGTCGGGCATTTTTGGGTACGGAAGGGTGTGTTTTGCTGCAAGTTTCATCCTTTTAAAGCTAAAATATAACAATGTGCAACGGCTGTGTGCATAAACAGTATCCAGACAGGGTAAGAACAAAGAGAACTGCACAAATGTATTGTTGTTACATGTTAATACACTTCCAAAAGGTAGGTTTAGGTTGCAATCACTCCCTGGAATCGAATTATGTCAACATTCAACAGCGAGGCTCTATTTTGTTGTACATTTGCATTTGTACAACATTTGCACAGAGAAAATCGATTACGAATTATTCTTTTTTGCTAGGAACTAAAATTTGCTACATCCATCCTGGGGCTTTTTGTCTTTTCATTTGATATATTGTGTAACTTCCACATTTTGGTGATGTACTGAAAACATTATCAGCAGTTAAAAGTTGGTTTAGTGTGTGTAAAGGACCCGTAATTACAGAGATATTAACCAATTACACCAAGACATCCGCCTTTTGAATAACGTGATGCCATTTTAAACCTATAAATCATGTTTATATTGTCTGCAGGGTAATACGTGTCTGGAGGACGGCTCGTATCTGATGAACTACCAGGGCTGTGGGAACTGCCACCAGAGAGACTTTGTGCTCATCAGTAACAAGAACACAGAAGACGAGGATGGGGAGGAGATAGTCACATATGACCGTGAGTGTAATTAGAGCTTTTCCTACAGGAGCCAGTGATCCTACTATTCGTTCTTTTTTCAAACCAAATACACAAATGTTGAATCTGATCATTTATATTAGTGACAAGCTCCATTATCCCGCTGTATTTTTTCAATTTCACCATACCACAACATCTGGACAGATTAAGTATAGTAATAATATCTCTTGTCCCTTTTCTAATTTAAAACTGCAGGGATATAGGAGGTTGTGGTGTCATCTGAAAAGGAGATTATTCCAGTTTATTACACTATATAGTCTCTGGAGAAGCAGACATGACAGCTCTTTGTTTTCAGGGGATGCCAATGGGACAAATTGGAACATGTCTTCTTTCCCTTGTCATCACTACTGACTCTCATAAGACTTAGAATTTAGCCCAAAGTAGAGAAAAACCTTATCTGTGTCTCACTTTGTTAAAGATGTTCAGTTTGTTTGGGAGTTCATCTTCCACTGTTGAAAAAAATGGTTTAAGGAGAGGTGAAATCTTGTTCTTATGAAAGTCAATCCGAATCTTCATTTGTTCCTGTCCAGGTTTTGGTTGACATTTCAAAATTTCAAATGAGCTGGTGTAATGTGTGCCCAGCTGAGGTGTGGAACTCAAGACAGGACATTTCCACTCTGTCCCAGAGGAGCAGTGTATATGCAGTCTGTGTGACTTAAATGATACGACTTGCGTAGTGAATTGTTTTCTCATTTGTCACATGAAGAGAGACTATCTGTTTAAAAGCTGTATATTTAAGTTGGCTAAATTTGTTCTTAAGAGGACGTAAGAGGACACTATATGTTTGATGCAGTATGTGAAAATTGTGAAATCTGTTTGCTTATTTTTTGTTCTGAGTGTCTTTTAAGTCCATTCAAAAGTAGAGAAAGTCCTTCTTCTTATTGGAAGAATATTTGCTCAAACTTTTTTTTGTCTCACTCCCATTTCTTGTTATATTGAAGCTCTACATAGAACCTTGTTAAGTTCCAACCATGAAAATGTGACTTTTGCCATTTATTGCACTGGTCTTAAACTTTTGATCGGGACTGTATAAAAATAGTGGAGAATCAGTGTATAACGTATAGTCTATAATAATAAGACTAACATGTTGATGAAAATAAAAACAGCAATAATGTGAAGGTAATCTTTCAAACAATGGGTTTAAGGTGAAAGAAAGTCCCTTTTTTGTGTGATACTTAATCCTTGACCTAGACATTTACATGATAAAACTATAATTTGATAATTATCATTGGTTGAAAAAACAAAAGAAATCTCATGGTACTGATCTCTTTGGATGTTGTTGTGATGTTATCCAAAAACAAGCATATTTATATTTATTTATATTTTAATGTAATTATTGTAATGTATTTACGTTTTTTCTCTCTTTCGTCAGACGTTTGCAAAAACTGTGACCATGTGATTGCCCGACATGAGTATACATTCTCTGTAGTGGATGAGTATCAGGTAAAAGAGGCGTGGACATTATAGATCTGGTATGTACAGGATGTAGTGTACTAGGAGTTGAATTTTGTTTTTTGTGTTTCAGGAGTACACTATGCTCTGTCTCCTGTGTGGGAAAGCAGAGGACTCCATCAGCGTGTTACCAGACGACCCTAGACAATCTGCTCCTCTTTTTTAAATCAGTAACACCTATGGTACAGTGTTGTACACCTAGTATACAACACTATACTATTTTCTTAACCTCTTTGAGACTAAAGCAATAACTACTCTCAGACTCTTTATGGATACTCCTTACCAAGCATAAATGTATTACTATATTTTATTATTATATTATTATCCCAAAAATTGTCCCACAACAAGAAACCATAGGTTTAACCTCTGGGCGGCGTGCGGTCTGTTCAGTTGCACACCAAAATCTGATAATTATCTGATTTCTGGAGGTCATGTAAAGAGATACATCTGATGTGAGTAATCTGATTTATTTGTGATTGTTCACATCAGTGTAAATTGGGACAAGGAAATTAAATCAGCAATAAAGTGTAGAATAGAATCTCCTGCTGAAGACTCACTTGGTTTAAGATTAATATGGCCCTATCCATGTGAAACAATATAATTCCTCATTAATCCAGCAGGGTTCCTTAGTGAGTTTAATGTAATATTTCAAATGTTTTAAGTTTTAAGTGGAAGAGTTTTTTTTCTCATCATCCAAGCAGCTTTGAGAACATTTTCTTTTTACTTGATTGGCAAACAATTATTAAAATCGAACACTCTTGACAGTTACTTCTAGATTGACAACTTTTGTTCAAATGAAATTTGTATTTGTTTTAAAGAAACACAAAACAAGTGGTCTACATTATCTTGTATTTTCAGAAGCAGTTAATAAAAATACAGATGCCTCAGCTGATTTGTACAAATGAATAAATGATAAAACAATAAAAAACAGTGATGATATCATGCATTTACAACACTTAATTGTGAGTGTGCATTATATGTTCATTTGACTTGTCCTTTTTCATGACAGAAAAGCATTCTACGACAAGGTGATATGCTAATGTACTTGTTTAATACTACAATCAGAAGAGACTACATGCCTGGCCAATGGATGTACTCCGACTATGATTCACATGTGTTGGTGACCTTCCAGAGTTATTTAGGTTTAAAAAACATTTTGTTATCAGATTGAATATACATTGCGAATTACCTAGATTAATTCTAAAATATGGTAAAAACTGGGACTTAATTAAGGACTAAACCCAAAGACAATATCAACCAGGACCTTGATGGTAAAGTCTGAATAACTCTAAACCCTTTAGATCTGGTTTGGTTTACAGTATACTTGGACAATACAAAGTTGCCATTTTTGCCATATGTTAGAATTGATAAATGTTTGTTCCACTTATAAAAGTTAAGTTCATCCTGATCAAGTTAGTGTTTTGGTTCCTGGAATGTCAACAACACAGGCATCTGTTTTTCTACTGTTCTAGTGTTATTACAGTCTTATTACAGAAATCTCATAGAGAATTCATGGTTCTATTACTAGTGCATGATAAAGCGTTTCCTCTGGTGGTATATATACATGTGCAGCTGTTTTTTGGTCTTGCTTTAGCCTAAGTGGATAGTTATAGCGAAATGATAGATCATGTTGGCAACATAATTATTGTTTTCCTCCACAATATTCATTAAAAAAGCTGCATTCATGTGGCATCGTAAATACATTTTTGAGGAGCTGCCATGGAAAATAAAAAGTGCACTAAGACCACACTCACATTTACATATATTCATTAGATATGAATGTTTTTAAAGAAAACAGAGAAAACATTTTAAAATTAACATCTCATCTGGCCTTTTTATGTGCAGATAAAATAACTAAGTGCAAAACGAGACAAGGCTTTAATAGTGTTGCAGTACTAATGCACCAAGATCTACAATTGGAGTGATACATGTAGCAGGTTACTATTTCATCTATTAACTGCTAAAAATACTATTAAAATAAAGGAGATTTTCGTTATTAGTGTATACATGTTATGCCGTTTTGTTTTAGAGCTGATGAAGGAACATGCTACTGCACTGCCACTTCATCTTTTTGTTAGTGTGTACTAAAATACTTTAATCTGATGGGGAAACAATTATGTCATGATTATCTGAACTAATTATTTATGTGCTGTTAATGTAGAGGAAAATTAGCTTTATTTATTTACTGGTATTGTAATTCGTGTTCAAAAAGTCACTAGATTAGAAAAGTGTCTTTTTTTAACATTTGTGTTTGAATAACTGTAATAATGGTTTAAATTTAATAATTGCACAGCTGTAACATGTGGCTCTCCATAAAAAGCGTTGAACAACCTGAGCTTCGCTTCAAGTCACAGGACAAATGTAACTGAAGGCTGTCAAATGTTACATTGGTTCTTCTTGATTAGAAAATGTCTATCTGTCTTCAAGTTTCCGACAGCACATGAATGCAGCTCAAGGAGGGGTTTGTGAGAGACGCAGCCAACACCAAATAAATAAATAAATACAATTTATGGTACATTTTACATTACATACAGTACATTCCCTTGCTAATACTGCTCTGTACACATGCCATCCACTGCCTCATCACCGGCCTGCTTTGGCCTTCACCTCCAGGCCTGGGCTCCTGCCAGGGGAGCTCGGGCCCCACTGTCCCCCTACCGCGGAGGCTCTGTCCTGTGTGTGTGGCGGCGGGGACCCCGGGTAGGTGCGTGCGGTGGGTGGGGGTGGAGGGGAGGAGCTGAGGGAGCGCTGCAGGCAGCTTCGAGGGCGAGGAGGAGGGCTCAGCAGCAGTCCCGCTCTGTCCTGCACCAGAGCAGTCAGACTGGACAGGAAGTCTGCATCACTGGTGCTGGAGGCTCGCATCCGGATATGCCGTCTTCTGGAAAAAAAGCACATAAGTGTCCGAAGTTAGTGTGCAGCTTGGGTATGGGGGCTGGAGAAGGCAATATAATGAATTATCACAAATATTGTCAACCTTGTTTTGAAGACTGAAGGTTGAAGACATGTTTTAGCATTTCATTTTAATAGTTAAAATTCATTCAGATTATTGTTACCAAATGTACTGAGATATTTATTTTGCTCAATATCGCCCACCCCTAACTGGGATATGACTTATTTAGTATCATTCTGTATTATTTACCCAAAATAATTAGGCAGATACAGTGGTTATGAATAAACGCTCCAAAAGACATGCAGTGCTTCTCGGGTTAACACAGCTCTATGCTCAAACACACACACTGCAATCATGACAATATCAAATGACCAAGACTCTAAAAACTGTGAGAAGATGCTTTTTACCATGTGGCCCAGATGCCCACCTTCATTTAGTACATGGTCAATACATTTTGTCAACTGGCTTGCATTGTATCAATCTAAAAATGGTAAAGAAAGCTGAGATCTACATTTATGTAGCACTTTACTTCACAGCACAATAATACTGTGTTAACTAAAAATGAGCAAGGCACCACTGCCTCTGGTTGACTGCTGCGTACCTGTAGTTGCTGTCGGCCCCTGGTCTCACTGGGGGCCGGCCTGGAGGAGGTCTGGGCATGAACTTGGTGTTGAGCTGCTCGGACACAAAGGTGGCACTGACAGGCCTCGGGATCTTACTCCTGCTGCCCGAGCTGGAGCTGAGGGACAGGAGCTCTTCCCTCTCTGACGACAGCCGGTCCCGGGGCAGAGCGGAGGGCAGGTTGTCACAGGACAGAGAGGGGGAAGGGGAGTGTGTGGGGGAGCCGTGCAGGGGGCTGCTCCAGCGTTTGTGCCTCTCGTGGGCCAGCTCTTTACTGGGAGAGTCCAGCGGTGTGCTCGAGTCTCTCACAGGGATACGGCTAAGTCTAGGCGAGGTGGGCGAGTCTCTTCTTCTCAGCAGAGCCGGCGGAGGCGAGGAGGACACAGTGACTGTGCTCTCCACAGCGCCCCCTGGGGTGTCAGGGAGGGGCTGCTGATGGGGTTCTGAGGAGCGGTCAGGCAGGCCCGAGTCGCTCTCTGGGTCGCGCTCTGTGGTCAGGTGAGCTGTGACGGTCTTGGTGGGGGTCAGCTCCTGCCTCTTTCCTCTGTCTTTAGCAGGTTCTTCCTCTTCAGATTTAGCCACAGGAGCCTCCAGGGGGATGATGTCGCTCCCATCCTGCACTGGGGACTGGGACACTCCACTGGATGACTGACAAGAGAAACCTTGGATTAGGCAGAGCAACAGGATTTCACTGTGCATTGCTGCTGCTGACTGGAAACAAGCTCCGTGTGTGAGCCACAAACACTGGGCAGCGAGCCGTATCAACGAACGCCCGGAGAGACAAGCAGCCTGAAAAGTCTAAGTTTACCGTATTTGCTCTACAGTTTATTGTCTTACTGACACTGAAATTATGCCATTCATACAGTGATATTTACTTAGGCCTAAATGACACCACTTTATGTAAATTCACTCCACACATAACTATACATTAACAATATTCAACAATAGAATGTTTTACGATGAGTAAATACAAATGTATCACTCACCCCAGCATTTATTTTTTTATTACAGTGATTGACTCCTAAATGGATGGAAAAAAGACTTCCTGCAAAGATCCTGCAGATTCAGATAACAGGAACACTCAAAAGTTATCTTATGCATTTTAGCCTGAAAAAAGTATTTGTTTATGCAGATACAGCTACTTTGCCACACATGTAAAATAAGAAATACATGCAGAAGACTAGTCGTCTTGTTTAGTCTAAAATAAGTTGCAATGCAAACAATGGGGCTCTGTGCACAGTAGCCACTGAGCACTACCTGTTTAATTAATTTATAGGTAAATACTTCTCCAAAGGACATGTGTGTGTTTAAGGGACGTGTTTGTGTCTCAATGCTAACGCTAAAGCATAACAATAAGAAAAAAAAGACCAAACAGCCACTGAACAAAAGCACAGAAGATTAGGTGGAGTACAGAGTGCAGTCCATCTGCACCTGAAACAAACAAACCACTCGTTTGAAGACAGTGAGGTGAAGATTTTGAGCAGAGAGAAGAACTGGTTTGAAAGAAGAATAAAAAATGTAAAAAATGAGAGAATCCCACTCTAAACAGGAATGGGGGTTTAAGATTCGATTTAGATTTATGATAGCCTCCTAACACCCTGGTCCAAGTCGACCAGTCAAATACTAATCAGGTCATCAGCAGTGATGATGGAGCAACAGCCAGCTATCAATAGGACAATAGAACAAAGGCTTTCGCCACAGATTAGCCTCAGGTGACACTAGGCAAGGCCAACAATTAACCTAACAAAGACAGGCCATTATCAGTGACAACTACCTGTAGGCAGGGCTCTCACAACTCAGAGTAGCTTTTAAGCCAGAGTTCTCAGACCAGCTCAGTGACTGACAATGACTTCTGGATAGAAGTCGAAATGTCTCGATCGTCAAACAATGTACGGATGACAACCCTGTAACCTTTTCTACGATGGAACACGCCTGGACGAATGAGGGATTACATCAACTCATATCAATATTGATAACATCCTGACTTGAATGTTGTTTTAAAGCTATGCAACATTAATTTACAAAGCACAAAATGCTGGAAAAAAGAGCTGATTGAAAATATACATGGAACAAACTTCTGTGGTTTCTGTGGTAGAAAGTGGAATTCAAGGAAACTTGATAAGTAAGTTAAAGTAAGTAAAGTATTAACCAAGATTTAAACCATCACAAACAGCTAAAAACACGTATGGCAAGGCATAGAACTACAAAAGCATTAAAGTCGTAATACTTGAAACCCTTATTTGGAATAGGCCCGTAGGCGTCACCAAACAGGACACCGCAGTGCAAACAAGGGACGAGAGAACGGGGGGCGCCTAGCAAGCCGAGGCCGGTGCAACTCAAGACGTTGCAACCGGCTGCACATGGGCTATCCACTCATGCACCAATCTTATGACAATATTATATTATCTGCATATCTTCAAAACAACATTCACAATATTGATTCACAACACAACTTATTTATGTCATACATATAATTTGGGGTGGTTAAAGGTTCCCTGGCCCACCTGCTCCTGGCTGCGGCCCATGATTACTGCAGGCATGTGTCCTAACATCCCAGGCAGTCTGCGATGTCCCAGCAACCAGGTCCCAGGGACAGACATGGGGGAAAGGACAGGACTGGAGGGTATGACGACTTGTCCCTCTGGGGCTTCTGTTTCCTCAGCAGTGCCACCCCCTGGTTTAACCTCCTTCAAAGTAAAAGTGTGGAATGTAAGATCAGGAAGGTCAGGAAAGGGGCTAAAAGACATTGAAATAGCTTGATAGCTTTAAAATGTCTGAAGCAGCACTGTACCTTCGCAGCCTCTCCTGAGGGTTTGGTTGCAGACCCCTGCTCCAGCTCTAGCATAACCCATTCCTGACTGTCGCCCTCTTGTGGCACAGGGCTAAGGTTGAGGGCCACAAAGCCACTGCTGGCCGCCCCCTCCTCTGGGTCTGGGGTGGCTGTGCCCGAGTGCTCCTCTGCTCCAGTCTGAGCTGCCCTCTCAGGGATAGACTTCTCTCCCACATGGAATAGGACAGGACGCTGCTTACCTAGGCTGGCAGTAGAACATATTACATTAGTCTCATGTTTAGAAGTTTTAAGAAGAAAAATGTTGCCTTTATAAAACAAAAGTGGGTTCACTGTATGGGTGGACCAGACTGACAAAATGAATGTCTAAATATACATATATATGTATATATATTTTAGTATTATCCTGATGATGATATCAAGGCATTATTATGGCAATCCATCTGAAATTATTTACATTTTAGTACAATTTTTGCACAAAAATGGAATGAACAGAAAAGTTTATACCCTTGTTCAAAATATTATACTACAAGCCTTTTATCCAAGTTCTTATTATAGATACTCTAATCTAGTTTAAAGTGTGAATAATGTTTTGCTTCTTATTTTTAAAATGTACCATTAAGTTCTAAACAAATATTTCAGAATCACTGACTAAGACATGGACAAGTTAACAGCACTCGCATGTCCTGCCTCCTAGTGGTAGTGCATACTGGTAGTGGTAGTATTTGTGTTGTATTTGTGTTGTATTTGTGTTGCAATTGGGTTGTGATACTGACTATGCCTCAAGGAAGCGCTCGATGGTGGGCTTGGGCTCTGGGGCCAGTCTCTTCTCAAAGGCTAGGCTTTGACTGTGCCTGATCCTCCGCAGCAGAGGGGCCGCTCTCTCCAGGAACATGGTCTCTGAGCGGACCCTGCGTGGGGAGCTCTGGATGGAGCCTGTGTTAGGGGATTGGTTCCCCTGGTTCTGACTGTGCTCGTCCTCACTTACCACCTGCAGCACAGAAGATGTTTTACAAATATTTTAAAAGTCACATCTTGCTTTTTTTTTATTGTTAAAGGCCCTGTTCCCAATTTCTCACTGCGACAGGAGCTATTGCATTTAAACCAGGAGTGTCAGAAATACGGCCCAAGAACTACAGTCTGTCTCATTTGAGCCAACGCATGCACCAAATCTTACAAACCTGACTTCATCTCGGGGAAAAGGGACGTATGGCTTCGGTAAACACGTTGAAGAGATGAGAATGTTAAGTGGACTTTAGATCTGCGCTAAACGCGCGTCAATGTGGAGCTAACAACAAGAAAACAAACGCCTTTGATGACAGCTCTGTGAGAAAAAAATCCAAACAAGAGCAAATCTGAACATATCAGGAGCTACAGGTATATACGTTTAAGTATAATAAAGCACTCACATGACAAAGTGATGCTGATGTGAGCACTCTTCAGACTGACTTAAGAAGTATATATCAATAAGCTTAAGGTGCATAACTATAAAAAAATATTGTGATCTCTTCTTGAGTTTGAGAGCAGAAACTGCCAACAAATCTTTGATAAACCTTTCATATCAGAAATATGTTAATTTTCATGCACCATGCCGATACATGAATATGGACTACAAGTCACATTCTGTACACAACCATATATTTTACTTAAATTTACGTAATGTCAGAGTGTTGAAATTTGGCCTGCTACCCAAAATGAGTTTGACACTCCTTAATTATTTTATTTATTTAAACTTTAAAATATATATATATTAAATATAACAAAAAACATAATGACAATAAATTTTGTCAAGTTTACAGTCACAAAAAAATTCAAAAAGGAAAAATGAAAGAAGGGTTAACCATAGATAACAGCAGTAAATCTTGGTGCCTGGAATTTATAAAAAATAGTTCATAATGAGATGCAAACAGTATGCAGCTATTTAGGTTTTCCCCATAAATTGTTGCTTTTACAAAGTCTCTATGGGGGTAAAGTACTACTATACTATCGGGTACACGGCCTGTAGCTATACAATACTGTGCTTGAGGTGACCAGGACTAGTTTAATAGAAGCAAAATATTCCCCCTTTAGTCCAAATTGACATGACCCACCTTCCTGATAATGGGCTGTGCAGCTTGTTTGTGGTTACGGTTGCGATCAGTGTGGTCCCACGTGTCTCCTGTGGGGGGCGCCATGGTGGGGGTGGGGATCGGGGGGCAGTTATCTGCATCGCTCAGCCTCTCTCCCTGCAGCACGTCTTCGGTGTTCTCCCTCTGCAGCTCGCCGGGCAGCACTGACGCATTGGCCATTCTGAGAACAGCACACAGAGGTCAAAGTCACGCTACGCAAGCAAGAAGCCACAGCCTCACAGGAGCTGTCAGGGAAAACAGGTGCAGAGTGGCCTCGAGGACCTGTTCTGAAGCCTTTGTAACTTGTCCCACTACTTGGAGTGAGGCTCAGAAATGTTAAAACTGATGTAAATACTATAGTGAAATTTGAATTATTTCCTGCATAAACTGCATAACTTTGGGGTGCTCCATCTTGATGGGTGAAAATGCTGCGACCAACTGCTTCCAAACATTCAAATTTGTGAGTGTTTGGAGGATTAAACAGCTAAATTAAAAGGCTTTATTATTATTTTTGAGAGACTGAATAAGTAAGATCTATAATCCAGGACTAATCAAAATATAACTATTAAAAAAATATATGTATCTCTGCAATTGAAAAAGTACAACCGACTTTTTACCATCCTCTCAACCCACATTGGCTCTTTGTGAAATGAATTTGACCTCATATGTATGTGGACTTTACAAACTTTAGGATATGAGATAGATACAACAGTTGGATGTTATGTAACCCTCCGTCTCCGTGCTTACCCTAAGTACGCAGGCGTGAGTCTAGTGAGCTGCTGGGTGGTGCCGGCTGCAGTGATGTTCAGCATGTCCTCAGCGTCACACTTCTCCCAGTCATACGGGTCGTTCTCCAGCACACTGTGGCTCTTCATGGCTTTGTCAAACACAGACGTCAGGAGCTGTCAGGGGCCAGCACAAACACAGGGGTCAGCACATTTCTGACAGAGGGGGAGGACACAGGGGCACAGGGGCAGACCTGGTAGTCGGGTTTGGTGAAGTAGTCTAGAGTGGATATGTGGTCCAGGAACGTGTTGAACTCTGAAGGCAGGTGTTTGAGCATCAGATGGTGGTCGTACGTCTCCTTAAGGTTTCCTACTTGTTCCTGTGGGAGAAAGGCAGTAGAAGCCAATGATGCAAAATGTTGTTGTATTCAGACAAATGTATAGACAAGTTCCAAAACACAATTATCCAAGTCATTTTAATCTTTTTGACTTGTACCTTGTCCTTGATTTTCCTCCAGGGGAGCTGGCCCACTGTGAACTCCACCAACATGTAGAACAGAGACCACAGGTCATCATGGCGCCCCATTTCCTGCAAGTAAATACATATGTTAGTGGGGCACAAATTAGTCATCTGTGTTTCTCCTCTCAAGTGAATATTTACAAAAATATTTATAAAAATATCATGCATTTTACCTACTGTAACTCAAAAGGTCCTCAGGTAATTCTAGACTTGTGTGAATCAATGCTTGTGTCTGTGATTTGGGCTGATTTTAGTATGTGCATTGAATTCGTCGATGTAAACCCTCATTCGTCCAGGTGTGGTCCATCGTAGAAAGGGTTTCAGAGGTTGTCATCCGGACGCTGTTTAAAGATCGAGACGTTTCGACTTTTATCCCAAAGTCATTGTCAATCAGAGAGCTGGTATGGGAACATGGTCTTATATGCTACTCTAAGTACTGGGAGTCCTGCCCCCAGGGAGGAGTCACTGAAACCTGTCTTGTAAGAAAATTGTTTGTTTGTCACCTGGGACTAGATTAATAGGTCTATCTTGTTGATTAATGGTTGGCCTCACCTAGTTTCACCTGTGACTAAGGTCTATTGTTATTGATAGTTGGCTGTAGCTCCCTCCTCACTGCTGATTACCTCATTAGCATTTGACTGGTCTATTGATCTAGACCAAGGTGTCAGGATGCTGTCATAAATTTTGGCTAAATTAAATCTTAAGCCCCCATTCCTGTTTAAAGAAGGATTTTCTCTTTTTACAAAAATGGCTTCCTTAACTCCTCTTTCAAACCAGTTCTTCTCTCTGCTCAAAATCTTCACCTCACTGTCCTCAAATGAGTGATTTGTAGCTTTTAGGTGCAGATGGACCGCACTCTGCGGACCGGTGGCGGAAAATCTTCTGTGTTGGTACAGCCTTTTGTGCAATGGCTGTTTTGTTTCTCCTATGTAACGTTCTTTACAACTATCCTCACTGCACTCTATCGAATAAACTACATTGCTCTGTTTCTCTGTCGGCCTCTTGTCCTTCGGGTGGACCAGTTTCTGTTTAAGTGTGTTGCCTGGTTTGAAATGAACAGGGATGTCGTGTTGTCTAAAAATCCTTTGAAACTTCTCAGACAAGCCCGAGACATAAGGGATAGTGACCCCCCTTCTGCTGAGGTCTTTTTCCTTTCTGTCCTGTTTCTTGGCTCTTCTGACTTTGTTGAAGGCCCAGTTGGGTTGGATTGCTCCACAATCAGAGAGGAGGAAGGCAGCCTTCAGACAGAAGTATACAGGAAACCCACACACACAGACCAGTACCTATTATTCGATTCTAACCACCCACTGCAGCACAAGTTGGGAGTGATTAGGACATTGCAACATAGAGCCCACGAAGTACCCACCAGCTCTGAGGGGAGAAAGAAGGAGGAGGAACACGTCCAACGTGCCCTCTCAGCTTGTGGATACCCCAACTGGGCCTTCAACAAAGTCAGAAGAGCCAAGAAACAGGACAGAAAGGAAAAAGACCTCAGCAGAAGGGGGGGTCACTATCCCTTATGTCTCGGGCTTGTCTGAGAAGTTTCAAAGGATTTTTAGACAACACGACATCCCTGTTCATTTCAAACCAGGCAACACACTTAAACAGAAACTGGTCCACCCGAAGGACAAGAGGCCGACAGAGAAACAGAGCAATGTAGTTTATTCGATAGAGTGCAGTGAGGATAGTTGTAAAGAACGTTACATAGGAGAAACAAAACAGCCATTGCACAAAAGGCTGTACCAACACAGAAGATTTTCCGCCACCGGTCCGCAGAGTGCGGTCCATCTGCACCTAAAAGCTACAAATCACTCGTTTGAGGACAGTGAGGTGAAGATTTTGAGCAGAGAGAAGAACTGGTTTGAAAGAGGAGTTAAGGAAGCCATTTTTGTAAAAAGAGAAAATCCTTCTTTAAACAGGAATGGGGGCTTAAGATTTAATTTAGCCAAAATTTATGACAGCATCCTGACACCTTGGTCTAGATCAATAGACCAGTCAAATGCTAATGAGGCAATCAGTAGTGAGGAGGGAGCTACAGCCAACTATCAATAACAATAGACCTTAGTCACAGGTGAAACTAGGTGAGGCCAACCATTAATCAACAAGATAGACCTATTAATCTAGTCCCAGGTGACAAACAAACCATTTTCTTACAAGACAGGTTTCAGTGACTCCTCCCTGGGGGCAGGACTCCCAGTACTTAGAGTAGCATATAAGACCATGTTCCCATACCAGCTCTCTGATTGACAATGACTTTGGGATAAAAGTCGAAACGTCTCGATCTTTAAACAGCGTCCGGATGACAACCTCTGAAACCCTTTCTACTATGTGCATTGAAGATATAATTGATCCAAAATGTCTCTACTCTCTACTTTACATCCATATTCGAAATAAATTAACAATATGATTTTGCCACAGAATATGATCACAGGGATGTTATTCTGATCACTGATTCTTGTACGTGATAAGGAACGACGTTTGGCACTGCAATTACAGGTACAGAACTCTAAAAACAAACAAAATAGAGGTAACTAGAGGCATGAATGAAGTAAAAGATTCTTGTTAAAAGATTAATATTTGAGTGCATTTATCAGTCCATCATTTCCATAGTAATGTCTGTAAAAATTGTTTATCCAGTGTGAATACAAATAAAAAACATGAAATGATGTAACTTCAATTTTATAGACGACCCTGGGTGTGTATTTAAGCAAGTTTGACTGGTGTTCCAAGTCTGCCCCAATAGGTTGTGTTTATACTTAAAGTAAAAAAGCAATGTATTCTTGGGTTTAAGCTGCCTTTTTGTTTTTAACTGTTGATTGCTATAGCAACAGTGGTAATTTTTCATCACTTTGAAACACAGGGATTGTTTAATATTGAGATGGAGCATAGCTTAGAAAGCTACGGTAGCTACCTTTTAAATGTCAAAATGTAGATGTTTTGAACTGGTTTCTCATATTATTATAATACTGTCATAACTGGATCTATCCAATGAGACATTGAAAAAATCTAGTTTAGTTTATTTTGCTGTGTTTATCCTTCTGTCAGCAAAATAGACTAAACTAGAATTTTATTTTTTCAAAAAAGTGAAACAAATAAAATTAAAGAATGTGAACACAAACAATGGTCAGAATGTACATGGTAAAAGGAAGAACTGCGGTGTACATGTTTTGCAGTGCTATGCTGCTGTGTAGAGAAAAGTTTGACTCCTGTTGACACTTACTTTATTTTTGTGAGCATTGATTGAGGCGTATCTGACTGTTCCTCTGAATCCTGCCACGGGACGAGGCTGCAGGAGAGACAACATTCACATTAGCACTGTGTGCTGTGTGTTCACACCACATCTCTGGAGCCTTTTAAACTTGATGGTCTGAGCCTCTTAGCAGTCGCATGAATAATGAAAAGGGTAACGCGAAACAAATAAAAGGAAACCGGTAACAGAATGCACAGCAGTGTTTTGATCCGTACTCATATTTAAAGCCCTACTATTTAACATCTCTGGTCGTATTCAATGGGCATGTCACCTGTATGACACAGTAGAGACAGAGGATTAAAACTTTATTTAAGAGAGACACATTTAATTCTATACTGTGAAACAAACAGGCAAACCACTCCAATTAAATATACAAACAAAATTTCCGGAATTAAATTTGATAAAACGTTTAAGTCTTAAGCAAAAATATTATCATTATGGCATAAATAAGTTGTAATATACAGTCTCCATCAAAAGTTCAAGGCCATTTGAAAAAAGTGACATAAATCACAAAAAACATTTGCATGGTTGGATCTTAACAAAGTTCCAAGTAGAGCTTCAATATACAACATGAAATGAGAGAGAAACAAAAAAATATTTGAGTAATCATTTCATTGAAAACAATCAACTGATCAAAAAATTTAAGACCACACCTAAAAAAATAACCCTTCGCCTTGTAGCATTCAAGGAGACGAGGCCTTTGAAGACATTTTTGGTTTTTCAGGCCCTTCAGTGTCAGATTTGTCTGGTGGTTACTGGGCTGCAGTCGGCACCAGTATCGGTCTTCATTTGAGTCAAGGATCGTCCAGTGTCTTGACGAACAGCCAATCAGATCCTCCGGCTCAGTGCTGGTGTCATTTGGGTCTTCCACTTTACTTTTTTGTTCCATAACCTTCAGGATCTTTAAAGAAATTCAAAATTCCTGTCTTACTGCAACCCACCTCAGCAGCGAGGGCGCTGTGAGAGGCGCTGCCTATGCAGCTCAACCTGACCACGTTCAAAAAGAGAAGGTTTTTAGCCTTTGCCAGAAGAACGTCATGAAAATGACACTGAATCCACAGTTTTGCACAGATTTGGGTTTGAAAAGGTATGTGGTCCCAAACTTTTGATCAGCCTATTTCAGTTGTTTTTAATAGAATGTTAACTCAAACTTGTTTTTGTCTCACTCCCATTTCTTGTTGTTTATCAAAGCTCTACTTGGAACCTTGTCAAGATCCAACCATGAAAATGTGACTTTAGTCATTTTTTTCAACTTTTGATCGGACTGTAATGTAATAATGAAACGTAAACTGAAAACAAAATACCTGTGAAATGAACTGCATCCCTACATAACTTACAGTCGGTAAAATTATATGATGATATGAACCTACAGGCAGAGTAGGTTCATATTTTTAGTTGGACTAGATTTATATTATTGTCTATATGTGTGCAGTGCAGACATAAATTAAGCGTTTGGCACGACTCAAGGCCACTTTCTGTAAATGGCCGCAGATTTATGCAGACGCTGTGCTTGGCAGCTTACCGGCCGCACTTCCTGGCTGGAGTTGGTGAACTGTCGAGCCAAACCGAAATCCAGCATGTAGCAACATCGGCAGGTACTGGCCAGCCTCCCCATGGCAAAGTTTGACTGCAAGCACACAGGCACAGAATGGGTCAGAAGGACACACTATCAAATACTAACGGGCAAGTAACTGGTTTACATCTTTGCATCAGCACATAGAGGGGTAAACCAGTTTTAGATTAATACATTTAAAAAACAGTTCCCATTATCTCTGAACTAAAAAGAAATAAACAAATATTGCTTATATGATTAACTGAATAATAATAATCTTATTGTGCAGGTAAACATACAGGTTTAATGTCACGGTGCAGAAAGCCCACAGAGTGGATGCTCTCGATGGCCTCCAGAATCTGTTTTCCCAGGCGTAACGTCGTGGAGACGGAGAACGTGCCCCGTGCCATGGTCCTGCGCAGGTCTGCCAGGTTCCTCCCCTTCACATAAAAAACAAACATGTAAGTATTCACATCAGATGAGGAGCTCACTCACACAGAGCCACAGGGGCCTACCTGAAGCTCCATCACCACATAGTTAAAGCGGTCATTTCGGCCACAGCCCACAAAACGGCAAACGTGGTCCTTACCTAAAAACAGCACAGTATTTATTATTCTATCAAGCAGGCCATTTCTTCATGTTGAGGAGATAAAATCAAAAGTGTTTTTAGGCCCCAAACCCACTGGATGAGTTAAAAATACATTGTATTTATGAATAATCTATGTATTTTGTATTTTTCTATCAGGCGCCAAAAAAATAGAGAGATATTGCACAGAATGATAAATGACATGCAAAGTCAGCTCCTTCAACTGTTTAACTCCTTACAAACTAAACATTGGTTTGTTTTATCAACTCAGAAGTTAGTCCATAACTCTGCATAAGTTCAACTAGAAGCAGACCTCTGAAGACGGTCACAAAACCAGTGGTACATAGATAAGTGCCGCAAATGTTGCGTTAATTACAAATCAGAAAATGAAAATATGATGAAAATATGTCTTGCAGTGAGTGTGAGGGACTGTATGAATAAAGTAAGAAGGCAACAATGAAAAATATACGCATATGTACCCATATTATTGCAAAGAACATTTCAAGTGTTGTGTTCTCAGCTCTACCCTTGAGCCATCATTGTTTAGGTGCAGGGGAAGGGGTAGGGCTAAGGGGTACAAATGAGAATTGGGACTGGGGCTTAATAAGCCAACCAATCAGATTGCGATGAATATGTAGGATGTTATTATAACCCTATGATAGCCTAACTCCACATTTTGTAAATATATATTTTTTATATAAAGTTATTTAAATCCAGTTTATTTATATAGCACATTTTAGAAACAGAACTGTTTTCGCTATGTCTGAGTATTTTTTTTGTCATGTGATTGTATTGTTTTGTTTGTCTACCTTTATTTTTCGTAATAAAAAAGGAAAAAAATCCAAGCAAATTTATACAACCATAAAATAGTAATAAATATAGAAAAATAAAATAACAAACACAGAGGATCACAGAACTCACACAATGTTAAAAGCCAGAGATTGAAGATGGATCTTAAGACGAGAATTAAAACACTGTGGGGCCGTTCCGACGTGGGGGGGCAGAGCGTTTCAGAGTTTGAGTTTTATTAAAATACATTTTCTCCTGTAAACTCTGATAAAATTGCAGTGTTTGTAAAGAGTTCAGACTAAGCCTGGACCTTAAAATTGCTCTGGACCAGGCTAAGATCCCGGTCTAAATGTTCATAGTGCCTGAGTTAGACTCAGAGTGGTGAGCTTGGTTTGTGAGACAACAAAATATGTCAGACCATTTGAGCCAAGATTTTAAAAAGTCAGTTTTATGAAACGACCCTCAATACCTGATTTTGAACCATGAGTCAGGAGGAACAAGTTTGAACTATTAGCTCCACTCACTTAGTTCTTACGGTCATTATGATATTGTACTATGAAACAGAAACAACACTGTCTGGGGTAGTCTCATGCAGTTGTTTCCACAAGGTTCTCAATTTCTTCCCACGTTGCGCTTTTCTTTCACTCTCACTATAACGCACTATGACAGGAAATCTGTCAGTTTTCCCATAATTACAAGTGAAAAATGTACCTGGCGTCCCAGGCAGTTGTCTCTATATTAGTTAAAATACAACAAAAACTTTGGAAAATGCATAAATGATAACTTTTCAGTCTCAAATTTGTCTCAACTGCTTTCATTTACAATACACTGCATAATATAAAGGGGATTAAAATCAAGTATAGGCCCCCTCTCTCAATCCAAGCAGCTGCAGCTGTGGCTAATCAGTGTGAACAATAGTTGACTTGATTTCCTTTTTTCTCAGATTGGAACTAATTAGAGAAACTCTTATGCACCCTCACCCTGGAGCTTCTTGAGCACAGCAACCTCCATCTTGAGCACCTGTTTGGGCTGCTGAGCAGACTCCACCTTCAGAGCCACAGTGGCCTGGGTCAGTTGGTCCAGCACCTCGTAGATTTCCCCAAAGCCCCCACCACCAATCTTCCTTATCTGGGAGCACAGCAACACAAAGTCACAATGCTGTGACAGGCTTCATAACAGCAATTGCAAAAAGTCCAACAGAACCAATTCAGATGTTTAGAACAACTAATCATTCAGTTTTAACTGGTAATACTATACTCAAAATATAGACTATGTTAGGTCAAACTAAAGGTTCGCCTTGTTGAGTAAGATGTCAAATTATTTTTATATTATATTTTTTATTGATAATTATAGAAATAGACAAATTTTAAAATACCACATGGCCATTGCAAGATCACCACAGAACACTTCACTGTGCAGATTTTGAACCAGTCTCATGAAGTCTTATTTCAGAACATGTTTGTAGAAGTCTAAATTACAAGGTTTTTTCCTTATTATAAGAGACATTGAGACACTGGGATTATTTGTTCTTTGCAGAAGGTGATAAATAATTTGCAATAATTGAAATGGCAACCTTCCTTTAATTAGCTCTTGTTATGAGGAAAAAGGCCTTCAGATGAAATGAGACATAGAAGTGGGAGGTGTAGTAAATGTAACTTAAATGTGTGACTTGTGCACTCACCACTTTCCATCGGTCTCTGACCACGTCTGACACTGACAGGATGTCTGTATGCTCTACAGCTCCACTCATCCTGAGAGCGAGGAGAGTGTGGAGCTACAGGCTGCAGCTGGCATCAGTGTCAAGCATCAGCATCGAGCACCGGGAGCTGCAGAGGACAGACAGTTAGTAGTGCAGTTATACATTTACACAAGGGAACAGGCACTAGTGGGCAGCATCATCAATGATACAGGTCTCCGATAAGGCGAAAACAAGCTCAAGTGTATGAAGTATAAACTGAAATATGTATTGGCCATGCATATGTTGACAGAGGAAATACTGTGTCCCAGCCAACTGTATAAAATTACCATACAAATTTATTATACAGTGGGGCAAATAAGTATTTGATCCCTTGTTAATTTTGTGATTTCAAGAACTTCCAAAAAAATGAGAGGTCTCTTTTTTTTAAGTATGTATTTTACACTCTACAGATAGAATAAGAGAAAAAATTATAACAAAAACTTTGTTTTCAGTAGTTATAATTGTAGGGAAATAAGTATTTGACCCCCAAGCAAGATAGTGTTTTAGTACTTTGTTGCGTAACCATTAGCAATTAGGTAATAGGTTAACAATTACTGCAGTCAGACATTTTTATACTTATTTACCAAGTTTGCACATATCTCTATGGTAGAAAGGGGTTCAGATGTTGTCATCCGGACGCCGTTTAAAGATCGAGATGTTTCGACTTTTATCCAAAAGTCATTGTCAATCAGAGAG
Source organism: Rhinogobius similis (assembly GCA_019453435.1). Taxonomy (NCBI): domain Eukaryota; kingdom Metazoa; phylum Chordata; class Actinopteri; order Gobiiformes; family Gobiidae; genus Rhinogobius; species Rhinogobius similis. The sequence continues at coordinate 32,702,938 of CM033620.1, read as the reverse complement.
CTGGTATGGGAACCTGGGCCTTATATGCTACTCTAAGTAGTGGGAGTCCAGCCCCCAGGGAGGAGTCACTGCACTCCTGTCTTTGTTATAAGATTGTTTGTTTGTCACCTGGGACTTGATTAATTGGTCTATCTTGTTGATTAATGGTTGGCCTCACCTAGTTTCACCTGTGTCTAAAGGTCTATTGTTATCTTGATAGCTGGCTGTTGCTCCCTCCTCACTACTGATTGCCTCATTAGCATTTGACTGGTCTATTGATCTGGACCAGGGTGTTAGGATGCTGTCATAAATTTTGGCTAAATTAAATCTTAAGCCCCCATTCCTGTTCAGAGAAGGATTTTCTCTTTTTACAAAAATGGCCTCCTTTACTCCTCTTTCAAACCAGTTCTTCTCTCTGCTCAAAATCTTCACCTCACTGTCCTCAAACGAGTGATTTGTAGCTTTTAGGTGCAGATGGACTGCACTCTGCGGTCCTGTGGAGGCCGCTCTTCTGTGTTGGTACAGCCTTTTGTGCAATGGCTGTTTTGTTTCTCCTATGTAACGTTCTTTACAACTGTCCTCACTGCACTCTATCGAATAAACTACATTGCTCTGTTTCTCTGTCGGCCTCTTGTCTTTCGGGTGGACCAGTTTCTGTTTAAGTGTGTTGCCAGGTTTGTAATAGACAGGGATGTCGTGTTGTCTAAAAATCCTTTGAAACTTCTCAGACAGGCCCGAGACATAAGGGATAGAGACACCCCTCCTGCTGGGGTCTTTATCCTTTCTGTCCTGTTTCTTGGCTCTTCTGACTTTGTTAAAGGCCCATATCCACAAGCTGAGAGGGCACGTTGGACGTGTTCTTCCTCCTTCTTTCTCCCCTCAGAGCTGGTGGGTACTTCATGGGCTCTGTGTTGCAATGTCCTAATCACTCCCAGCTTGTGCTGCAGTGGGTGGTTGGAATCGAACAGTAAGTACTGATCTGTGTGGGTGGGTTTCCTGTATACTTCTGTCTGAAGGCTGCCTTCCTCCTCTCTAATTGTGGAGCAATCAAGAAACGCCAACCGGTTGTCCTTAGCATCTTCTCGGGTGAACTTAATGTATACATCCAACCTTACATCCATCCATCCATACATCCATCCTTATGTCTCGGGCCTGTCTGAGAAGTTTCAAAGGATTTTTAGACAACACGACATCCCTGTCTATTACAAACCAGGCAACACACTTAAACAGAAACTGGTCCACCCGAAAGACAAGAGGCCGACAGAGAAACAGAGCAATGTAGTTTATTCGATAGAGTGCAGTGAGGACAGTTGTAAAGAACGTTACATAGGAGAAACAAAACAGCCATTGCACAAAAGGCTGTACCAACACAGAAGAGCGGCCTCCACAGGACCGCAGAGTGCAGTCCATCTGCACCTAAAAGCTACAAATCACTCGTTTGAGGACAGTGAGGTGAAGATTTTGAGCAGAGAGAAGAACTGGTTTGAAAGAGGAGTAAAGGAGGCCATTTTTGTAAAAAGAGAAAATCCTTCTCTGAACAGGAATGGGGGCTTAAGATTTAATTTAGCCAAAATTTATGACAGCATCCTGACACCTTGGTCCAGATCAATAGACCAGTCAAATGCTAATGAGGCAATCAGTAGTGAGGAGGGAGCAACAGCCAGCTATCAAGATAACAATAGACCTTTAGACACAGGTGAAACTAGGTGAGGCCAACCATTAATCAACAAGATAGACCAATTAATCAAGTCCCAGGTGACAAACAAACAATCTTATAACAAAGACAGGAGTGCAGTGACTCCTCCCTGGGGGCTGGACTCCCACTACTTAGAGTAGCATATAAGGCCCAGGTTCCCATACCAGCTCTCTGATTGACAATGACTTTTGGATAAAAGTCGAAACGTCTCGATCTTTAAACGGCGTCCGGATGACAACATCTGAACCCCTTTCTACGATGGACCACACCTGGACGAATGAGGGTTTACATCGACCATATCTCTATGGGAATTTTTGACCACTCTTCTAAATCCTCGATGTTGTGAGGATGCCATCTGGAAACACAGTGTTACAGTACATTGCACTGTTCATATTGCCTTCAATACGATGCCTCCATGCTTCACTGTTGTGATGGTGTTCTTTGGGTTGTAGTCAGCCTTCTTCTTTCTACAAACACACCGAGTTGAGTTGATACCAAACAGCTCAATTTTAGTTTCGCTTGACCATATCACATTCTGCCATGCCTCCTGAGAGTCGTTTAAACGTTCATTAGCAAACTTTAAACGGGCCTTTACATGGGATTTCTTCAGCAGTAAAACTCTGTGGGAACTGCAGGATTTTAACCCATTACGGCATAATGTGATGCCAATGGTTTTCATGGTGACAGTGGTCCCAGCTGCCTCCAAATCAGTTTGGAGTTCCCTCCTTGAGGTTCTGGGCTTGTCTCGCACCTTTTGCAGGATTAAACATTCTGCACAAGATGAGCTGTTGCTTGGAGCTCCAGACCTCAGAAGATTATTTGTTGTTTTGTATGTCTTCCATTTGTGAACAATTGCACCAACAGTTGTGAACTTCTCATCAAGCCATGCTAATGGTGTTGTAGCCATTTCCAAGTTGGTGAAGATCTATGATTTTGTCTCTCATGTCTTTAGACAGCTCTTTTGTCTTGCTCATGATGGTTCAACTGAAGATTTTAATTGTGACTTGTTGGATGGGTTCCTTTTATAGTCAAATAATATGGAGTGAGAGATTTTTCTCTTAACGTGGGCTTTCAAATTTGACTCAAAGGTTCATAATCGGTAGTAAAAAACATATACTCATACTTTAATCAGGGGGTTCAAATAGTTATTTCCCTATATAAAAACACAAATAAAATAATAAACTACTATTGAAAACAAAGTTTTTGTTATAGTTATTGTTCTTTATTGTCTTATCTGTAGAGTGTAAAATACATATATACTTAAAAAAAAAAAAATATATATATATATATATATATATATATATAGACCTTTCACTATTTTGAAAGTAAAACACAAAATTAACAGAGGATCAAATACTTATTTCCCCCACTGTACATTAGATTAAAAGACTCAAAAATATACACATAATAGCACATAATATCGCATTGCGACACAAGTTAAGTCAATGATAGAAAGTAGAAGAAATGGCCTTATAACACATTTAAAAAACTAAGTAAGCTTGTAAGAATAGAAAAACAACTAAGCTCTACAAGTAATACAAGGCAACAGTCGCTATACAGTATATTGTTTCCATGCATACCAAAAATCTGATCATTATCTGATTTCTAGAGTTAGCAAATTTTTGAAATGCCATGTAAACAATTACATCTGGTGTAGGGTATCTGATTTGACAAAGGAAAAAATTAGGCAAAAAGGCAAACTAGACAAAGACAAAAAATTAAATACATAATGTTAAAGGTTTAAAGAGTTCTTTTTTTTTTTTTTTTATTACACGTGTCACCAGGTGTTTTTGACGATCAGATTTATTTTGTGCACGTAAACACACAACAAAAATCTGATCTAATTATTTGGTTATCTGATTATTCTAATAATCTAATAATCAGATTTTTTTTTCTTGCCATATATATGGAGCGTCAATTTACGGTTATTTTAGTAATCAACTATTCCACGTTTTTGTTTTCTTTTTTTTTCATCAATCGACTAGTCAGTTGATTATTTCTATTGTACGTTGAGCCTCAGTATGCACCAATGCTGATACTGGTATAGTATATCGGCGCAGATCCAGAAAAAAAAATGCTGAATTCTGTATCAGCTCCAGAATATCGGTTCAGCCAATATCCTGGTTGTGCATTAGAAGGTAATTTAAAAGGTCCTTGTTGGCCCAGAGCATCACATAGTGTTTGAGTTTTTATTTATACAAAGCAGTTCTGGAGTTAGGATAAATAACAACCCATTTGGGTCAGTTTTGTAATACAGCATCATTACTATTATTTTTAATGCTACTTTTAGTCTCTGCAGTGATAAAAGAGAGCAGATCTGAGTCGCGCTGAGTGAAGCCAAGTATGTACTAATGGAAAAGGAGCAAAGGTAGGTCAATGATAAAGAATGTAAAAGACATGGCCTAATACGTTTCAAAAACATACAAAACTTGAAGGGATAGAAAAACACCCAAGAGTTACAAGCACAAGGCAACAGTGATGCAAATACCAATGACACATATTGGAATTATAGAAATACACACTTTATCATAGCGAACTATGTTGCGGGTATAATTATGTAATAAAGACAACAAAGTTGTAGTTATTATAGATTCATTCACCCACTCATCATCACAGCCTCTCTTCTAACTAGAAAGACACCGTCCATTCCATCCAAGTATGCATTTATGACTCTACAGCCTTTAATTATTGTTATTTCGTCCTGGTTACCTGACGCTGAGCTACAGCCGTGATGAGCAGCCCCTGCACAGACTCTCTATAATGTTGGTTACGCGGCTCGTCTCCAAGGCTCCGATCGGACGCTAAACACTCCCGTCCTCCGGTCATCACCAGGCGGGATTGTTTGGCTTTCCGCTCGTTGCCAGCGCTCCTCCGTCCCCGGTGAAGCAAGAGTTTACGGAAGCGAGGAGTCAAGGGCTTAAATGAGCTTTGAGAAGGCTAATCTCGCTAACTGGCTGGGGCTGCGGCGGATGCTGCGGGGGCTACGCTCACCAAGCTAACCGAGCAGCGTGTTTACAATTGGATAACATTGCTCTGTGCTTACCGTGCCGGCTGAAACTATTGCGTTTACAGTTGCAGTGAATAAAGCAAAGCAGCCTTCATGGTCCTGGTGTGTTTTGGTATTTTATTCCATATTGATTTGAGGAGATAAGGCAGTGCTAGAGGGACATAGCTACGTGCGGCTAAAGCTAATTGCTAATGGATGGGGATCCGTGCGTTTTCTGCCTGCCGCTGTGACGTCGCGGTGATCCTGGCTCCTGATTGGCTCGCACGTTTCTGCATCCTCAACATTGTGGATCTGTAGGGGACACATGAGGACAGCGAGACGCACAGCACGCACAGTGGGCCCATAGAGGAAACGTGGGCGAGGGGTTTAATGAGGTGGAGATGCAGAAGGAGATTGACTAGTGTGTAGGGCTGTAGTCGACTAAAGAAATTCTTGGTCGACTGAAGACCAGCCTATCGACCGATTAGACGACTAAAAGGGGGTATGGTAGAAGGGTAAAGTATCTCCATGTATCTAAACCAAACTGCAGTCAAAAAGAACACAACTGTTGAGGAGTTCAAACAAAGACAACTATACAGAAAAGTACTTGGAGACAGTGTATTTATTATGTTAAGACTCAAATATTTACATTTCATATCTTCTAATTTGTTGCCATATACATAATTTTATAATAACTTAATATTTAAAAAATGATTAGTGGGCTAATAAAAATGATGGTTGACTAAGATTCCATCAACTAAAACGACTTAAGGACTACAGCCCTACTGAGTGTGGGCGTTACTCAGGTTATATTCAGGGATTAGGTGATGGGATAGGGATAGGGAAGGCATGACCTACTGTACATGAAGATGAACAGTTGCTGTTTTCCAATTTAAAAATAGCTATAGCCCATAGCCTCAGGGTTTCCCTTCAAGAGGCTACGGTGACCACTGGGGGTACGCCAGTGCTCAACAGGGGCCACCAAAGGTGAAATTATATAGTATTAGTATAAAACCAACAATACACAAATCGTTTGGAAAATACTGGCCTGTGTGATGTCACAAGACAAGTGCAAATTTGCAGTTTAGATTAGCCTTTATTGTCTGCGTTTGACCCATCCTTAAATGCCGTTGGGGCACCTGTTGGAGCAGTGGTACCTATCTCCAGATCTTGAGCTAGGTTTGGTCTGAATTTTATATGGTGCATGTTTTGGGTTGATGGAGAAAACCCACCCAGACATGAGTAGAAACATATCAACTTTGCCACCATAACCTTAAAGGGCGTATGACAGGTTTTCATGATTTTCTAATTTTGTCTTTATTTGGTGTATTAATACCTGTTATAAATATAAATTCTAGTTTGACACCAATCAAGTAGCAGTTTGTGAGAGAAAGGATTGAAAAATCTGCAGAAAGTTATAGGAAGTAACATACACCGATGACATCACACTGAGGAGAGTAAGTTTGTGCATAATTTACACAAAATAAACTACTTTATTTGACCCTTTATACA